>CM019153.1:26178340-26770565 GCA_009733165.1 Naja naja
TGTTAAGTTTGCATGAAGAGTCAGACGCGAAGAGCTTCAGTGAAGAGTTTATTAAGTGACTACAGCTCGAATGGACCCGACTTGGCTGGGCTACGGCTGCTTCTTATAGCCAGCAGCCGTAGTTGCCAGCCAATCAGAGTGCACTATTTAAACCAATCCTATTTGACATTTTACAAGAACAATTCAAACTAAACCAATGACATTCAAACCTACATACATAACACCCCTCCCCACTAGGTTCAGTCCATACCAAACCCCAACCTATCTAATGTATTCTTTTAAATAGGTGGGGCTCTTGCGTGTACGTTGAGACCTTCGTGGTTCAGAAGTTTTAACATTCTCACCCAGTGAGAGAGGAAATGTGTCTGCTGACATTTCCCCACTGGGACTTCCTGTGAAAGAAGACCCTGTTTGATTGTTAGAATCTGGTCTCTCCTCCCAACCCATCTCCAGCCCAATGTCAGCACCCAAGTCAGGTAGTGATGTACAATCTTCCACTTCTAAGGATGGATTTTGGCATTGTGACAGGTTTTGGATGGTTCCTGTCGTAATGGCTCGTTACACATGGGGTTGATTCTTGCTTGCTGATTTTCCTCCTGTTCCTCCCCTTCCCCCCTAGAATTGACATCAGGTGAGGGAACTAGAGAGGAACAAGTGCGATGTTCCTGAGAGAACCTGGATCTAAGTTGATCAATGTGCCTGCTCCAGAGGAGTCCATCCTCTGTTTGCACCCTGTAAGAACGAGGGCCTGTGATCTGAGTTATCTCAGCAGGAATCCACAAAGGTTCACCCATAAGGTTCTTAGCATAAACAGAATCACCCACACTGAATGTGCGAACTTTGGAAGTGGAATCTAGTGGTGCGTTGGGTGCGTAAGTGGGATGAAGGCGGTCAAGGGAAGACCTAAGTTTCCTACCCATCAACAACTCTGCTGGGGAAGTTATTAGATGGGTTAGGAGTGATGTGCTGAACACTAAGAAGTTTTTCAACTTTCTCAGTGATGTCCCCAGGACCCAGCTGAAGCTTCTCCTTGGTAAAATTACCATGCGTTCAGCCCGGCCGTAAAGGGTGCCCAGGGGCAGTAAGGGCATGTCTGATACCCTGTTGTGCTAAATAGGATTCAAAAAGGTTGGATGTAAATTGAGGGCCATTGTCAGAGACAAGAACATCAGGTAACCCATGGGTTACAAAAAGTTTTTGAGCTGCTTGATGACAGCATCAGTTGTGGTGGATGCCATGGGATTACCTCTAGCCATTTGGAATATGCATCTACTATAATAAGAAAGGTGTGCCCTCTGGTAGGGCCAGCAAAATCAATGTGAATCCTGGACCATGGGCCCCTAGGACATTCCCATTCCTGTGTGGGGGCAGAGGTGGGGCAGGCCTGACTACCTGACAGTTGGGACAAGATGCAACCCAGTTTTCAACCATTTTGTCAATACCTGGCCACCATACATAACTCCTGGCCAATCCCTTCATCCTTACAATACCAGGATGACCCTCATGTAACATTTCCAAACCTCTCTTTGCAGTTTTGCAGGAATAACCACCCTGTTACCCCACAAAATACATCCTCTTAATACAGATAATTCAGTTTGCCTGGACTTAAAAGGTTGGGCAAGGTGAGGTAGATCTTGAAGAGGCCAACCTTTCTTAATCCAGCCTATAACAGGAGCCAACACAGTGTCTTTGGCAGTCTCTCTGGCAATTTCAGCAGCATGAACTGGAAGCTTGGCAACAGTTTCTAGGAAAAAGGTGTGTGTTTCAGGTTCAAAGTCCTCCTTGTGGCAAGGAGTGGGCAACGACTCAGTGCATCAGCATGTCCAATGTCCTTGCCAGGCTTGTGGATAAGTTTGTATGAATAAGCAGCAAGAAATTCAGTCCACCTCAGCATTCTTGGTGACAGGATAGTAGGTGTAGGCTTGTCTCCTGCCACAATGCCTAACAAAGGTTTGTGATCTGTAACAATAGTAAATGTTCTCCCATACAGATATTCATGAAATTTCTTAACAGCTGCAACAACTGCCAATGCCTCCTTGTCCAATTGGCTGTAATTCCTCTCTGCTTTGGTCAAAGTGCGAGAGTAAAATGCAATAGGGGCTTCTCTCCACTGGGAAGCCTGTGGCTCAACCCCCCACTCCAAAAGGGGAGGCATCACAAGTCAGTACAACAGGCAAATTCTCAGAGAACTGTATCAGGACAGCATCAGACGTGATTAGTCTTTAATACTGTTAAATGCTGATTGTTCCTTCCTGCCCCAGACCCAAACAGACTTTTATCAAGTAATCTGTGCAATGGTTCAGCAATGGTTGCCTTCTGAGGTAGGAACATGTGATAAAAGTTAATGAGTCCAAGGAAAGCTTGCAAATCTGTTTTGCATTTAGGTCTAGGGGCTTCTTTGATTGCTTTAACCTTGGCATCTGTAGGGTGGATGCCATGCTTGTCAATCATGTAGCCCAGAACTCAACCTTGTCAGTTTTAAGAGTGCATTTTTCTTCCTTGACTTTTAACCCGCTTTCCTGAATCTGGTAAGGACTTCTCTGAGTCTTTCTTGTAACTGAGTGTCATTTTCAGCAGAGATTGAACACATCATCAAAGTAAGGCACTACCCTGGCAGTCCTTGGAGCATTCTTTCCATAAGGCTTTGAAAGATGCCTGGTGCCATGCTTACCCAAATTGTAACCTTTTACATTTGAAAGCACCTCTATGAGTCACAATGGTTTGGGCCTCTGCAGTGGCATCATCAACTGTTAGTTGTTGATATGCCTGGGCCAGATCCAATTTGGCAAAGACTGTACCCTGCCAAGTGAATGTAACAGATGATGCACCACTGGAACTGGATATGCGCTCTGCTGCAAGCGCATGGTTCAGTGTCCCCTTATAGTCCCACAGATTCTTACTGACCCATCAGTCTTGACTGGTGTGACTATGGGTGTCTCCCATCTGGAGTGGTCAGTGGGCTCTAAAACCCTTGAGCTATTAATTTGTCTAATTGTGCATCAATTTTTTCCTTTAAAGCAAATGGGACCCTTCTGGGCTTTAAACAAATTGGGGCACCTTGGGATCTAGGTTGAAAGTGATAGGGGTCCCCATATACTTGCCCAATCCTTCGCTGAAGACCTCTGGAAACTCAGACTTCAAGGCCTCCTCCCATTCAGTGTTGCTCACATGATTGATGCCAGTCACCTCGATGCCTAGTGGATTGAACCACTCAAGTCCCAGCAAGCTTGGCGATCCTTGTCCACGATGGTCAGGGGCAAACGCTTGGTGTGGCCTTTAAACTTCACGTTGAATTCTCTTGTTCCAACTACTGGAATCTTGTTCCCTTGGTAGTCTTTAAGAGTCAATGCTTGCTTCTGGAAATGTTTCTTCTGAATGTTGGGAAGTAGCCTGTGAATAGTGTCCCATGACACCATAGATAAATAGGAGCCTGAGTCCACTTCCATTTGGCAAGGCCTTCCTTCAATGAATACCTTCACATGTACTTTTCTGCTTCTCAAGGGTGAAGAATGACCAATGGTGATTGTTTGATGAGTTTCATTCTTTCCATTTGCTTCTGAGTTGCCCCATTTTCTCACTGGAATTGTTGGGCTTGAATTCTTTCTCAGGAAATTTCTTCCTACTAGGTGGAGTTCTGGATGATTTGCAGACTCTTGCTAGTGACCTCTTTTCTCACAACGTAGGCAGATGGTGTCTAAAACTTGCATTCAGTGTGGGGTGCCCCCACAGCCTCTGCAATAAAATTCTTGCCTCTTTTTCCAAGGTCTTTCCTTTTCTTCTCCATTCTGAGTCTATAAATTCCTTCCTCCACCTCACTACAGTCTGAATCAAAGTCTATTTGCTCGCAATGGGTTGTTGTGGACTTTTCCACATCAGAATGGCTTGAGGCCTTGTTAATTTTCTTCATGGCTGCTGCTGAGGACTTGGTTGCTTCTGCTGAAACAGCTTCCTCTATGGCCTCCTTAAATGTGATCTTAGGTTTCATTAGTAATTTGCTCTGTAAGACCTTATCTTTAAGGCCTAGAACAAACCGATCACGCATGGCCTCTTCTAAGTTGGTAAACTCACAAGCACCCCAATGTCCCTTAAACTTGCCATGAAGTCGTTAACATTTTCGCTTTCCCCTTGATCCCGACGATAAAACTCGTGTCTCTTAACGAGGCACGATACTTGTGGGGCATAATGGGCTCTTAAAAGCTTTTCTAAATCAGGCCATTCCATTACCTTCAAGTCTGCAGCTCCCGCCAATCCCTTTGCCATTTTGAAGACTGCCGGACTGCAGTGCGTGAGAAATACCGCCCTCTTCCGCTTCTTGGGGATATCGGCGAGGTCGTTTCCTTCCAGATACATTTGGATCTGGAAGCGATCCGCATACGATTCCCAGTCTTCTGCCGCCAGATCGAACGGGGCTGGAGGGGTGTTCAGTGCAGCCATCTCGCTCTTCTGCTTGTCTTCCGCGTCGTCTCTTCTTCAGGGGAATCCCACCTTCGTCGCCAGTGTTATGTTTGCATGAAGAGTCAGATGCGAAGAGCTTCAGTGAAGAGTTTATTAAGTGACTACAGCTCGAATGGACCCGACTTGGCTGGGCTATGGCTGCTTCTTATAGCCAGCAGCCGTAGTTGCCAGCCAATCAGAGTGCAGGGTTTTCCCACACTATTTAAACCAATCCTATTTGACATTTTACAAGAACAATTCAAACTAAACCAATAACATTCAAACCTACATACATAACAGATTGGACAATATTTATATGCGCAGAAATTCTTTTCAGATAGTAAACAACGTGAAGTTTGTTTTACTGAGGAGAGGGTTGGTGGGGTGCCTTCAAGTCAATTTTCGACAACTGGCAACTGCCTGGATTAGTCCCTGCAGTTTTCTTGGCACAATTTCACAAGTGGTTTGCCACTGCCTCTTTCTTCCTAAGGCTGAGAGAAATAACTGGACTAAAATTAAAAGAGCCTTGGTGGTGCAGGCTGTTAAACACCTAGCACTTAGCTCTAGCTGCCTGCAATTAGTGCAGGCTTTAATCCCACCAGGCTCAAGGTTGACTCAGCCTTCCATCCTCTCGGGGTAGGTAAATTGAGGACCCAAGATTGTTGGGGGCAATAAGCTGACTTTGTAAAAATGCTGCTTGGGGGGAGCCAAAAAGCCCTAGTAATAAGCAGGAATGAAGGTTATTGCTGAGTGCATTGGGTTGTGCTCCAAAAATTGTAAGCCGTCCTGAATCTCCAGAGAAGGGTGGCATATAAATATGAATACATATGAATATGAATAAAGTGTCGGGCCTGTCCCAGCTTGGTGTTTAGGAAAGAAAAATGCTTGACTTCATTTGTAGTGAAAAGTATATTTTACTAAAATCAAGTGATTAATGTAGAAAAAGTCAGATCGAAGATTCCTGCATAAATTCAATAATTTTCCCTTCTACAAGCCCCCCCCCCCGGTCATCTTGTTAGTGTCCAATAAAGTTCAAATTAGTTGCTTTGGTAACAGTTCTAAAGTCTGGCACCTCTTTTGCATTCCATTTCCATGCCTGTGTCCTTGGATCATTCAACCATTGTCTCTAGTTGACACTTCTGGTTCCTGTCATTTGCCCCTCCCTCACCCCCTCCACATTTTATGGCAGGCTGCCATCAAAATAAAGCAGGGCTGAAGCAGTGTGATGGCAGATTTGACACAAGGTTATTCAGCTGGCATTGTGCCTGAGGTGGGAGTACAACTCACTGTCTCCTGGTTTCTAGCCTGATCCAGGGATGTCAACCCCAATTTCATTGAGGGCCACATCAGGGTTGTGTTTGACCTTGGGGGGTTGGAGTGGACATGGCCAGCTCAACATTGCTCCTGTTGGGGTGTCTGTGGTGGCCCAACCACTCTGCCAGTGAAAATGGGCTCCCAATCTCTGTTTTTGGCTACGACAGCCTCGCAACCCTCTGGCAGCAAAAATGGAGTTTTCACTGGTAGAGGCACCACAGTCTGGTCCTTCATTGTTTCCAGGGCAGCCTCATGAGCCAGATCTAAGCACCCTGCAAGCTGGATCTGGCCCCCTGGCCCTGAGTTTGACACCCCTGCCTTAATCACTAAATTGGCTGTCAAAACAATGGGTATAAATAGAGAAAATATAAATTTATTCAGTTGACATTAGCCCTGAAGAATCAGGTAGGAGAAAATAGATATATCCTAAAAGGAGTACTAGAGGGACTAGATATTACACAGTCAGTGGCTCAGTGCAGAGAAAGCATTCTTATTTTGAACGTTCTCTAGTTTCTTGGTAGCTTGCACTTTCTTTGCAAACTTTTCCCTCTTCATTTCTGAAAATTGTCTGTGAGTCAACATGAGACTGACTGCACAATACAATGCAAAGAGGAATACCCATATGAAAATAAATGTATCAGCATAAATGTATTTGACATAGAGGATTGCAAAATATATGTCTTATAAAGCTTGAGATTAACACCATAAAAAGCAAGGCTGTGTGAACTTTAATCAGCTTGGGTCAACAGAACCAAGGCAGAGATTGGAGCTGATTGTTCAAGAGAGAACCACAAAGACTTGAAAATAGAAAAGACAAAGATCTTGCCCTGTGTCAGTAGTATAAGGCTACCCACTCAAAGGGATTGGAGGCAGAAAAGTTGGCTTATCCAAAAATAATCTAGAATTAGAAATCCACAAAAGACAATCCACAATCAGAAATCCACAAAAGACAATCCAAAATATGTTTTAGGGCACAAGGGACTGAAAGCCACAGAAACTCCAGTTGGGAATCAGGACAGTTGTTTCCTGCAGTGGGAGGATGTTCTGATATAGCCAAGAGTTCCTATCTTGGACTGGTTAGTGTGGTTATATATGCTCTTTTTGTCATGCCAAACTCCAGTTGCAGTATAATTAAGGACTTTCCTAAGGTCAGCCTCTGATCTCTTAGTTCTCTGAACCAAAAGCTGCAATCACTGGTTCTGAGTCTTCTTTTGAAGGTGGCTGATAGCCTTTAGTTTCCTATAGAGAAGGTAAAGAGTCCAGCATTATATTCTCCTCTGAATCAGCATAATTTAAAAAATGGTGGAAAACTGGAACAAGTTAATGAATGTTGCATCTTGAGTGAATGCTTACAAAAAAATAGGAAATTGAGAGAAGCTAACAAGAGTGGTCTGTTTTGAGGAATGAATACTTGTCAGAATAAGCTGAAATAGTTCTGTAGAAGATATTGGTTATATGAACAGGAAAATAAAAGTATGTTGAATGCAGTGAAGAGGGGATACTTAAGAAGTCCGTATAGTAAAACAAAAGATGAGTCAGCTATTGACCAGGAAACAGGAAATATGTATTGAGCATCTACTGAGTGAGCATTTTAAAATAATTTTTATTGAAAGTTTTTTATAAACAATAATAGAAGACAAAAATTTAACAAGGGAAAAAGAAAAGAAAATGCAAGAAAAGAGGGAAAGGAAAGGAAACAATAAGAAAAAAGAAATTAAAAGCTTAGTAATTCTTCACTCCTTATAAAGTTATATGCAAGTATTTCTCCTTCTCATAATTCATCTCTTATCCATACCCAAATTATAAATCATTAACATTTCCACCCTGGTGTCCACAAAAGTCCATAAATGGCTCCCAGAATTTTAATAGAAAACTATCTATTTTAATTTTGATCAAGCAAACTGACTTTGTACTCCTTCCTTTCATTTCTATAAATCTTGATATTTAATTCATTCATTGTCATGGGACTTGATTTCTCTTCAGTTTTTGCGATCTGCTGTTCATTACCTACACCAAGGAATTAAAACTTAGATGTAGGAACAAGCTGATACCTACAGATCACCTGCATGGTATTGTTTTTCCCCAAAACTAAGATCCTGTCATATATATATACCAAAAAAAAGCACCAGGTCTTATTTTCCAGGGGGGGAGGTCATTCACTGACTCGCCTTACTTGTGTGATGCATGAGGCACCTTCAGGGGCCTTTACAGACCTTCAGAAATGTCTTCAGCTAGCAAGGCCAGCAAGATTTTCCTGAAGGCCTCTGCAGCTGATAACTGAGCTCCAGATTGATCCAAAGCTCTATTATCAGCTATAGAGGCCTTCAGAAAAGCCTTGCTGGCTGCAGAAGAAATTGGCCAAGGTGAGACCTGGCTGCAACTGTCTGAAGGTAACTAGTAGGGCAGCTCCACCCCCCATTTCACACTAGCTTAATTTTTACCCATGCACCCTGGAGTGGGTGGGGTCTTAATTAGGGCTAATTTTGGGGGTAGGGCACACATGTAAAAATCAAGCTAGGACTTATTTTTGGAATGGGTCGTACTTTCAGGAAAACATGGTATTTAGGAGGAAATCACTGAAAAACTGAATTAAGTATGACCGAAATTAAGTATGACCAAATATGTTGCTACATCCTGTGATGGCTACAGCAATTCCATATTTATTAATCATAGGAAATCTTGGCCTGTTTCAGCCTTCTTCCATTATCTGCAAGCCAGCATATATAGATAGACATATATATTCAAATGCATCAGAACATGAAGATCTGATAAGAAAATGAGATTTGAAAATTCTATTTTGGAGAAGAACAATGTATCAAAAATCAATTTCTTGTGGATTGCTTAAAAATAAATATACAAATAACAGAATGGGGAAAAAAACTTAGGTGAGAATGATCACAAGGATGTGATCTAACACCACATCTACCCACTCATTTTGTTTGTTTGTTTGTTTCTTTTAAATATCATCTGGGGCCTTTATTGCTTTTTGCCTCTTTAAAATCAAACTTCCTTAAATGTGTTTTTATATATGTGTGTTTATGTAGAAAGGCTGAAAGAAGACAGTAAATTAGCTGAGCTTTTTGATGCATAATAAAGTTATCATCCCAATGAAACTAAGCTGTTTCTGTCATGCCTTTCCTTACTTCCTCACATTTTCTCCAAAGCATTTGGAAGAAAATCAATAACATATCATGCACACAGTGACACCTGGGAGTTTAATTTCAGAAGGTCTGCAGATCAATAGGTTTAGAAAAGCTTACAGATTCTCTGCAACCCAAGTGTAACTAATGCTAGAAACTGGGCATCTACAAGCTGCCAAGAATGTGGGAGGACAGTGTGAGACAATATCTTGATATTTATACATGTAAAGGTTTGTTAATGTTTGTGCATTTCTTTAAAGATAAATTGTCAACTGACATTTCACTGCTTTGTGTTTTTCTTTTGGGAAAATGTGATTTTAAGTTTCTCTGCTGGTATAATACAGATCCATTTAGAGGGGGAAGGATATGAAAGCAAATATTTATATGTGACACAGAGGCAGACATGACCTCCCAATGGGAAAGTCATAGGATTTAATTCATGCTGAGATGATCATCTGAAAATTTGGAGGGGGAACACCCAAGCTTTTAGGCTCGAGAACAGACTCCTCAGCCAGGAAAGGATCTGATATCAGATCAGAGGGATGTTCTCAAAGGAGATTGAAACAGCAGAACACTAAAAAGTCAAGATGGATGAAGCCCAACCCTTTTTTATATATGTTTCAAGATCACCATCTTGATTGTTAGCCTTCTTTGTAGAGATCCTTGTTAAGGCACCTACCATTTTAATCCCAGGGACACTGAATTAAATTGCATCATGTAAGAGATCACTCTCAAAAAATATAGGGCCAGTCTGATACAAGACGTTGAAGTAATGTATGCAATTTATATAACATTAAAGGAGTAATTTGATTGTTTTCCATCATTCTCATAATTTTCCACTTAAGTTACAGCAAATATTATACATTATGGAGAGACTGTGGGTATTTTAGGTAGTCCTTGTTTTGTAACCCTTGCTGGGTTCAGCAACGCAATTGTTAAGCACAATGATTCCAGAACTCAAGTCACGAGGATGATGGGTTAAAGGGCAAATCTTAAAGTGTTTTTCTTAAAGTTCAAATGCTTACTGTGGTGCTGGGATAATTATTAAGAAGGAAATTTTTGCTTGTATTGACACACATTAAATTCACTCATTCATTCATATTTTATTGAAAGTTTTTAAGCCACCTAAATTTGCCTTGGAAAATGGGTAGCATAAAAGTTTAATAAAGAAAAATAAATAAATTGAAGAGAAAGGGACTACTGAAGAGTAAGCTCTCACACAATGGGGAATATACATCAAAATGAATATGTTAGGACTGGCTGTTTCCCTAGAAACATGCCCTGAACTTCATGTTCAAGGTGGTGGATTGTGTGGAACACTGAAACTTCTTTAACATAGATACGTGCACTGCATTTTTGGACACTGGAGACAGCACTCATTAGTGTTGGGGTTGGTTACTCGCTAAATTTGCCCATACTTTGAAATAATTCAGAACTGCTTTGGATTTGCCTGAGCACAGCTTCTTTCTGCTCTCATTAAATAATCCCTCTTAAAAATTGTATTAACTTTAATGACTTTACTTCTTAAAGTAGTTTAAAAAAAGTTGCTTGGACAGAGGTCTAAAAAAAAAGCTGTTTTAATAAATAAGAGAGACTTTCTCTACTCACATGAAGGTGCCTTTTCCAGATAATTTTTGAAGTGTGCACAATCCGAATGTATAATATGACACTGCTCATACTTCTAAGAAAGTAGGACTAAAATGTCTTCAGGTATTGAGTATTGAAGAGTTGCATTGGGGTATTCTATAGTATGAGTGGTGTACACCAGTTGCTGAAGCCTTCTGATATTCTTAAAAGTCTGTAAGAATTCTGTCCAACTGAAGGAAGAAGTATACTGGAACATTGTGGAGAAAGTCATAGTCCCTAGGCCATTCTTGTATGCAGTGGTGGGTTCCCCCCCTTATTTTTGCCTGAAATTATTCAACTAATTTCATAAGATTAGGCTACTTATATCTGATCTTGTTAAACACTGCAGTGGACTGGAACCAATTAACTGAATAATTCGTAATTCCATATTATTAACTTCAAACAAGCCATGTTTTTATTGCTGATATGTTGTGCACTCTTATTTTTTTAAAAGGAAAAAAAAACAATTTCTCTGATTATAAAATACCCAGGAATATTAATGTAATATATCACTGAATGAGTTGTTTTAACTAAAGAACATAGGGTGATTGGTGGGTTTTTTTTTCCACCCCAATTAGGTAAGCAATAATATTTTAAAGGAATGCATGAAATTAGTAATTTCATTTACTTTCTCACCATGAATCTGTACGGCAAGAAAAATAGAATAAACACAGAACTCTATTCAATGTTTTGATTTTTCTTAATATTGCACAGCTTTATCTTATCAAATGTTATTGTAATGGGGCAATTTTTCAAATTAAAGAGTGGAGGAACTAGAACTCTTTTAAAAAACTTTAAAAAAAAACTAGGACTACTATTTTCTTGTGCTAAATGGCTGGGTTCTTCCAGTTGTATAGTGCTTGATCTGTTGTCACTTTAGCCCATTACAGGATTTCTACTTCTACCCAAAGGAGCTTTCCCATGGCTGCCTTTTTACTGTTCGTATTATTTTAAAAGGAAGTGCCATTCTGCTTATTCTATTTGGTTTCCTGGCCATCCACAAGCTATTTCATCATAAAGACAGATCTGGACTCAGTACTCCCATTCCTTGGCAGCATTGTTTGGTATCCAGTGCCTAATCTTGCTTCACCCTCCAGTTGCCTATGAGCCTGTGATCTATTTCAGCCAGTATATCTTTTGGAAATTGGTTTAGTGTTGGTTTAGTGTCGGGTAATTGACAGATAACAAGACAAGCATCTGTTTATGCACATTTATATCTGTCTCACCTCAACACACTTTAGGGAAAGTGAGGAGTGGTTGTTCTCCAATCACACAGGATCTTGAAAGATTGAAAACTGAAATCAGATTAACATATCAATCACAATCTTTAACTTGTCTTGAATTAAAAAGGTAAGGATATCATAAGTTGCCAGCCACATTATCATAGTAGAACAGGGCTTGGCAATTGGGACAGTAAATTTTCTGCCAGGTCAGAGACTGTAGGTAACATTTTAATGCCACCATCTGTTGATGTCCTTTTATTCCAAAAGTTCAAAGTTTTCTCATTCCTTTACATATAGTTTGTTGCTGAAAATGAACTTTGCAGGAGAATGGTATTCTCTTGATAGCTGCTTTTGTACTCAACAGTATGTTCTAGACCAGTATTTTTCACACTTGGCAACTTTAAGATGTATGGACTGGCTGGAGAGTTTTGGGAGTTGAAGTTCACATGTCATAAGCTTGCTAAGTTAGAAAAATACTGACCTAGATGAAGGAGAAGAAGGAGAAGACAAAAACAGAAAAGCAGCAACATCTGACAATAGAATATTTACCATCCATATTATAGAAAGTGATCTAATTTCATATATATATTTTATCAGATTTAGTTATATTTTAGTGTTTATTCTGCTGCAAGATTCAGGGAAAGTAAAACATCTTTTTTTGCAGTAAAAAAACACATTGTAATTCCCACATCTATAAATACACAATTATAATCAGTTGTCATGTTCAGTAAAGCATAAATGCATGAAACTGAGCTAAGTTGTGGCCAAACCATTTCTTTATCAAGAGAAAAAATGTTGATTGCCTCAAAATCAGGAGCGACAATGGAAAATTCTGCCCTTAAACATACGAATCAGAAACCATAAGTCACTTTCTGTAAAGATTGTAAAGGAAATTGCTCTAATCATCTAACAGGTTTATTTTCTAAGCTGGAAGCTAAAATGAACAAATATGGTGGATTTTTTTTTTAAAAAGGAGTACAGTAGTTGGATAGAAACAAGAAATTGTCTGAGATATAAAAAGATCTGTTGGATCAACAGAGACAGATAATCAGCAAACAGTATTGTAGAGCAAATAGTACTACAGACTGGAAATCTATGTGGGGGGTAGATGAGAATTAGAAACATCTAAGAGCAATTAAACTTTGCCTAAAACTCAAAGCAACGTTTTACTTTTGGGAGTGTCGTGGATGAGAAGCGACATGGAAAATTGCTTGATTTAAAATGAGAACACTTAAAACATTTTCACACGTGATACCGAGGCTTTTTGAATTTCCGTCTGCTGTGATGTGGCTCTCAATCCAAACCTCTGAGGGTAAGACTGCATCATGTGTTTAAAAATGGCTTTCTTTCATCCTAAGTTAAAAACATTCACAGATGGAACAGAAAGAGTGGGAGAGAAGTGAGAAAATGCTCTTTGGTGTTATTCACACAATGAATACAGAATTGTCAGAAGGGAACGAGGAGAAAAAAAATATGAAAGAATGGCAGCAAAAATTCATAAATGGCAAGGCTTCAGTAAAATAAAATGACAGAAAGCACTCAAAGATTTGCCAGTTATCTCAATGTCTTTGTGCCAAGGACCAGAGGGTGGCTTTTAGAATAGATCGCAAAGCTCCTTTTAAATTGCCAAAGCTGATTAGAGGGCTTTCTAGATAATCGCTAGTAACATTGAAATAATGGAGAAGCTCATGTGAATAAGCAATTTCAGATGCAAACTGGCCAAGTTACAAACTGGCCTTATAGATTGGCCTGTTGTATACCTGAACAGACTTTTGTTTTGCATAGCACAAAGAATTGTTGGATTTCAAAGTTAATTTATGGCTCTACAATCACTAATAATTTACTGATTGCCTTTACATTTCATCTATTACATTTACCCTTATGGTGTATGGGTGAAGGTTTTATACTCTTTTTTGTAGCTGGGTATGATTTGGTAGCTATTGTGTTGGTATGCCTACATAATGATCCAAACTTAGAAAAACAATTTTCTATTAGTATAGTCTGGGATCTTCCAGATGTTGAAGAATTGTGAGGAATCAAGCAGTTATGAGTTTTCAGACTGAATATCTATGGGTTAGTTTTCTGGTGTCTTCCTGATGTTTTGCTAGCAGTTGTTGCTGCATTTTCAGAAGCCGAATGAGCTGTTTTGTAGTGTACCTTGTAACAGTTCACAGATAACTGAACATTTAACCAAAAAGTTCATGACTGCTTGATTGAGGCCAGTATGAAAGTCCACACCAGTGTCATAATAAAGAATGCTGGGAGATACAGTTGATGGCAACAATTTCTATAGAGCTACTACCATCTCTGGACTACAAAAATCCAGACAAGCACTAGATAGAAGGAAAAGATATCATTTTGTATCTCTTTGCTGACATCTAGTGGTCTAGATAGCTTTAGATCAGTGGTGGCTAACCTTTTTCAGCTCCCATGCCGATAATTGCGTGCGTGCTCACTTGCGCATGTTCGCGTATCAGCACCCAGAAGGCAGTGCGTGCTGGCCCCTCCACATCCATGCACATGTGCGTGCGACCTCCCTTGCACACTATGTATCTGAACTTGTGTGCGCAATTCCCACACACACAGCGCATCTGTGCATGATCCCCTCGCATGCAGCACATCCCTATGCATGTGCACACAACTCCCACATCCCCTCCGCCTCCTGCACATGCCCCAGATCACCACCCGACAATCATTTGTTGGGTGGTGGCATATGCACGCATGCACAGTGGGGCTCTTCTGGGTGACCTCTCGCATGCTGGGGGAAATGGCTCTGCGTGCCACTTCCGGCACACATGGCATAGGTTCGCCAACATGGCTCTAGATTCCCAACCTCTGGTTTTGTGTCATTGAGAAGCCCATCTTACTGTTTCTCAGAAGATTTCCTTGTCTTCTAAAACATTTTTCTTTTTATAGTCTCAGAGTGATCCAGTATTTGTTTTGTTCTCTTAGTGATCTTCTTGAGATTAATTCAATGGATATTTTTATTTCACCCTGTAGTTTATTTTGCTGTCCAGAAATGAGATTTTTCTTTGCCATTTAATTTGGTGCAAGAAAATGTGGAACCTTCAGAGGGATTACGGTAAAGACATGCACAGATACACATAGTCCCACACCTGCATATAACTTACTCACTTGTTTCATCCTCCCAAAGCTGCTTAGCTGGGAAATATTCACTTGGGACTTGTTATAAGAACATGTACTATATGTAATAAATGGTTAGGCACTTAGAGCCAGGATGTACCAGAAGGAATGTCTTTGAGAAAGGAAAATTTAGATGTTGCTTGTTTTATATTAAATAGAACTATGATTTGTCCTCTCCTTGATACTGTTTCTCTGGATCTTGGCTATTTATAGTGACCTCCAGCTTCAAACTTAATAAAATATGTAATCAGAATCTTCCTGTGAATTTCTACTTTAATAACAGAATGATTAGAGTTGATTATTATTTCAGAATGTACAGTAATACTAAAGAATAAAAGCTTAAATGACAAAATAGCATGATTCATAATTAAATTCATATTTTGGAAAGAAATTGTAGATGGTCTACAAGGTTCTGAAATGGAAAAAAACTACACAATTGTATGCTTGACAGCCATCATGTGGATTTATAAACATGATTATTTCATAGATGCCTGGGCTGTATATTAAATATCACAAAGAAAAACTAATTGTAGAACACTTGGTGGAAAATGGATTGACATGAATAAAATCCAAAATACTTGTGAGTCTGAAAATCATGGTGTCCTACATATCCCCCTATAGATCCATCCTGTAAGAGGTCTGCTTTCTCAGTTAAAGAAACCTTACTAATTCTCTGCAGTTTTGTCTTGGGTAGTTCAGATGGTAGAATGGGAAGCTTTCAATGCTGTTCCATCTGGAACTTTTTAAGCCATTTGTTCAATTTAAGCTTGAAAAAAGAACAAATAACTACCTCCTTCGCAAATAATTGTGTAAACTACTTATTTTGTATCCTGAAACCATCAGATTTAGTGTCTGGCTAACAATGAAAGAAAGGAGTTTTCAGTTAGTGCAGTCAGAACTAGTGATAGACAATCTCATGTTTCATGACCAATTCCATGTAACCCCTCTCTCACAGTGAATAATGGAATATCTTTGACCTGGATTTTGGAATTAATTAGAAGAGAAGATCTCAGAAACATTATTAAATCTTAACAGTAAAATTTTGTGCTTAGAATAGATTTATGAATTCTCTTTAAAGCAATTAAAATGAATACAGCTGAACGGTTCCATGTTAAAGAAGAGTAGAACTTGAGACTCTGTTTTTGGTCCAGGGAAGAATTATGAGATATGATCATGATAGTTCTATAAACATTCCAGACTTAAT
Organism: Naja naja; assembly: GCA_009733165.1. Classification (NCBI taxonomy): domain Eukaryota; kingdom Metazoa; phylum Chordata; class Lepidosauria; order Squamata; family Elapidae; genus Naja; species Naja naja. The sequence continues at coordinate 26,194,426 of CM019153.1, forward strand.
CAGGATAAGGAAGCAGCACTGGCATGTAAGAATACCCATTCTCTTAAAATTATATTACAGTTGGTGATATATCTTTTTAAAAAGATATTCATATGAGAATGTCCTTTTTAAATTAAATCAGATTTCTCTTCTACACTGTCTTAAAACTCTTTCACAGTGCAGCTGGCTGGATAGTGACTATGTAAAAAAAAAGGTGGTTAAGCTAACACATAACATGCTGACAGCTAATTCTGTTTTATCTTCTTAGAGGAGAGAAAACATGTTCTTCCAGCTTTTCCTCATGTTATACAATGAACAGAAGGGGTTGATTGGTTTTCTATTATTGTTCATAAAAAGAGAACTCCTGTAGCAATGTATGGTCTATTATTGTAATGCAACAGCTTCATTGTAACTTTTTATTATTTTATTATATTTATTTATAAGTTTTATTATTTTATTTGTCCAAATTATATAGCCAGGTATCTCACCAAACATGCAATTCTGTGCAACAGATACAAAGCTAAAACAATCATACATACCTAAAATTATTATTAATTCTGTCCTGGTGACACTGTGGTTAGAATGCAGTATTGCAGGCAAACTCTGTCCACAACTGAGGGTTCAATTCTGATGGGGCTCAAGGTTAACTCAGCCTTCTATCCTTCTAAGATTTGTAAAATGATAACCAGATTGTTGGGGGCAAAATGCTGACATTTGAGACTGCTGTAAAATACTATGGCAGTGATGGTGAACATATGGCACACGTGCCACATGTGGCACACAGAGCCATTTGTGCCGGCACGTGAGCCGCAGGCAAACTTACTTCACTGTGCATGCATGCACCTTACAGCTGATTTTTGGCCTGTTTGAGGCCTTTTCCGCCTCCCAGGGCTTGAGGAAAGCCTTTGCAGGCCAAAAATAGCCTGTTTCATCACTTCTTGCATTTCAGGAAATACTGGAAGTGGTTAACGGGCCCATTTTTCGCCTGCAAAGGCTGAAGAAGCTTTCCTCAAGCCTCTGGGAGGCCGAAAAGGCCTCAAATGGACCGAAAATAAGCTGGGAGGCACAGTGCAGGTAAGGGGGCAGTGGCTTCCATGCATGTGCAGGGGTGGGGGCCATTGACTTCTGGGTGCTGCCATGTGAGCACATGCGCAAGCACGCACACAATTTTGGCACAGGAGCTCAAAAGGTTAGCCATCACTGTACTATTGGGAAGTATGTAAGTCTAAGTGCTATTGATATTAATTATTACAAATATTAAGAAAACAACTTTACAAAACATCATACAAAAATGCATCTCAAAAATAAATTCCATAAGTATTATTGCAGAAGTAGCTGTAGTTCATAATGGTAGACATTAGCCCTTCTTCTGAAATGGCAGAATATAAGTCATTCAAAGCTCCACTGCTGCTTAATGTAGTAGAATTTTCTACTACATCAATAAGTTTAAAATCAGAAGTGGATTTCCACAAATATCAAATGTCTTTCTAAAATCTAAATGTTCAGTTCTGGTATATGAGGACTTTAAATGCCTTTGTCGGCAGACTGAATGTTCATATTCATTGAGTAGATATAGGCTTCATTTGAAGAATATATATCAGTTTCAAACAACACATGTCATTTCTTGAGTGCTGCAGCAGAAGTTAAACAATATAAGAACAAAATGTTTAAGAAATTGAATCTCCATATCAGATTTATTCCAAGTTGGAAATGACTACTTTATACATCTCAATAGCTATTAAATCTTTTAGTGTTAAAAACTATAATATGCTGCAAACTTTAGAATTAACATTAAATAATTATTGCTAAGGATACAGTAATAATAAAATATTTGAAATATAATATCAAAATGTTAAATGCATTTTTAAAGAAACAAAACATCATAACTCCTGATTTTTTAAAAAAGAAACCTTCCTCAGTTTTGGGTTCTTTCCAAATGTGTAAACATGGTCATGGCTGATAATTCTGGAAATTAAAACTCACTATCTCATAGCTTTGGAAGGCTAAAGTAAAGTAGTGCAATCATGCCAAAAACTTTGAGCATAGCCAGTAATTTTTCTCTGAGTTCATAAATGAGAATTAATGGCATCAGCCTTTGGTAAATTTGATCCCAAGATACCAAGATGAATGAAGACTATTCTCAGAAATGTATCTTTGCTTTGTTTAGGTTTTGCACTATTGTTTACTTTTAAAGATACTTTACGTTTGAGAGGGATTGTTTATTTTTTGTTGTATGCAGATATCAGGTGATACTTTTTTTAAAAAGAGTTCTTAAATATGTGACTTTTGTATGGGTACCATTGCAAATCTCCTTGTCTTAAGTTACCCAGGATGAAATGATTCTTGGGAGGAGGATCCTAAGAAGATACAATAAATAAAAATGGCATGTCATTATCTCCACTTTGAGTAAATGCAAAGGAACTACAAATAATCTATCCAGGAAGCTTCTTCTTCTTGGGAAGTACACTTTATTTCTGCACTTAGGAGTGCAGAAATAAAAGCCATCAATAATTATCTGGAAACAGTCCCATGAGATATTAGAAATCTAAATAGCCAACAAGGACTTTTCCCAACCACATAACAAACTCTACTGTGACTCTACTTTGAAGCCCAGGGGTCTTCAAACTTGACAGCTTTAATACTTGTGGACTTCAATTCCCAGAATTCCTCCTCCAGTCATGTTATCTCAGGAATTCTGGGAGTTGAAGTCAACAAGTCTTAAACTTGTCAAGTTGGAAGACCCTTGATTAGCCAGTCAAAAGAGGCTCAAGAAAATGCCAAGTCTTCTAGATGACATGTTTACGTACTGCAAAAATATAGTAGAGTATGTATTGTAAAGAATACTCTTCTGTAACATGGGTAGCATCAGTTACATGAAGATAATTCTTAAAATACCCTGTTACTCCACCCGTTACTGATATCCCAGTTGTTGAAGTCCAGATGCTAAATTGTGAAAGGCAAATATAGTTAAGTTAATATGGTTAAGGGGAAGAACTATCTACATATAGTTAGGGAAATGAAGTTTAAATGAATAGCTGAAAAACCCGGCATCAGGGTCATCCTCATAAGACTCTAAAATGCTTGTGAGGTGTATGATTTAAGACCCATACACTTTTTAAATCACAACCTTGTATTTTCTTTCTTATTTATTTATTTATTTATTTATTTATTTATTTATTTATTTATTTCAACAGGCTGGCCTGGAATGACCCGGGTGGGGTTTTTTATTGTTTTAATTATTTTAATTAATGTTTAATGTTTTATTATTTATTCTGACTTGTTATATTTAATGCTTGTTTTATGTAAATTTGGTCCTGTTTTATTGTTAGCCACCCTGAGTCCTTAGGGAGAAGGGAGGCATACAAGTGAAATAAATTATTTTATTATTATTATTATTATTATTATTATTATTATTATTATTATTATTTGTTTACTTTATATGTCACCCATTTCACTATTCAAAGCAAGTCTAGCCAGCTTATCATAAAATCATACATTTAAAAACATTTTTAAGACAACCTGCTTGGTTCAGGTGACTTTTGTCCTAAATCAAATGCATCCAGAAAGACAAAAGGCAGGCGGGTTTCAAGGTTTATGCTTGCATAATTTTTTTAGGAGCATTCTTAGGAATATAATTAAACCTGAACTCTCTACTTCCCCCTCTGAAAAACAAATAAACAAACACTGGCTACTTTTGAGCAACATCAACATTGGTTGCTCAAAACCTGTTTTTTTTAAATCTCCCAAGTGTTAATACACTCTGATTACATTAATAACATGTTAACAAAACAACCAATTTCAATTATTAAAAAAATTATTTGCACTTAAGCAAAGCATGCAGGAAAATATAACTGGGGATTATTTTCATGGTGGTTGTGTGAATAATATCTGACATCATTCCTTCTTGCCATCCAAAAATGATTGGTAGCCTATACTGGTAATGGGACAACAGGACAATGTAGATAAGCTGTTCCACAAGCTGCCTTGGATTGTTATAACAGTTCCCAAGCAATAGCCTACATATGTTGGGTTGCAGTCCTGTAGTTACTTCCATTAGTTCCACTTAATTTATTGAGGCATTCTTTTGTATGTCAGCCCTGTTAAGTTTGCATGAAGAGACAGATGCGGAGTGCTTCAAGCTCTTTGTTTATTAGTGACTACAGCTCAGAACGAACCCACTTTGGCTGGGCTGCGGCTGCTACTTATAGCCAGCAGCCACAGTTGCCAGCCAATCAGAGTGCAGGGTTTTCCGCACTTTTAAACCAATCATTTCTTACATTTTACAAGAACAGTTCAAACTAAACCAATGACTTTAAACCTGCATACATAACAAGCCCCACTAAGTAGACCAGACCAGGAAATAAATTCCACAAAAAGCTAAAACTACTTTGATAAAATTGCCTGTAACAGTAGAATCTTGCAAGACTGAATGTGCTGTATTTCCTCCCTTTCTTTTATGACAGTTAAACAGCATTTGCCCAAACTGCTTCCAAAGCTACCTCATTGACCTAGACTTACATTTCAACCACTTTTGCCTAGGTGACAGCTCTTGCATATCTCCATCAAGGTTATCTTCCATACTCTCTACAGTAAGCATATATAGCAGACTCTATCTCTGATCAATCATAGTCTGCCATTCTTCAATTATTGTCTTCCTGGAAGGTATTTCATGCAATTTCACAAACATTCATGGTGTAGACAAATTATTTCTGCAGTATTTTTGACATAATCGTGCAGAGTTTTCTAAGCAGAGCTCCTAATGCAGATGGAATAGTTAAGGCCCTTTCTTCCTCCCTTCCTCCTGCTTTGAATTATTTTGATTAATTTTTAATTAAAAATAAATTTAGACTTATTAGTAAATCTGGGCAAGCTAGTTTGTAATGCTTTTCCACCCCAGAGAAACAAAATAAACCCATCATCAGACTGTTTTTTTATGTAGCAAAATGTTTATAACTACATATCATGATGTTATAATATAGACTTTGGAGATTTAATGAGCTAAAAGATTCATGTTCTATGTCTGGACAGAAAAAGCATGAACTACAGCATTGCATACTTATTGAAATGATAAATTTGCAATAAATGCTTATCTTTTCACCACTTGTTCTATTCCCATACTGACTGTGGAAACAAATGGATTTTGCTTTTTGAGAACTCACAAATAATAAAAAATAACCTGTGCATTTGTATAAACAGCAAAATAAAGCAATAAAAAGATATAGTGACATCTAAAAATTAAGTAAAATCTTCAAATAAAAATACATTCAATATTGTAATTGATTTATCACATATTTCCTATGTTATACTCCATTTTCTATGTGTGAGAGAGATAGAGATAAAGTAATGAGCACATTTTTTTCTTCTCTCAAAAATAAAATTACTGATATTATATCACAGTCTTTCTGGCTATTTCCAGCTAGTTCAGTCTCTGTTTTTTTTATTCTTCTCCTCTGACTCAATAGCTAAAGTGCATGCTATACAAAACAAAAATTTCTAGAGGACACTGGTAATTCCATGAACACTCAGCCTTCCATCCTTCCGAGGTGGGTAAAATGAGGACCCAGATTGTTGGAGGCAATATGCTGACTCTGTAAATCACTTTGAGATGGCTGTAAAGCATTGTAAAATCGTATATAAGTCTAAGTGCTATTGCTATACAACTGGCCATTTAAGGTCCATTCACAAGAATCACGACTAGCAAACACATTAACTGTTAAATGTGTATATATGTCCAGAAATTCTTCAGCACCAGGACAATGGCCAACTTGATGATCTTGAAAAGATTAAAATCACAAAGATTAAAATAGCTGAAGCAGAGTTTGGACAGAGTTACTAAGCCTACTTGAATATTCAAGAAAACCAATCAGCCTATCCTCGGCACACATTTTTTTTATATTATTATATGGCAAGAGATTATCATATTTAGGGCACGTGATGGGAACAGATAACGATGTACAAAAACAGCTAGGATGGCAAGTTTAATGAAAGGGGAAGACAGAAGATAATGTGAAAGGACAGGATCAAAAAGATTATAAAACTGTCCTTGGAAGATTTGTGGATTATTGCTGATGTCAGGCTGAGATAGTAACTATTATAAGGTGAATATTAACCAATGTGGCAAAGTTGTGGCTCATTATCACTGCCATTAAATAAGACATTTCTTAAGAGTAAAGCTATTCTCTCAGATATACAGTACTGTGCAAACGCTTTAGGCAGTTGTGCAAAAAGGCTGCAAATTAAGAATGCTTTCAGAAATATAAGTGTTAATAGTTTTTTTATCAATCCACAAAATGGAAAGGAAATGAACAGAAGAGTAATCCAAATCAAATAATATTTGGGGTGACCACCCTTTACCTTTAAAATAGCATCAATTCTTACACTTGCACATTTGCACAAAGTCAGGGATTTTGTAGGATTAGAATCAGGTATATGATTAAGCAATTACACCAAGCAGGGGCTAAGGATCATCAATTTCATATGTAGGTTGAAACACAGTCATTAACTAAAACAGCTGGGTAAGAGGCTTAAAACTGGATGCCAAACTCTGCTACCAAGGTGAGATTGTGGAAGGCAGTTTCATGTCACAGATCATACACCATGGTAAAACTGAGCAGAGGAACAAGATAAAAAGTTGTTATATTGCATCAGCAAGGTTTATCCCAGGCAAAGCAGACTGTGTTCTTTTCAAGCTCTTTTGAAGAAGCACAAAGAAACTGGCAAGACTGAGGACCATAGACACAGTATTTGGCCAAGGAAACTTAATGCAAACACATCATGCTCACTTCCCTTCAACATTGGAAGATGCCCAGCAGTGTCCTCAGCATAGAACTGGCAGAAACCAATGGGACCCAGGTATATTGTCTGGAGAGATCTGGCCAGAAGTGGTCTTCATGGAAGAATTGCAGTCAAAACCGATCGTTCAATGTGGAAACAATGCTAAACAACTCAACTTTGCATGCAAACATTAGAACTGGGGTGTAGAAAAATGGCAGCAGGTATCTCTGGATTGATGAGAAAAAATGTGAAATATTTGGCTGTAGCAGGAGGTAGTTTGTTAGTCAAATGGCTGAATGGCATACACAATTAGTGTCTGAAGGCAACAGGAAGCATGTTGGAGGTCCTTGCAAATTTGGGGCTGCATTTCTGCAAATGGAATTGGACATTTGGTCAGGATCAATAGTGTCCTCAATGCTAAGGAAGACAGGCATACCATACTATCAATGAGGCATGTGATTGACCCCAAATTTATTCTGCAGCAGGACAATGACCACAAACATACAGCCAATGTCATTAAGAAGTATCTTCAGCATAAAGAACAAGGAGTCCTGGAAATGATGATTTGGCCCCCACAGAGCCCTGATCTCAACATCATCCAAGTCTGTTTGGGATTACATGAAAAGACAGAATGTGATGACCTGGGAAGTGGCACAAAGGCAACACAGTCAAATAAGCAAGAAGTGTCCCTTTAGTACCTCCAACTTTGCCCCCAATTTCCAGGTTACCTTCAGCTGGAGAAAAAACTCTTCCAAGAACAGTCTTTAAGTGGAGGAAATTCAGTCTGAAAACAAAGTACATACAAACTGTAAATAAAAAATCCACACAAACCACGCTGCAGTAATTAACTTGACAGGGCAGGAAAAGGAATTGCAGACTTGAAAGCCCAGCAAAACACACACAGTTGGGAAGATGCCAGGAACCCAGATGAGCCTCAATGATACCAGGTAATTCACAATTTGCTCCCAACAACTTTGCTGTGCACAGCTTCCCTTTTTAAACACTGTGTTCCCAGCTGCAGCTAATGGAATCAGGGTCCTTTCCTTCTCTATAAGCCACACAACTCATGTTCTCTGCTCCTCTCTGTTAGATTTGCATGAAGAGTCAAACAGAGTGCTTCAGTGAAGAGTTTATTAGTGACTACAGCTCATAACAGACCCGATTTGGCTGGGCTGCGGCTGCTACTTATAGCCAGCAGCCACAGTTGCAAGCCAATCAGAGTGCAGGGTTTTTCCCACACTTTTTAAACCAATCATATTTGACATTTTACAAGAACAGTTCAAACTAAACCAATGACATTCAAACCTGCATACATAACACTCCCATGCTCTAGGATGAAGAAGGGGTGAGCCTGGGTCTTCCTCTGAATTCTCTCTCCCTTGCTCTACCTCTTCCCTGCTCTGCCCAGCCAGCCTTTGCCCTTCCCCAGTTTCTTCCACAGCCAATGGAGCCAGACTCCCACTCCTGTCAGTTGTTCACCTCCCCTCCAAATCAGATTCCAACAGGGGCATGACACAGAAGGATTTGAGGCAGTCTATATCCTCAGAAGATCTGCGATTAGTTCTCCAAGATGTTTTTAACAACCTTGAAGGAAACTTACTGAGTTCCTTCAAAAACTGTGTGCAAGTGTATCTAGAAGAATTGATGCTGTTTTGAAGGCAAAGGGAGGTCATCCAAATATTTTATTTTTTTTAATTTTTATTCGATTTATATCCTTCTTCTTTTGGATACAACCCAATGTGCTCAGCAATAGCCTTCATTCCATTGTTGCCTGCTTATTACTAAGATTTTACAAAAACAATCTTGGGTCCTCAATTTACCTGATGGAAGGCTGAGTCAACATTGAGCCTGGTGGGATTCGAGCCTGCAATAATTACAGGCAGCTGGAGCTAAGTGCTAGCCTATTAACAGCCTGCACCACCAGGCTGATTTAATATTGATTTAATTTGGATTTCTCTTCTGTTCATTTACTTTCCATTTTGTTAACTGATAAAAATAAACTATTAACACTTCTACTTCTGAAAGCATGCTTGGTTTACAGCATTTTTACACAAGGGCCTAAAACTTTTGCACAATATGGTTTGTTAAGCTCAGCTTAAATTTGCAGTATTTTGCCATACTCTTACTCAAAACAGGACCTTTCTCCCATCATTTAACCTAACCTGGATGTTATATGTTCTTTTCATTTCAGGCTATTTATTAATTTTTCAGTCCTTCTGTGAAGAGTTGCTCACTGGATTAAAATATCTTTTTATTTCTGAAATATTTTTCTGCCTATGTTCTGGGACTCCAGAGAATACTTTCACATGCAGGCTATGCATGTTCTGAAGTTATTCAGAACTTTGCTGATAAATGAAGTTTAATTAGCTAATTCTATCATTTAGTTTACTAAACAGCTGGTTTACTTTATTTATTAATCATATTTAAATTCCACCACAATCCCCAAGAATAGTTTATCAAGATAAAGGTACATGATTATATATATACCACCTAAAGTAAGGAACCAATTTCAGCTTTTTCTGGCTAAATTGAATTGGCCAGGTTGAAAAACATTGTCCTGGGTATAACTGGATGCCAAACCTGACTTTATAGCTTATCACTAAGATTTTAATTTATACCCTGAAATCTATCAACAATCAGTACAAGAACTTCATTATTGGTAAAATGTGCTCCTACTACAGAGGTGGTATTCAGCAGGTTCTGACCAGTTCTGGGGAACCGTAGTGGAAATTTTGAGTAGTTTGGAGAACCAACAAATACCACCCTGACTGACCCTGCCAACATCTATTCTCTGCCTCCCGAGTCCCAGATAATTGGCTGGGTCTTATTTTGTTGCCCTGCACAGGAGAACGGAGCTGGAAAGCAGGTTAATGGTGTGGGGAGGGACTGGGATTTTGCAGTAACCTTCCCTGGAGTGGGATGGGAATGGAGATTTTATAGTAGCCTTCCCCTGCCACGCCCACCAAGCCTCCCATAGAACCAGTAATAAAATATTTTGAATCCCACCACTGTTGTACTAGCAAACACATGGGCCACCACACTTCTGAATACTCTTTAAAGGCAGTCCCATGTAATATGTGTTGCAGAAGTCCAAACAGGTGGTATGAGGACATCAGTCACTGTAGCAAGGATTTTCTTCCCTAGATTGAGCTACAGGTGCTGAATTATCCAGAGCTCATCCATGACCATGGCCCATGTCTGCTGTTCACAAATTTAAAGAGTTGCTTTAAAAAATCAGTTTTAGAGATAGTTATAATTCAATATCTAAAGAAGCTAAACATCTGAATGTTTCTGGTGTGGCTGTGATGACATCATCCCAGGTGCCTTGACAATTGACAGTCTAGAAGTATATCTGTTATAATTTGTTTCAGAGCACCACAGTCTCATTGTGGTCTCTTACCATCCCTCACTTAAAGAGCTTTGCCTTAGCATGGTCTGTCCTGATTTAATTAAGGTTACTCCATATTTTGGGAACAACTGCATTTCTGGAAGTGGCTTTGTTGGATCTGCATGATCTGTTGGTTGTAGTTATTAAAAGTCACCCAGCTTAATCACCATTCTTCATCTAGAACCCAAGATTGTGATATATTATCCCAAATTGTGTCATTAAGGTGAACATTAATCTTGTTGATATGACAACTTCTTGCCCATACAGATGCACAATGTTTGGTATGGTATGGTATGAAATCTACCATCTTAATTGCCATTCTTCATCTAGATCATAAGATATGGTATATTATCCCAAACTGATTTCCTAGACTTAAGGCTACCTCCATGATGATATCCTGTGCAACATACTGTCTTAACAGAGCAACTAAAAATCTATATGCATGGCGACCAAACTGGTTATTTCATTTCTCGCAGAAAAGGCAGCAATTGCAACAGTTCTTTTAAGAACTCACTGAAAAAATATATTGGATTCCAGTTCATATTTTGCAGCTAAACATAGAAGACTTAAGTAGAAATAAACGTGATTGAAATGTGTTTGAATATTAGTATCTCAAGTTGGTAACTAGGCTGTTGGTCTGAACTCTGAGCTTGACTGCAAATGTTTCATCACCATTCAAGGAGACATTGTCAGTGCACTGATAACTTCTGCTCGAATGGTAATGAAACATTTGCAACCAAATTGCCAAGCTCGGAGCTCAAACCAGCAGCATGAATGTGATTACCTAAGCAGACTGGCCACAGATAATAGGATAGATGTTATAACACTACAAGAGATTCATTTGGCTGACAAGGAACAGATTAAACCTTAAGGGAAGATCCTGGGGTACAAAATTGTAGCTGACATAATGTCTAATGTTCATGGTTCCATTAAAAAAAATCAGCATAATTAATTTACATTTGAATTCATACTATGAAAACCAAGGTGGGTTCTTACAGAAGCCCCACAAGGGTTATTGGAAGGGAGTGTACAGTATGTTGGTGGTAGATTATTTGCTTTCCATACCAAAGATCCCAGCATCAAACTTTGGATTTTGAGTTAAATTAAAGGACATAGTTGAAAATATCTCTGCCTTAAACCCTACCATTTGGGTAAACAGGTAAATATTCTGACCTGGGATAAGGCATTTTTCATGTACTTTTTATATTTGGTTTTGTTTTAGGAAACACACTAACTTCCATCGCTATGTTGATCAGTCCACTGAGTTTCTACATGTATGAGCTACAGTAAATAAGCATCTAAAGTAACCCAGTGCTCCCCTGCAGCGAATTTCAAAAGGGAAGTGACAAGCTGTCACTAGAATCACTCTGTTTTGCACTGGTAACTCCCGATAGGTTTCCTGGAATCCTTAGGAAATGTTTGGATAACTACTTAATCCACTCTTAGTCATTTGTTTTCAGTAGAACTGCCTCTTACTGCCTTTGTCCATTGTCCCTTCTTGCTCCCTGACTGTTTCACTCATCAGAGAATCCACAGTACTTCAAATATGCTGAAGATGGAAACTCAAGACGTTAAGGACAAAAAAGCGAAGGGTAGAAAACAAAACTTTCACTAAACCTTAGTCAGATTTTTTTCCTTTTGCTTCTGTTAAGAAGCATAATCCGTTTTCCAGATTATTTGGTTATAGGTATCTGAATTCTAATTTTTTATTTTATTCTCTATAAAGGGGGATTTATTCTGATAATATTCCTATATTCATGTATTCATGCATTCATACATTCATACATTTAGTTCTATTATATTTCAGTGGTCTTGGCTTATAAATCGTGTGTTTTTAACTTGATTTGCTTCTCAGTGCTCCTCATTCCAATGCTGTTACAGCTGTGTCCATTTTTTGATATGCTTGATTACCATCCCCTGGTGACATTATTGTGTCTTCCTCTTAAAAGGGCAAATTCTTCTCCTTACCTAGCTGTTTTCTCACACCCCATCCCATTTTTTAACCAGACATACTAATTAGAGGAGAGCTGTTCCATTTTATTTATCATATTTTGATTTCCTTTCCTATAACAGGTATCTTCCTCTTTCTCCTCCTCCTTCAACAATCTGGGTGATTATATATTTATATATTACTTATCAAGTAGCTGCCTGGGAGTTTACTAATGTATTTCTATAAACCAACACTACACCAGCAGATGTAGACACAGACATATAACAGTAGAGTTGGAAAGGACTTTGGATATTTTCTAATTAAATTACCTGCTCAAGCAGGAGACTCTATACCATTTAAGATAAATAGTTGTCCAGTCTTTTTTTGAAAGCCTCAAGTGATGGGAGGACCCACAACTTCTGAAGGCAAGCTAGTTCATTGGCTGATTGCCCTAACTGTTAGGAAATTTCTCCTTAGTTCTAGGTTGCTTCTCTCCTTGATTAATTTCCATCCATTGCTTCTTGTCTTACCTTTCTGTGTTTGGGAAAATAGTTTGTAGGCGCCCCTCAAATACTGGAACACTGATATCATGTTTCTCCCCCTAGTTTTTTTATTATTATTATTAGACTAGACATATCCAATTCCTATAACCATTCTGTAATTCCTGTAATTATGGGTGATTGTTATCATCCAGAATCTGCAATCAATTGCTTTGTTATAATAATATCAATAATGTTATTGGTTGGAGATTCCCAGTTCAGTAGGAGTCAGGCAGCTTCCAAATCAAATAATAAAATAAGTTGAAATAAAATTTATTTGATTTTTACAGCAGCCCTGTGAGTCAGCAAATGACTCTTATCAATATAAATCAGAGGTGGTATTCAGCAGGTTCTCACCAGTTCTGGAGAACCAGTTGTGGAAATTTTGAGTAGTTCGGAGAACTGGCAAATACCACCTCTGACTGGCCCCACCCCCATCTCTTCTCTGCCTCCCAAGTCCCAGCTGATTGGCTGGGTCTTCTTTTGTTGCCCTGCACAGGAGAATGGAGCTGGAAAGCAGGTTAGTGGGGTAGGGAGGGAATGGGATTTTGCAGTATCCTTCCCCTGCCATGCCCACCAAGCCATGCCCACTAAACCAAGCCATGCCCACCAAGCCCCGCCCACAGAACTGGTAGTAAAAAAATTTGAATCCCACCACTGACATAAATATATTGTTTATAACAATAACATATAAAAGTGCATTACATGTACATAGTTACTAGGAAGAGAATGGAATTCCCAGTGTTGGTGACAGCTAGAATTGGCAAACCCAAGTAAAGACAATGGGGAAATTGGACATTGTGCATTGTATATTTTTACTTCCTTCTCTTATATTTTGAAGGGACTTTCTCTTGAGCAAATATGTGTATAGAAAGTAAAAAAAAGAATGCTGAATCTTTATTATTTTTATGTATATTTTATGTTTTGCTGGCCATATCTGCTTGGTAGCCTTTGAGAAGAACATTGTTTATATCTGCTGGAACTGTGCCTCTGAGAAGATCAGCAATATATAGAGTCTAGCATTTTCTTCTCTAGACAGATTGGAAAAGAAACATAAATAAATAAATAAAAAATAAGTTGGAGAGATATAAGCAACACTTTAAACAAAAATAAATCTGAGTAAGGCCTGAGTAAGTGATGTTTGACTGTTTTATACACTCCCTGACAGATATTAGCATGAAATTTATCATCTCATCTGCTATATATTTTTCGTTCTTAGGAATTAGATTTGCATCAACATATTCTAATCATCATAGCAAGATCTATAAATACAAACCTTTCAGAAAAAAATTCACTTAGCTTTGGCGTCACAGCATAGGATTAACCATTGTTTTAATTTCAAAATAATTACATGCATTTTAACAAATGTATCCTCTCCCCCCAAAAAAAATCCCCATTAAAAAAAAAATCTGCTTCACAGTATATTTGCAGATCGCTGGTAACCCAGCACACTTCCAGACCTCCCACCAAGATACAATTAATTTGAATGAGATGTTTCAATCACAAAAGACAAAGGTAGCAGAAGTGATGTAACCACTACCTGTCTTATGCTGGGTTTGCACTACTCCTTCCTTATAACTGGCTTCACGCACTGATTAATAGTCTCTTTCCACTTCAGACTTTAATTAAAAGCTATAAAAGCAGTCAGCTGTAATCCATGAATGTGTTGGCGACAAAAAAGTGCCATTATATATTGGTAAGATCAAGCACTGTACAAATTTAGTGTGAAACCATGTTAAATGGATCCATATGCCTTCATTTAATGTAATATTTCAAGGGCTACTTGGTAGGAGTGGAAAATGCCTCAGATAGGCAAGTATCAATTAAAGTCAGAACTCATGGTATGATGCATAATTATTTTTACTTACATAGCAATAACCTCAAAGGCAAGCTGCATTGTTAGAGATTATCTATTCGCAACAGTCAATGCATATTATATAAAATAATTTAGATCTTTTGGCAATCTAAGCATACTGATGTGTGTGTATGAGAGAGAGAGAGACAGAGAGAGAGGAGGAGAGAGGTGCAAATTAATGAATTTGCATTCATAATGATACAAAAAGATATTTGAGAAGATAGATAATGGTGCAGATTATATAATATATGCTGACTGTGAGTTGACATCCATGCATCTTAAAGTTTCTGAGATGGAGAAACACTGATCTAAATGATGAAAATCCAGTGGAATGACTGATTGACTGATTAAATAAGTAAATAAATAAACATCAAATAGAGTTATCTTTATTATTTCCCTTTATTAAAGCCATCTTGCATAGCTGTAACTGTGGACTCAAGGCACAAATTTTCAGGTGTTTATTCCCAGAGGACTAACTGTAACCTCATCAAGCCAGGTCAAAGCACTCAAAATAAAGTAGTTCTTTTATTCTTGTGTTATTCAGACAAAAAGCAAAGAAAGCATGCATGTAAGCTTAATTAGTTCCTTTATATTTGTACATATATAGTACTTGTCTAATTTCAAAGTTATTTTGCTATAATAAGCTGTGCCCAACAAGGCTATTCAAGTTGCTGTAAGTATTGATGTCCAACTAGGCTATACCTTCACACAATACCCACACACACTTTCAATACAGATAATCAGAGTGGGCCACGAAGCAGACTCAGGGCATCCCCTTCTCCAACAAGAGTCATCTTGCACTCCAAGGTCTGGGTTCATTCCAGTCATCTGTTTGTACCCAGCTTGTTTACTCTGAATTTAATGTGTATTCATGGGTACATCTTGCCCAATCATGTAAGGATCTTCACATTCTTCCTCCCTGTTTCATGACTCCATGAAAAATGCAATCCAGTACATTCCTTGTATCCAGGGATGGGCTTCAAAAATTTTAGCAAAGGGTTCTCTGCCTGGCTGCTGGGTGGGTATGGCCATGGTGGGCATGGCATAGTTGGCCTCCTGCAGCCTGGGGGGGGGGCATTTTTACCCTCCCTGAGCTCCGGAGGTTTTCCTTGAGCCTCTGGGAGTGTGAAAATGGCCTCCCTGGGTTCCAAAGCTTTCTAGAAGCCAGAAATGGGCCCATTTCTGGCCTTCCCAAACTTCCAGAAGGCTTGTTTTTCACCCTCCCTGAACCTCTGCATGCACCCTGCACTTACCTGCATCCAAAACAGGCTGCATGGGGACTCCTGTCAGGGGCAGGGTGGAGTAGGCGGGGCCAGCCAGGAGTGGGATTTGGGGCTTCTCCATACTGCACAGAATCTTAGCTAGGGGCTCTCCCAAACCCCTGCGAACCCCCAGCAGCCCACCCCTGCTTGTATCCACTAATGTTCCACTTGGTATCATCAGTAATAATTCAATCATACATACATTCAGGATCTTCTATTTTCAGCAATACACACATTCTAGCAACGTGAGTTTCCCAGGGGATTCATGAAAGGGCTAGATATGGTTATAGTCACAACTTATATTAGATATGGTTGTATACTCATATTTATTCTAATACATTTGTAATATATTCATAGCATATAACATATTGTATGTGAGATGTATTTCCAGGTCAGTTCTATATTTTCAAAATACCCCTTTCTCTTAGGCAGGTATGTAGTAGCAGTACTAGAAGATAATCCATTCTTCATCATCTATTAGGTCCCTTGAAACTTATTTATCTCACAAACTGAATCCAACTCTTTTAATTGAATAATTATTCATTTGCTGCTTCCACATTGCATGTGGCAGTTGATCGGTTTCTCTAAAACCGATCGTTCCAAGGCAAAGCAGCATAATCGGAAAGTTGACCTTGTGCCTTTCAGTCTTTCAAAATTAAATGATTAAATATTCCAGTGTGACAAGTGTTGCTTTAGCATGGCCAATAACATGCACAGCTATGCTGAAAATTTCATCTGTATTTTGTGACTAATTTCAATCAATTTGACAGAAAAGAAAAGGGAAGGTTACATTTGTTATGTATGTAGGTTTGAATGTTATTGGTTTATTTGAACTGTTCTTGTAAAATGTCAAATGGTATTGGTTTAAATAGTGCGGGAAGAAACCCTGCACTCCCATTGGCTGGCAACTACGGCTGCAGGCTATAAGAGGCAGCCGTAGCCCAGCCAACTGGGGTCCATTCGAGCTGTAGTCACTGAATAAACTCTTTGCTGGAACTCTTCGCGTCTGACTCTTCATGCAGACTTAACAACATTTATCATAGTTACAGAGTTTCTAAGAGGAATGTATGAATATCCCACAATAGTGTCCAACTGTTTCTGCAATGAGCTATTCTTTCCTGTTGTTCAGTCCAAGGGGAGCAATCAGGGAACATCTAATGGGCTTTTTAAGATCACAAAGCAGATAATATCAGAGAGGCTGCAAAGTGATAGTGATATGCCTAGCAAGTAAAACAAAAACACAGTAGAAACTGTTTTTTTTTTTAAATCCTCTTAAGACAGAAGTCTCATTTTTCTAAATGCAAGTACATTTAGATACAGTATGTGTTTGTCTGAAAAAAAAATCACAGAAATGAAAGGGGCTTATAGGCTGTCAAATCATATCCACAGCTGTATCCAGAAATACAACTTAAAGCTTTCTGATACTTCCCTCATTTTCCTCTTCCTCTCCCAAAATTTAACACAAAGAACTTAGTACCTTCCCTGGTTCAACTGTCAATTTGTCCATATGGATCGAGCACAAAGCTTTTCCCAAATTCATCTGGAGTTTCCTTAGTGTAACCAGAGTCTATGATTTCACTACAAAATAAACTACGCTTTATTTTAACACTTACTCTGATTGTAGAACAATGCTTCTTTAGTTATATTTTCTGAATCTTCAACCTGTGCAATTATCTAAGACTGTTCTCGTAAGCCTGAAATCTAACCTCCACTCTTCTACATTTCTTCAATTCCATCTCTCATTTCTCCAAATCTTTGTAAAAAAAATAGCTGCTGAAATAAATGTACAATACTTTTACCAATACATAATATAACTGAAGCACTTACGTTCTGTGGTTTGAAAGCTATACTTGTTGCCTAAAACTGCATTTGCCCTTTCAACAGCATGTTATATTGCTGGCTTTTTTCAGCTTGTAATCAACCATAATTTCAAAATTCTATTTAATAACCCTAGTACCAAAAACAAAAACCTGCACATCCCACTTCAGTTTGAAACATTAATATTGTTTGATATTAATATTAATGTTTCAGTTTGAAACTTTAATATTAATATTTTTCAAGTATAATTTTCTAATAAGACATACATCTACCTAAGAAATATGTCATCCAAATCATACTTAGTTTATTAATCATAACATCATGTTTTTATTAAGGCAAGATATATTACAACCATAACATCCCCACACTTTACTAAGGATTTGGCAGCCTATAGTGATCTGGTCCTTCATTCATCCTCCAGAGTAACTGAAAGTGCACATTTTGGTAGACAATTGTAAGGAAAAGGTGAAGGATGGAAATTCCAGTTCATTGTTATGGGTGGAAGGAGGACAGGAAATCTTGCTCGAGTTTGAAATACATTCTGTCAAGTCTGATCTGGTTTCTTTTCTCAGAGAAAATGGATCCAAAATATAAATTGAGTAAATCAGACTTTTATTTGTTACCAGTCCTCTCTTGCAAGAATAATTAAAGTCCTTCTTCACAATTATTTTCTGCTTTTTTGGTTGAGTGCTCAGCTGGTCAACAACAAAGATGCTGTTGTTATTAATTGTTGCACTTATTTTAACCTAGATTCACTGAAGCTGCCAAGTTCATATTCTTGGATTTCTGTGTAAATGTGTGTTTTGTGTGTGTGTATTCATACATGCAATGCAACTCCTACTCCTTTTTTATTGCTTTGCTTCCTTTTGAACAAGTTTTATACACCAATTGCTGTGTTCCAATTATGGGAGTTATCCCAGCACATCTCATTAAATCCTATTACTTGTTCTTTAATAAGAGTTCACATTCATCTTGTTTATTTTCTTATCACGAGCATTAGTTTGTAATAAAAAAAGACCATGAACCTAATGATTTCTTGATGTTTTATCATGTGTCTAACAGGCCTTAATGCAGTTACTCTCTCACTTATACTTGTGATGCACAAATGATTACCTTACTTACTTTAGTTCTTACTTCTGGATTTCCATTTCTAAAGCTCTCTGGATTCTGTTTAAAACCCTTCTGATCAGATTTACCATGCTACAGCATCACAAATTTCTTCACTACAATTTGTGAGATATAATACTTTGGGAGAATAATTTGTTCTCTCACAGATAAGCAGTAATTGATACCTGAGGGTAGCCTAATGACTCTCCTTCACATTCCTGTTTCCTTCTTCTGAGAGACAGAATACTACATAAACCAGTAGGGCTGGCTAGCACATATTATCTTCTCACTACAAAATCACCAGCTACTGCAACTGTCATCTTTGTTTCTTAGCTGTTTAGGCCTTTCGCCTTCATCTTTAGTTTATTTCTTGGACACTCAAAGTCTGTTTCTGCAAATGCCTGAGAGCTATTTTGGAGTTCCAGTTGTGCAGAAAATCTTGTACATCTATTATTTCTGTTATCACTCTTATCTAGTGAGTTTGCTCCTTTGTTTAACTCTCTTCTTTTTGAAGAGATTCTTCCTTTGTCAACTCCTGTTGTAGCAAACTCTGACTTTGATTTTTTTTTTAAAAAATCTCTTATGAGGTGACACATGGGGTTTCTCTGCTCCAATCTCCATTCTTTTTTCTTCAAGCAAGCTTCCTTTTGCTAGCCTTAATAACTAGCCTGCTCCTTCTGCAAATATTTTTTTTCATGTGGGAACAAACATACCATAAATATTGTGTGGCCCATCAATTCATCTTGTATTTATTACATTAGCATAAAAATAAATTGTTTTCTTTTTGTCCCCCCTCACATTCTCAAATTAACCAAATAAACATAGTTTACTTAAAGAAAAAAGTTGTTAAGAACCTTTCTCTAAAAATTCTCACTGAATTCTCTTGTTACACACCTACTAATTTTTATATTTACTTGCTCAATCATCTTTAGATATGATATATCAGAAGAGTATAAGGCTATTTGTGGGACGTAGTTTGTTCTCTTACTTATGAAAGACCACATTATCATTCTATCAAGCAAAGCAGATAGTTTCTTTCAGAAGTTGAACCCAGAGCACCGAAACAGTATGATTCCAGAATTCATATTATAATTTAAAAAGTAAGACATTTCTTCTCAGAACCTAAAAAGAAACCTCCATGTAAATTATTATAGTGTATGCATCAGTGTTCTCATTTTTAAAAAAGGATTTGCAAAACTTTCTTTGGTTTATATGCATCCTGGCTTTGCATAAGTTTTCTTCAGTTCCTGTAAGGCCAAATAAAAATTATACATTAACTTAACAAAATTTAAATTATTATGATATTGTAGTAATTACTATTACTGACCCAATCTCAAGGCAATGATCTTCAGCTATGCAAAACAAAAGAAAGTCTAACTTGACAAAAAAAGTCCAATTTTATTTTGTTCCAATCCTTTAGTGTTTTAATGTTTTAATTCACATTTCGGTATCTAGTGTCTCTGAGAAACACCCTCAGTGGGCTCAAAATTAAAATACATTTACATATGTATCCCATTTCATAATAGCATACTTGCACTGAAATATATTAAACTGAGGCATCCATTTTAATGAAAGCTTTTAACAGTCTCGGTATGGCAATAGTCTACAATCTGGTGGATAAATATGCCACAAATGACAAATTAATATGTGCTGGCCTTCATCAGCAATAGAGACAAATGTTATTCTAATATTTTGGATTCAACTCAGTTTTGTCTGCCTAGGGAAAAACTGATGTAAGTGGCTTATCGATCTGCAATAAAGAGGAACCAAGCGCCCTCTATCTGTGAAGAGACAGCTGCATCTCAGCCACAGAAACACTAAAGAGGTATAAAATTCAGAGAGAAATGGATTGTATTAAGCTTCCAAAGCCATTAAACTGCTTATATATAAAAGGAAGTGTGATATTGAAAGCCCTGTGGGACTCCTGTTTAGATGGGCCAGGAACTGTTATTTTCTGCCAAAAGATAATTCTTTGCAACATACTAAGTATTCTCATTGACGTCACTTCACTTCAGGGATTTTTTATTGGTGGAAGAAGGGGATGTCTTTGGATCAGAAAATTTTTTAATTCTTAAGTATCCTTGATGTGAATTCTTGGAATTTACTAGGAGGAATTAAGTCATAATTATCTGTACAATCATCACTTTATTTCCTTGAAAAATTGCAAAAATTAAACATTTGGGGGAATTAAACATTATGGTTTCAGAGGTGGTATTCAGCCAGTTCTGACAGGTTCTGGAGAACCAGTAGCGGAAATTTTGAATAGGTCGGAGAACTGGTAAATACCACTTCTGGTTGGTCCCGCCCCCATTTATTCTCTGCCTCCTGAGTCCCAGCTGATTGGAGTCCCAGCTGATCAGCTGGGTCTTCTTTTGTTGCCCTGCACAGGAGAATGGAGCTGGAATGCAGGTTAGCAGGGTGCAGACGGAATGGGGATTTTATAGTATCCTTCCCCAGGAATGGGGTGGAAATAGAGATTTTACAGTATCATTCCCCTGCCACGCCCACCAAGCCATGTCACACCCACCAAGCCATACCATGCCCACCAAGCCACGCTCACAGAACCAGTAGTAAAAACAATGTGAATACCACCACTGAACAGTTTGGTATTTTTGTTTGTTTCTTCTGCCTCTCCAATGTGGCATAATATGACAAAATATCTATAGGCAGAATAACATGTGTGCTAATAAAATCAAGATGGTGTCTGTAACCTCAAGATTTAAGCTACATACTTTTTAATATATGCCACAGACATATAAAGGGGCGGGGTTCACTCACATGGTTACACTCACCTTGATTTTTTTTGACACTTCCCCCTTCCATACCAGATGCTTCTAGACCAGAGGTGTCAAACTCGCGTCATCATGGCAGCATCATATGACATATCAGGACTTTCCCCCCCCTTCGCTAAACCAGGTGGGGCCAGCACATGACACATCCGGCCCACAGGCCACGAGTTTAACACCTTGTTCTAGACCAGCCATGGGCAAACTACAGCCTGGGAGCCGGAGCCGGCCCGTTCGGCTGTTCTATCCGGCCCGCAGAGCCGAAAGAGTGGAGGGTTCTCTTGCTCTCCCAGAAGGCTATGTGAAGTAATCTAACTTTGAATTTATATTAGTTCACACAAACACTCCATCCATGCTTTTATTCCGGCCCTGCGGTCCAGTTTAAGAACCCATTGTGGCCCTCGAGTCAAAAAGTTTGCCCACCAGTGTTCTAGACCCTCTCCCTCAAGTGCTAATCAAAGCCATGTCCTTAAATTTGAAAGCATGATATATAAAAAGTGAAATACTGTAACTTATGTTCATCAGCAGGGGCAAAATTAGAGGTGCAGAGATAATGGGAGGATTATCTTGCAAAGCCCCAGACCAGATGGTTAGTATTTGGTTTTGGCTTTTCAGAACTGAAGCAAAAAAAAAGGAAGGAGAAAGATTTTATTGGGTCATGGTAAGTGAAAAACAGTCATAAATTAAAGCTAAAGGATTCTACTTTCCAAAGATACAAAGCTGATAGCATGGAGAACAGAAAAGCCACTTCAGTGCAAAAAGAGCCACCCAATATTTCAAATTTCAATGCCCCTCTTACCAATATTTCAGACGGAAGCTTTAGTTTGCTTTCTTCCCAGGCCCAGGAAAGGCATAGCAAGCTCCATTTCACAGCCTGAAGCTTTTCAGACAGCCACAATAATCCCAATGGTCAAATTCATGTCAGACTTCCAGCATCAGAAGTTTAATTCAGAAAGTCCTGAAATTTAATATAGACTTGCAGCCTTCTTTGAGGCTTTTCAGCTTTGAATGTATCACTTTTTCCCCACTGTCTCATGTTTATTAAGTTCCCTTAATTCCATGCATCTCTAAAGGTGCCTATATCAAGCTGATGCATACATGTAACTGAATAGATCTGAATATAGTTTTTTTAAATCAACTAAAATATATTTGATAGCAAAGAAAATGGCTGATATGCAGTGAAAGATATGGTGAATGATATTCCTAGGGAAATGGATCTCTATGTCCTTATTTGAGAATGATATGACATATTGTTGGACTTTAGGATGGCCCACAACGATTATGTGCTGAACTGTACAACAATGTTTTCATTGTTGTGAAACCATGACATTCCCAACAATTATGGACAATTATTGTGGGTGATAGAAGGGAAATAAACACAAAATGTCTATATACTTTTATTTTTAAATGTAACAATGTAAAGACAGCAAAAGCATATAATCAACAAAGATAGAGAAAAAGTGATACTAGGAAATCTGAATCATTTCTGATAATTTAGGACTGTATACATTATGTCAATGAGTTGAATGAATAAAAATGCTTAGGTTAATGAGCCAAAATTCAATAAGATTCATCACAAACTACCTTCTGAAACCATCTTATGAATTAATCTCAATGGTACTTGTACAAAATACATAATCTGGGACTTTTTTTAAAAGCACTAAGATGCAAAATATTTACTAAAATGTCACACATACACTCTTTTAGTCTGTGTATGATATGGACATGAAGCTGTTTGGTACCATCTGCTATTGAATTCCACAGAACTGCATTATCATTAAGGGGTTTTTTGTTCATGTTATTTTTAGTTGCATTTTTGTCTCCTTTTTTTAACCAGTAAAGGTCTGAAGGGCAAAGAATGAATAGAAAAAAGCTATGGAATTATATTCTCATTTAAGTTAGTATGGACATTTTCTGAGCAGATACTAAAGGATGAGCAAGCTAGATGCTAAAATTAGAAAATTTCTGAATAAACATTTCTACAAATTGCCATCTGCTCATATATATCTCACAGAGAAGTAATAAATTACAAGCCATCCAAAAATTAATTACAAATGCTTCAGTCAACCAACCCCATTTGCATTTGTGAAAAATGTCCAGGAGATCTTTCTTATAAGACACAGTATAATAACTTATCCATAGCTTCCTAGGTTTTATGGTTATTTCGGTACTAAACTCCATGATCAATAAAAATGCGTGAAGACAGCCAAGATAACATACCAGTTTGCCAGCACAGTCTATTAGCAAATCTGAAGAGAATTCTTCCATAGCTATTCATTTTATTTATAGAAGTACAGCTGAGCTTCCAGATGTTAGTGGAATCACAACTTTACCCATGTTGCAGAAAGATGGAGTAATTCATTTCAATGAATATAAAGAAATAACAATTTAGAATATACCCTATTTTAGAAATTCCCTACCATGAGAAAATGTGTAAATAAAAAAATGACCAAGTAATTTGTTAAAGAAAAGGGGAAAAAACCCTGTGAAAGATGCTTACATTTTTCTATTTCAGAGTGTTTGAGATTTTTTTTTAATAAATAACTTGGTTGGCTATCAGACTTGCCCCAACTTAGGTTTCTAGGAAAGAAAGACCCTCGATTCCATTTGGTTGAAGTGAAGTTCTTTTGCTAAAGTTACATGGTTGTAGTGAAAGTAAAGCTAGATCTGAGTATTCCTACACATACACTTTCCCCCCATCTGCTGTCCCTCCTCCCTTGTCCAATAGCATGCTGATTTGACGTTTGGGGGACTGCTTAGATGCATGGAACCTCTTGAGGTACTTTCCCATTCTTTTCCAAGGACAGGTGTCCTTAGCAGCTACTTTATTCCAATTTGGCACCACTGCTTCTCCCCTCCCCACAGTTTGTTCAGAAAATTTCACTGAATTTATTTCCCTTTGGAAAAATAATAAATTGCAGTTTCATAAAACTGAGTGAAAAGTTTCTTGAAAAAAAATCAGGATAATTTTACTCTTAGGGTACTTACAGAAATTATCACTTAGCCAACTTAGAACAATCTCAGAGGTTAAGAAAACTTGGCCCAGTTAGAACGTGGATGGAAGATATCCAGTTTAAAAAAAAAACAGCCCAGAAGAAGTCAGTGGCAAACAGCTTTTCTACATTTACTAATAAATTGCAGAAATTCAGCACCAAGGACTGAGTTGAATAAAGGACATCTTTTTGTTTACAGTAGGAAACAGATTATAAACTAATTTTCTATCTTATTACAAATTCTTCAAAATTTTTAAAAAAAGATATAGAAAATCACACCAAAATAGAAGATGCACACCTACAACTAAGTTACACAAAACAAGATTATATTTTAATCTACACAGGTTGGAAGATGAGGTTTAGAGGAACAATATGTCTAATAATAGTTTGTTGTTGCAGCTAACTAAAGAAACCATTGTTTCTTTACCATTTTTGCAAAGGCAGCATTTTATCAACATGACAAAATAGCAGCAATTGTGCATTGGAAAATCTTCAAGAAATAACAATTACCTGCAAGCAAGAACTGGAGGGACCATAAAATAGATAAAATAATAGAAAATGAAGAAACTAAAGTGCTTTGGGACTTAAGAATTTAAGGAGACAACCATTTGCCACATAATACTCCAGACTTAACAATTATTGATAAGAAAGTCCAAAAAAAAAAGTCTGGATAGTGCGTGTGGCAGTACCTAGAGATAGCAGAAGAGAAGAGAAGGAACTGGAGAAGATAATAAAATAGAAAGAATTAGAATGACCATGCTAAAAGAAAGCAAAGATAGGACCAAAGTAGTAGATAGAATCCTGAAACATTTGAAGCACCATTTGAACAATATCGGCATTGACAAAATCACTAGTAAAAGGCAGCTTATCTTGAAACAGCATATATGTTGTGATGTTACTTTCATGCCATTAAATAACAACACCTGCCTATTCCATGCTCCTGAAAAGGACTCAGTAGGTAGATATTACAAATCCAATCTAAACATCTGGCTGACTATGCAACAAACCATAAAAATGCAAGAAGATCATATGAGCAGATTATAAACAATGACATACACAGTTGCCAAAATGATTCAGTGGAGCATCGATAAAAATTATAATGTGCCAGTAATGAAAAATTGGTGAGAACATATAGTTGACAAAGAAGTTAAAAATGAACAGGTTAAAATATTGTCAGATTTCTGAATACAAACTGATAAAGTCTTGGCACATAACACACCAGATTTAACTGTGGTTGAAAAGAAGAAAGTGTGGATAATTGATGTGACAGTACCAGGGAATAATGGAACAGAAAACAAAGAATTGAGAAAAAAAATCACAAAGTATAAAATTCTGAAAAGTGAAGTTGAAAGATCTTAGCATAAACTGGCTGTGGTGATCCCAGTGGTTATTGGCACACATTACCATTCCATAAAGCATTGGACAGCACTTAGAAAATCTGCACATTGGCAAAATTTCCATCTGTCAATTACAAAAGGTCACACTGCTTGCATCTGCACATGTATGATACCAATTACATTACAACTTCCTAGATCATTGGGAAGAACTTGATGTATATGAAGGCTAAAACCAACTAAAGAACTGGCAGCTCTGAATTTACATTGTTGTGAATATAATAATAATTTATTAAATGTATATGCAGTCTGACTGCCAGCAACTCTAGGGGTTTTTATAATTGTTGAAACATTTAAAAACAAAGAACAATACAAAAAGAGGACAAGAAAGAAAGAAAGAAAGAAAGAAAGAAAGAAAGAAAGAAAGAAAGAAAGAAAGAAAGAAAGAAAGAAAGAAGATAAGAAAAATGTGAGATAGGAATTCATGGTTTGGAAGCATTAAATCAGAGAAGGACTTGTTTGTAATCATTGACAACAAACAAAACATGAACCAGTTGGGTGAAACAACTGCTAGAAGGACTAACACAACTCTGGCCTGGGCTGCATTAGAAGAAGCATTTATCAAATAAGTATAAAGTCCTTAATACCCTCTACCCTACATTAGTGGTGTCACGCCATTTCTAGAAGGATACTGACAAGATCCTTAGAATAGGTCAGAAGACAAAGATGATAAGGGGCATGCCCTTTGAGGACAGGCTAAATAAACTTGAGAGGTTTAGGGGAGACACAACACAAGTGTGCACATTGATAAAAGAGAAGACAGTCAGTAATTACTTTCTATTGCCAAAGATACTAAAACCAGAAATAATAGTATAATATGCAGCTAACTACATTTCACTGAACTATAAGAGGAAAAAAACTTACTGACATATATAACAGTGGAACAGTCAACAGTAACTACAGAAGTTGTGGGACCTCTACAAGTTTTTAAGAATCTAGAGAGTCACATTTCAATGATAGTGTAATTGACTTTCCTGCAAATTGCAAGGGTTGAACTTTGTGGTCCTTTCCAACTCCACAACTGTATGATTCTATTATCTCAGTTGTCTATCATCTTATATTCCTGTATCAGCAGAAAATGACTAAACATCATAATAATACAATAGTCCTCTCCTTCAGAAGAGTGAAGATGCCCTTTGCAGAGCAATCAGCAACAACCCCTACGCTCTGGAGATATCTGAAACTTTCTGCCCTTGTAACATTTATTAAAGTAAACACATTAGATCTCACTCTCATGCATTCCTTCTTTAGTACATTTGCCAACAATTCATTTCTCCTTGATTAATAAATCTTTAAACAGGAAAGGCTGCTCAAAAAAAAAGTTTTAATGGCTTCTACTTTCTCAGGCCAATCATGCTGTGTGTTTGAAATAATTAAAATAATCAGCACTGGAATACGCTATTGAAATTGCTGTGGCTAGAATTCACTGACAGCGAAGCAAATAAAGTGTGCCTAAATAAATATTGTATCATGAGTAAAGAATTAAAGGTGGGCAAGAAAAAAAGGCAGGGGGTGGCAAGATTGATGAGAAAAAACACTGGCAATTGATTTGATTCCTTAGAGGAAGAGGCAAACTTCTTTCACTTCAACTAATTCAAAACTTATTCCATTCCTTCACCGTCTACACAGTGCAGATATAGGCATCATTCTTTAACTTTCTTCTCAAGCTATTTTTTCCCAAGTTATTCTTAAACAGGAATAAATGGCATCAACTACAGGTAGTCCTTGACTTACAACTATTTGTTTAGCAAGTGTTCAAAGTTACAAAGGCACTGAATCAAAGTAACTTAGGACTGATCTTCACACTTATGACTGTCACAGCATTCTCACAGTCACATGATCGAAATTCAGATGCTTGGCAACTGGCACATATATACAATAGGTGCAGCATCCCAGGGTCATGTGATCACCATTTGTGACTTTCCTAACCAGTTTCTGACAAGCAAGGTTTGAAATATAACTGTCAGGGCTCCAGCATCCACCCCCATTCAAATCATGAGTCTCTAGCCACATCTCTCAGAGTTTTAAAAAATATATATTAGGAGTGAACATGCCGGTGCTACCTGGATGCAGCCGACTCTGAGACACATCATTCATTTCACCCTTGACCCTGGTCTTCCCCCACCCCCTGCATGTATATTCTCCGATGGGATACATCCATAGCCCAGAGTCATCAATCATGCTCTCCCATAATAATCTTGCATGCCAGAAGCTTCAGCCGCCTAGCAATTATCTATGAAAGCGTTTAAGGAATGCACTACTTCCCCCACTCCCTTTCTGCTGGCATCTCTAAAAGACCAGAGAAATATTTTTGAGTTGGCAGTAACCTTCTATTGCATATGCTACTACACTGTGTCAATAGTACTTTAAAATAAAAACTATGGAAAAGATTATAAGAACAACCAGACAGCATGCAAAGATTTTTTTAAAGAATTTCAGGCAATATATCTACCAAAAATACTAGACATGATGGTTTATTTCTTCATGGTCAGTTGCTATTTAGAATGATGCTTTGCTTTTGACCAGGGAAGTCTCCTGCTTTTTTATGTGGGTTGCAGCATGAAAGGACTCCAATCGCATATTAGTGGTGACCATATTGATCTTTTGACTCCTTCCCTCAGGACACTTTTACTCTTGTCAATTCCCTAATTTAATATTTGGCAGCATTAATTTTCCCATTCAAAACAATGGAATATGGTAGTTAGCTCATTGGAGAAATCCTGACAGAAATTATATTTCATTATAATTACTGGTGTTCCTGGGTTTATGCATGCAAATTTGGGTTGATTATTTAGCTATTATTTGCTATAATAACATTATAATAATAGAATGGCACGGTTAACATTTTAACATCTGTGTAATCATGTGTAACTCTTATTACACATTTTAAATAGTTTTCATATAATAACAAAAGGAAGAAAATATAAGGCTAGACATCAGAATAAATAAATAAAAAACAGCCAACAAGCTGGCAGTCAAGTATTATTAAAAAGCATAAAGAAATAAATGGTTTATTTTTTGTCACAGGAAAGTTTCCCACAGAACTCATTCATGGAATTTCACACAACTTCAATTCCAACAAGACATAAGTTAAAACGGGAGATAAAATAAATAGTAGAATAAATAGTGGATCAATAGTGCTTCCTTGGAATAATGGGAAAAGCTAAAGGTTGAGCTGATCTGGGGGCATTTTGAACAGTATCACCCTGATAGGCCCTATTCTTACTTGGGGGAATGAAATATTACCTGCAAATGCACAAAGATTTTATCTGCTCAATCAGATGTCAGTTCAGCTACCAAGCCTGTAGTCTAGGGCAGAGTTTCTTAACCTCAGCAACTTTCTGACTAACAATGAGGCTAAAAGGAGCCCCATGGATGTTGTTGTTTCTTTTTCATTTGCTTTAGAGATGATACTAAATAGTGGTGAATATCTATAGCTCAGGTATAGGATTAGGGTGCGTTCTCCAAGCTTGTGGGTTGGTTTCAGGGGTGCGTTTCAAAAATTTTAGCAAAGGGTTCTCTGCCCAGTTGCTGGGTGGGTGTGGCCATGGTAGGCGTGGCCTAGTCAGCCTCCTACACCATGGCAGAAGGGGGGCATTTTTGCCCTCCCCAAGCCTCCACATGCACCCTGCACTTACCTGCATCCAAAACAGGCCGCGTGGGGATTCCTGGGAGGGGCCAGGCAGTGTGGTCGGGGCCAGCCAGGAGTGGAATTTGGGAGTTCTCCATATATACAGAATCTTAGCTAGGGGCTCTCCCAAACTGCTGCAAACCCCCAGCAACCCACCCCTGGTTGGTTTCCGAACATTTTGTTACCAGGCTAGGTAACAACTTCAGTGGAGTTTAGGAGATGTCAGTACTGTTCTTTTTATAAGAGCTTCAGGTGTGGGTGTCTCAAGTGAGACAAACTCTTCAGAATCCAAATCAACTGCACAGCCAACCAGAAACAGCACCAACCCTCAACCAACCCATGCAACCCTCCCACACCAGCAGTTCACTTTCCAATGACCCTGACCTGATGTAATCCCCTTGTCACAAGACCCATCATAAGATTCACTAACGACTCACAGCTGACCCATCACCCTCACTTGACACCCCCACACCTGAAGCCCTTATACATAAAAGAATGCTGACGCCTAAACCCTGAATGATAGTTAAATATTGGATATGTAGTATAAGATTTCATAAGTTCTTAGTCAAAACCATTGAAGGCTCATGAGATCTCATTTAAGAATATCTAAATTTTACAAGGGGATTGAGATTGCATAATAAGATGGCATTTTATGAATAACTATAAAATGTTTGCCATTTTTTGGTGGTATCACTTAAAGCTGTCTTGTTCTGTACAATGTAATATCACTCTGGTTTACTAAAATTACTGAAATATAACTATATATTGATATATAAGGAAATAATTAAAACTTGGTTGTTCTCCCAGGCTTTACAATACAAAGTCCCCAGGGTTTTGAATTTTACTGTTGATGTATAGCCTTCTGATTGTATGTTATTTTTCTCTTTTAATTATAAGCCTCCAGAGTCACTGGGAGTTAGGAGGCATATAAATTTAAAAATTAATTTAATTTAATTTGTATGCCTCCCAAATTAAATTAAATTAAATTGTTTAAGGGCCTTGAAATTGGAAAGGCAGAAACTATTTCTGAAATCTCCATTCCTGAATAATAAATTTTGTATTTCTAAATACGACTGCATGAAGAATATATTACCTGATGGACTATCTTCATCTAGATTTTTAAACCAATCTCAACTAAATAAAGGGTTGCAATCATATTTCCAACAGTAAGAAAGAAGGAGATGGGTGGAGTTTTTTCTTCTTCAGATAATGCAGTAAAATAATTTTCTTGAACAAGGGGCAAACTAAAAATTTCCAGTTCAAATAGCCCCAGAACTTTTGAACTTATGCTTGTATTGAATTTGTGGAAGAGCTCCAAAACATAATTTAAAATAGCCTTAATATATCAGTTGGCTGCAGGGATATTGAGATGCTGTGCTGGTATATATTGCTTTCAAAAATACATGCAGTTATACATAAAAGCACATTATTGCAGAAAGCACAAACAAGAATAAAAAGGCTCCACCAAACAATAAATAAAACTAACTGATGCAAGATAAATATATATTTTGAAAAGACATTTTAGTATTGCCTACCACTTTCTAAAAGTCAGTACCAAATGTCAGGAAAATGGGAAAAAAGAATAATAAAACTCAATGAATCAACCAATACTTCCCCAAATATATTGAAACCCCAATCCTTTTCCCCCCATAACTATAAATTGCAAAGTGCAAACATCCCCACCCTCTCTTCATCTTCTCAGCTCCAAGGCAATTCTGAGGAGCAATAATATATTTCAAAATGTAGAATATCTGTCATAAATTTAAAAACCAATTGGAATGTAATATTTAATAGAAATTTCCTTGAGGACAAAATGTAGTTTGGCTTTTAAAAAATGACCTCTTTCTGCATGTATCTATCTAAACATTAATGTGAGCATTTAACAATTGATAAATGGTGTTTACTTATCTTTGGAAATAGGACTCTCCTTGCTATCAGAGTTGATCCAAATGGTAAGATAACAGTGCACTCTTGATACATCAGCATGAAAATGAACAGTCGGCCATCCTTTACTTCAGGTAAAGGTAAAGGTTCCCCTCACGCATACGTGCTAGTCATTTCTGGTTCTAGGATGCGGTGCTAATCTCTGTTACAAAGCCGAAGAGCCAGTGCTGTCCAAAGATGTCTCTGTGTTCATGTGACCAGTATGACTAAATGCTGAAGGCGCATGGAACACTGCTACCTTCCCACCAAAGTGGTCCCTATTTTTCTACTTGCATGTAGAAAGATGCATTTTTTACATGCTTTCAGACTGCTAGGTTGGCAGAAGCTGGGACAAGTAACGGGAGCTCACTCCATTATGAGGACTGCTGACTTTTCTGATCAACAAGCTCAGTGTCTTAGCCACTGAGCCACTGCGTCCCTTTTATAAATTCAGCTAGTTATAATTATTTTTTAAAAATCTTCAAATAATTTTTAATTTAATTTAATGTTCCTTTTCTTTCTTCTTCATTCTATTTTGTTTCAGAACACAAAAAACAAATAACATTTATCACTCTGACCCACCATAGCTATTCACTTTTTTCTAATATCTATACTGTAGATTATCAGGGAGGAAAACATCAATGAGGTAAAATTAAAGATGTTGCCAAATTTTTAAACCAGGTAGCTAAAAAGGTTATGTTATGAAGTAATTTTGAACAGCTAAATTTGTATTCTAATACAAAATCTTGGTGCCCTCTCAGTTTGGTTGTTTGCTTGCACGTTTCATTACCCAACTAGGTGACATCATTGGTCAGGTGAGTAGGAGATTGGCTGCCTGTTTATATATACTAGCTTGTCTTGCCAGTTTAGGTATGTGAGATTCAAATTTCTGAATCCAGCTTGGCTCATAAACCAGCTTTCATAGTATAATTGTTGAAATGATGGTCTAGGAACCTGTTTTGTCAGCCACAGAAGCTACCATTAATCCCACCTATCTCACAAGGTTACACTGTTGTAGGTAAAATTGGAGGCAGGACAGTTATATATGCAATCTTAAACTCTTAAAAGGTCTGATGCTAACAAACTTTCTGTGCTGTCATCAGGTGGACAAGACCATCCCTAAGAGCCTTATCAACAAAAATTTAAAGATGAAAAGTTGCTAGGATCTGTAGTCTGCCCAGTTCTCTGTCTCAGCTAAGACTTTATGGCAATCAAGAGTTCTGGAAGACCAGGATGCTTAATAAGAAGACTTAATAATGACTAAAGACCAGTCTTCCGCTTCATCAGTGATTTGCTTGGTTCAACTGAAGAATATCTATAGGAAAAGGGACATGGGGAGCTCACAAGAAGATGGGGTAAAGTGAGGACAGAGAACTCTCTTCATTTCATTTTTAAATCAAATCAAACATGGTTGCAAGCACTATATGACTTTTTGTGGACTTTCCCCTTAACTTATGCAATTTTTATAATTACACTACTATTTGCATTAAGCTTTTTTGCTTCATTTTAAGAAATGAAGAAATCCCAAAGAGAGAGAAAACTGGAAGGCATTTCATCAAGAGTTTTTTAATTCACTTAAGGATCATGAGAAACATCTTTCTGTCTAGTATAACTTTTTGGATCCAGTCCTGAATCAGTTGAACATTCTAGGACAGTGATGGCAAACCTTTTTGTTGTGGTGTGCTGAAAGTGAGCACATGACAGCACCCACAATGAATTGTGCCCCATCCCCGCTGCCCTCTTACCTGCAGTACACATGTGTGCACCTCCCAGCTGATTTTCAGCCCATTTTCGCCCTTCCAGAGGCTTGAGGGAAGCCTCTACAGCCTCAGGAGGCTGAAAATGGGCCCATTTCAGCACTTCCGGTATTTCCAGAAGGCCCATTTTGCAGTCACCCGAGGCTGCAGAGGCTTCCCTCAAGCCTCCGGGCAGGTGAAAACAGCCTCCCCTAAACTCCAAAGGCCCTCCAGAGGCTGAAAACAGGCGCTTCCGGTATTACCAGAAGGCCTGTTTTTCAGCCTCCTGAGGCTGCAGAGGCTTCCCTCGAGCATCTGGGAGGGCAAAAATGGCCTCCCTTGAGTTCCAAAGGCCCTCCGGAGGCTGAAAACAGGCACTTCTGGTATTTCCAGAAGGCCTGTTTTTCAGCCTCCCGAGGCTGCAGAGGCTTCCCTCGAGTCTCCGGGCAGGTGAAAACGGCCTCCCCTAAACTCCAAAGGCCCTCCGGAGGCTGAAAACAGGCACTTCCAGTATTACCAGAAGGCCTGTTTTTCAGCCTCCTGAGGCTGCAGAGGCTTCCCTCGAGCGTCTGGGAGGGCAAAAATGGCCTCCCTTGAGTTCCAAAGGCCCTCCGGAGGCTGAAAACAGGCACTTCTGGTATTTCCAGAAGGCCTGTTTTTCAGCCTCCCGAGGCTGCAGAGGCTTCCCTCGAGTCTCCGGGCAGGTGAAAACGGCCTCCCCTGAGCTCCAAAGGCCCTCCGGAGGCTGAAAACAGGCACTTCCGGTATTTCCAGAAGGCCCATTTTGCAGTCACCGGAGGTTTCAGATGTTTTCCCCAAGCTTCCGGACAGGTGAAAACGGCCTCCCCTGAGCTCCAAAGACCCTCCGGAGGCTGAAAACAGGCACTTCCGGTATTTCCAGAAGGCCTGTTTTTCAGCCTCCCGAGGCTGCAGAGGCTTTCCTCGAGCATCTGGGAGGGCGGAAACGGTCTCAAATGGGCTGAAAATCAGCTGGGACATGCGCACATGCGCAGCGCAAGTAAGTTTGGCTGGAGCTCGCTTGCCCACACAAATGGCTCTGCATGCCACCTGTGGCACACGTGCCATAGGTTTGCCATCACGGTTCTAAGATAATTTCAATGAAGAGAATTGGAAGAAGATATAGAGTTCTCTTTTATCAAACAGAACAATAGTTATTCTTGGGAAGGAAAGTGCAATATTACAATGAAAAATGAATAAATTGTTTTTATTCTGAAGGTTATTTTTCAGTATTAATTTGTAAGCATCCATAATGCTCAGATAAACAGAATAAATGACACTTTTCATATTGTTCACTACTGTTTAAACACATTCTAAGCATGGGGAAAATACTGAGTAGATTATCCTTCTGATATAATTCAATTAAGTATATCAAAAGAATAATCTATTCAGTATTTTTCTATTTCAGTAACTAACTTCTTAACTATTGCCTTGCTAGGCTTTGTGGTATACTATCCTTTTCATCATCCTAGTATACAGTATGTCATGTGTGAGAATTTGCTTGAATGATAGGAAAACATTTGCATCAACCAGTTGCCATTAGCTTTGTTAGGATTTGCAAGAATAATATATAGATAATGGAGCAATATAATAATATCATATCAATACAATAAAAATAGGGGAGTGAAATCATTTTACAAAGCACGAAGGCAAGATGAGAAACAATGGATGGAAACTAACCAAGGTGAGAAATGATCTAGAACTAAGTAGAAATTTCCTAATAGTGAGAGCAATCAACCAATGGAACAACTTGCCTGCAGAAGTTGTTGGTGCCCCATCACTGAAGGCTTTAAAAAACAGACTGGACAACCATTTATTTGAAATAGTATAGGCTATCCAGCTTGAGCAGCAGGTTGGACTAGAAGACCTCAAAGGTCCCTTCCAGTTCTAGTATTCTATGTTCTATTTCAAGCTAAAAATGCAGGATTTCTATCTTTCATGGCATGAGTAACTGAGAAAAGATTTTTAAACATTAATTTAATTCCCTGTATGATGTCTTTATTTACACACAAATATACACACATTAGACCTTGGCTGCATTAATTTTGAACAGGACAAAGGTTATATATTTCACAAATTATAATAATTAGTTTCCTCTCTGAAAAAGGTTCCTGGCACTTACCATTATGATAGAATCAGATAAACATATAACTTAAGCAGAGGTTTTATTCCAATTAATAGGCCTAGATAAATATTAGACTATCCATAAAGACTCATTTATCATATAGCATTTTTATATCAACTTACTTCCAAGATGAACCAGTAAAATCAATATTATTGTTACTCTTATTGCTGTAATTATTGTTATTTCAAGATCTGTTTTATTTGACATACTGTCCCTAAGGAACAATTAATTTGGAAGATTTAATGGAATATTCTCCCTCCCCTATCTGACTGATAGACCTGTGAAAGGCTTAGCCATTCCTCTATTAAAGTATTCTAATTAAATCAGTCATCCTATTCCCGTCTGTTATTTAGTGCTTTCACGTAGCGAAGAGGCAGTTGGATTATCTCCAAGTAAGCCAATCTATTGAGCTTCCTTCATGGCTGGTTGGTTACTGCACACAGGAGACTCTTGTTCACAGTTAGATAGTCTCTCTCTCTCTCTCTCTCTCTCTCTCTCTCTCTCTCTCTCTCTCTCTCTCTCTCTCGAATCGCTCACAGAATAAATTGCTGGATATTCAAATCACCCTAAAAATCCTTCTCTGCTTATCTTCAAAAGATAAAGTAGATTTATTGTTGTTGTTACTGTTGCTATTTCTCTTCACTGACCCTGCAACCACTTTCAGTTTTTGGAAATAGGTAATGAATGAGACACCGGAGCAATCTTTGCAATCCCATTATGTTTGCCATAACGGATCAACTTTGCTACAGTAATTGTAATGTGCATGGCATGAAATACAGTGGGATATTCCCTGGCAAAGCTCTTCTACTTCCACTAAATTTCTGGAATTTCTCCCAAAAATGAATGGAACACTTTTGCAGATGCAAAAGGTGGTGGTGGTGGGGTGCTGTTCTTATTCTTATTGCTGAGCACACTGGGTTGTATCCCCAAAATTGTAAGCCGCCCTGAATCTCTGGAGAAGGGCAGCATATAAATGTAATTAAAAAATAAAATAAAAAATAAAAAAAATCCTACTATTGGTGATAATAGCTACTCTAGGTTATTTATTTCTATGCCACTCTTCCTTATGGAGGAGACTTGAAGTGTTTTACAACAAAACATTATTTTTTTCATGATATTCTATAGAATGTTTATATCATGCTAACATTCTGGGTATTGTGCATAGCATAATTGCCAACAGTCTTTGATGCTAGGGGATTAACTTTCCTTGTTTTACTGTGTGTATTAATTAATGATGGAAATTGAATTTCTGTCTGTCTGTTACAGCATAGGAATACAGGTAAAAATTAGAATATCATGCAAAAGTTCATTTATTTCAGTAATGCAACTTAAAAGGTGAAACTAATATATGAGATAGATTCATTACATGCAAAGCAAGATAGTTCAAGCCATGATTTATCATAATTGTAATGATTATGGCTTACAGCTCATGAAAACCTCAAATCCACCATCTCAGAAAATTAGAATATTGTGAAATGGTGCAATATTCTAGGCTCAAAGTGTCCCACTCTAATCAGCTAATTAAGCCATAACACCTGCAAAGGGTTCCTGAGCCTTTAAATGGTCTCTCAGTCTGGTTCAGTAGGAATCACAATCATGGGAAAGACTGCTGACCTGACAGTTGTGCTGGCCTTTGCCCAGCTCCATCTGGTTCGCCAGTTACGCCCTTTTCTGGACCGAGACACCCTGCGCACGGTTACTCATGCCCTTGTTACCTCCAGACTCGACTACTGCAACACTCTCTATTTAGGATTGCCCTTGCATACCATCCGGAGATTGCAGCTGGTGCAGAATGCGGCGGCGCGGGTGGTGATGGGAGTTTCCCGGTTCTCCCATGTTACCCCCCTCCTGCGCTGCCTTCATTGGCTGCCAGTTGCACTCCGGGTGAGATTCAAGGTCTTAGTTTTAACATACAAAGTCCTTCATGACATGGGTCCCCAATATTTAAGGGAGCGACTCCTGCCGACATCGAATGCCAACCGCCCTGTGCGAGCACATAGGCAAGGACTCCTTGGGGTCCCGTCGGCTGGCCAATGCCGGCTGGTGGTCCCCCGACGATGAGCCTATTCTATAGCGGCCCCAGACCTCTGGAACCAACTTCCCCTGGAGCTCCGTCTGGCCCCTGACCTCTGCACCTTCCGCCATGACCTGAAGACCTGGTTGTTTAACCAATCCGGGTTGTGATTTTTTGGGAGGGGATGGTTTTTATGGGATAGTTTTTATGGGATGAATTTGTAATTGTAATGGGGCTTATTTAGTTTAATTTGTTTTTAATTATTTATTGTTGTTGTTTTTATTTGTGAGCCGCCCCGAGTCTTCGGAGATGGGGTGGCATATAAGTCCCATTAATAAATAAATAAATAAATAATAAAACCATCATTGACACCCTCCATAAGGAGGGAAAGCCTCAAAAGGTAATTGCAAAAGAAGTTGGATGTTCCCAAAGTGGTGTATCAAAGCACATTAATAGAAAGTTATGTGGAAGGGAAAAGTGTGGAAGAAAAAGGTGCACAGCAGCAGGGATGACCGCATCCTGGAGAGGATTGTCAGGAAAAGGCCATTCAAAAGTGTTGGGAACTTTCACAAGGAGTAGACTGAGGCTGGAGTCAGTGCATCAAGAGCAACCACACACAGACGGATCCTGGACATGGGCTTCAAATGTCGTCAGAAGCATCTTACCTGGGCTAAAGAAAAACAGACCTGGTCTGTTGCTCAGTGGTCCAAAGTCCTCTTTTCTGATGAGAGCAACTTTTGCATCTCATTTGGAAACCAAGGACCCTGAGTTTGGAGGAAGAATGGAGATGCACACACTGCAAGATGCTTGAAGTCCAATGTGAAATTTCCACAGTCTGTGTTGATTTGGGGAGCCATGTCATCTGCTGGTATTGGTCCACTGTGCTTCATTAAGTCCAGGGTCAATGCAGCTTTCTACCAGGAGATTTTGGAACAACAAATAGCAAAGTTGACTCTATGGAAGAGTTTGGGTATAGCAAAGAAGATAAGCCTAAATAACTGAGAAAAAATGCTTATTTTAAACAGTGGAACAAATGTATAAGTTTGTTATTTGACTCATAAAAATGTTCTTCATAATCACAATTTAATGTAGACTCTTTTCCTTTGTATTTCTCTACTTTGACCAATAACAACTTTAAAGAAAAATAACTACCAGGTTATTGTTGGTTAGGCTGGGATTGGGAATTTGGCAGCAGTGGGTTTTATGCAAAGGAAGTCCCACTAATTTCATTGAATTGAATTTGTGATATACACACAGTTCAGAAATGGACATCCAAGGACTATTCACCACAGAGACAGAAATGTGCAAAAATTATTCCATTTTATTTCTTTGCTTTGTTCAATTATAGACTCCCAGAACAGCTGGGGAAAAATTCCATTGGGGTTTTTTCCTCTGCCTCCAGAGAGCTGTACAATGCTTGAACTAGCTGTACAAAGAGCTCCCAATACAGCTGAGCAAATGTTCAAGCTCAGCCTTTTGTATCGTGTAACTGTAATGTGTAATGTGTATATAATTTATAATGTGCAATTATCTGTATTGTGTGCAAACCCTCCTCTGTGACATAAAAATGGCAACTTACCAAAATCCAGCTCTGTCCTCGCAGACACTGCACAGAAATATCAACATTAGTGTGTCTCCCACACTTGCAAAAGTTATGATGTGATGATTGTTGAGGTTTTTTTTCTGTTAATGAAATGAAGGAAGCACTTCCTTATCTGCTTCTGATTTCAATCATTCAGCAAGGCAAATTATTAAGAATATGAAACAGCCTATGTCTTCTTTCGGTGCAGAAGATCTGACCCTTGCAGGAATTATATGCAAAAGTAATGTATAAGATTTATTGGGGAAAAGGAGACATTATACATTTGGCATAGAAAACACAAGTAAAATCTTATTATCTCTACCATCTATCATTTGTCTTCTCTCTCTCTCTCTCTCTCTCTCTCCCTCCCCCCCCCCCCTCTTACAGATAAACTATTTCCCATATTACATAAACAAAAAGCATGTAACTGAAAATATGTATTTTTCTTGCCTTCCAATCCATCTCAAGCAACCATCTATCTAATCCTAAACAAAGCGAAACAAAACCACTCATCTATTACCTTATCCCTTCAATTCCAGCTGCTTAACCTCCCTGTTTGCTTCTTCCCCAAACTATACTCTGTGCTACTTTTGTGTTCCTTCAATTATCACTGTTACTATCGTGGCATAATTGTCTCTCGGGGTTTAAAATCTACTTACTCTTCACTTTTGCTTCTCTTCTTGGTGGTCTCATCTTATTAATGTTAATTTTCTTTTTCCCTTGGACTGGATTCCTTCCATGTCTACTAGCCCTTTCCTGAAATCAAATGTCTGCACATTTTTTTCACCCAGATGGAACAGTTTCTCTCTTCACAGGGGCAGCCACCAATGAAAGATCAAGTGGACAAGTAATAGAGCAAGATAAGCATGCAAATAATAATAATTTTAAAAAGCCTCTACCTTAGGGATTAAAAAACTGAATTCAGAAATCAGATGCATTGTGAACATTCAGTCTTTCAGAAATGTGTGTATTCTGAATGGAGGAAAAATATCTTAAGATGAGAAATTTTACACCGTACAATGTCTTTCTGCAAGCTTCTGTCTTTAAAACCAAAGCTGGCTAGTATGCATCAACACATATAAATAGTCAATTAACTCCCCTACAATCTTTGCTCATAGTCAGGGCCTCTTTACATTCAGAATTGTTGTAAATAAATAAATAAATAAATAAATCAGATAATAGCAGTGGGAAGGAAAAAAATGAAGTCCATGTTACTCACAGTATATAAATCACTAAATGATGCTGTCAGCCTTTATTGGAGAAAGAATAAACTGTTAAGTATGAAGAATTTCTAACTACAGAATTAAATTAAAATTGCTGTGTTTTATGACCTAACACGAACTCTAATTATATATGTTCTAATTACAGTACACTCACTGGTACACTCACTTTTCTTCTTGGTCTTTTTTGGATGGAAAAGTTGTACAGAAATTCTGCATAAGAATTCAGTTTCAAAACTTCTCCTGGAGAAGGAGCTGCAGAAAGAGAACTCTAGCTGAACTTGGGAGCGTGATGATGTTTCCTATTCAAACTTCATTTAAAATAGCTACCTTGCTATCGCATGATGGATAGAAAAGACAGGAGGTGAGAAATAACATGAGGCCCTCATGAGAGGAAACAAGGACTTTTTTCCCTTCTATCCTAAACTGCAACATAATATGAAAATGGTTCTCTGTAGTTTCACTGTTAACTCACCGCATCATTTACAACAGACTTATTGCCAGTATGTGAGCTGCTACATACAGGAGAACATAGCAGAGGCAGAAACATCCATTATTTTTAGCTCATAGAAAAACAGAGTTGGAAGGGACCTTGGAGGTCTTCTAGTCCAACCCTCTGCTCAAGCAGGAGACTATACTATTTC
Source organism: Naja naja (assembly GCA_009733165.1). Taxonomy (NCBI): domain Eukaryota; kingdom Metazoa; phylum Chordata; class Lepidosauria; order Squamata; family Elapidae; genus Naja; species Naja naja. The sequence goes on from CM019153.1 coordinate 26,235,144, forward strand.
AGACAGGTGGCTGTCCAGTCTTTTCTTAAAAGCTTCCATTGATGGGGCACCCACAACTTCTGACAGCAAGTCATTCCACTGGTTAATTGTTAATTATTCTCACCGTTAGGAAATTTCTCCTTAGTTCTACATTCTCTCCTTGATTAGTTCCCATCCATTGTTGCTTGTCTTGCCTTCTGGTGCTTTGGAAAACAGGTTGACCCCCTTTTTTTTTTTTCTTTGTGGCAGCCCTTCAAATACTGGAACAGTGCTATCCTCTTTCCCCTAGTCCTATTTTTCACTAGACTAATCAAACCCAGTTCTTCATACGTTTTTGTCTCCAGGCCTTTAATTGTCTTAATTGCTATTTGCACTTTTTCCAACATCTTTTTTATATTGTTGTGACCAAAACTGGATGCAGTATTCCAAGTATGTTCTTACTAAGGCTTCCCAGTTCTTGTAAGATGCAACCCATCCCTTGCAAAGAGCCCTTCATTTAGGTAATGTAGACCATGGTCAAGGTATCTAAAGTTCTCTTGACAGCACCAATTCTTAAGCCAGTAGTTCGTTTCTAAAATCTTTTGCTTTTTCATAGGATGTTGGCCTTTTGTTTGAAGTATAGATGAAAGTACCACATGTGCTCCTAAGTCCTTTCTTATCTAGCTGTTTTAATCACTTGTTATTTTTTGGGGGTTCATTGCCATGTCATTAGTCCCCATGTGAAGGAGAAGAAAGGGGTAGTAATCTGTGGAATTGATTATTTTAACAAGGATCTCAGTCACATTTCTTTATTTTTGTTCCAGGGAGATAACATACTGTTATGTATGCAGGTTTAAAGTCATTGGTTTAGTTTGAACTGTTCTTGTAAAATGTAAGAAATGATTGGTTTAAAAAATGCGGGAAAACCCGGCACTCTGATTGGCTGGCAACTGCAGCTGCTGGCTATAAATAGCAGCCGCAGCCCAGGCAAAGTGGGTTCGTTCTGAGCTGTAGTCACTAATAAACAAAGAGCTTGAAGCACTCCGCGTTTGACTCTTCATGCAAACTTAACACTGGCAACGAAGGTGGGATCTCCCTGAAGAAGAAGGTAACGCGGAACAGAAGAAGAGAGAGATGGCTGCGCTGAACACCCCCCCAGCCCCGTTCGATCCGACAGCAGAAGACTGGGAGACGTATGTAGATCGTTTCCAAATGTATCTGGAAGGAAACAATCTTGCCGACATTTCCGAGAAGCGGAAGAAGGCGGTCTTTCTCACGCACTGTGGTCCGGCAATTTTCAAGATGGCGAAGGCATTGGCGGGAGCTGCAGACGTGAAGGTAATGGAATGGCCTGACTTAGAAAAGTTGTTAAGAGCCCATTACACGCCACAAGTATCGTGCCTCATTAAGAGACACGAGTTTTACCATTGGGATCAAGGGGAAAGCGAAAACATAAACGACTGCATGGCAAGTTTAAGAGACATTGGGGGTGCATGTGAATTTAACAATTTAGAAGAGGCCATGCGCGATCGATTTGTTCTGGGCCTTAAAGACAAGGTGCTTCAGAGCAAGTTATTCCTAAGAACTAAGATCACGCTGAAGGAAGCAATAGAAGAGGCCTCTTCAGCAGAAGCTACCCAGTCCTCAGCAGCAGCCATGAAGAAAATTCACAAGGCCACAAGCCATTCTGATGTGGAAAAGTCCACAACAACTCATTGTGAGCAAATAGATTCTGAGTCAGACTGTAGTGAGGTGGAGGAAGGAATTTACAGACTCAGAATGGAGCGGAAAAAGAAAGACCTGGGAAGAAAGAGGCAAGATTTCTACTGCAGAGGTTGTGGGGAAGCCACCCCGCACTGAATGCAAGTTCCTAGATACCATCTGCCTCCATTGTGAAAAAGAGGACACCTAGCAAGAGTCTGCAAATCATCCAGAACTCCACCCAACAGAAGGAAGTTTCCTGACAAAGAATTCAAGCCCAACAACCTCAGTGAGAAAATGGGGCAGCACAGAGCAAAGGGGAAAAATGAAACTCATCAGACAGTAACTATTGGTCATTCTTCTTCTATCAATAACAGAAAAGTGCATGTCAAGGTACTAATTGAAGGAAGGCCTTGCCAAATGGAAGTGGACTCAGGCTCATATTTATCTATGGTGTCATGGGACACTATTCACAGACTACTCCCAAACATTCAGAAGAAGCATTTCAAGAAGCAAGCACTGACTCTTAAAGACTACCAAGGGAACAAGATCCCAGTAGTTGGAACAAGAGAATTCAATGTGAAGTTCAAAGGCCACACCAAACGCTTGCCCCTGACCATCATGGACAAGGATCGCCCAAGCTAGCTGGGACTTGAGTGGTTCAATCCACTAGGCATTGAGGTGACTGGCATCAATCACATGAGCAACTCTGACTGGGAAGAGTCCTTGAAGTCTGAGTTTCCAGAGGTCTTCAGTGAAGGATTGGGCAAGTATATGGGGACCCCTATCACTTTCAATCTAGATCCCAAGGTGCCACCAATTCGCTTAAAGCCCAGAAGGGTCCCATTTGCCTTAAAGGAAAAAATTGAGGCACAATTAGATAAACTAATAGCTCAAGGAGTTTTAGAGCCCAATGACCACTCCAGGTGGGAGAAACCCATAGTCACATCAGTCAAGACTGATGGGTCAGTAAGAATCTGTGGAGACTACAAGGGGACATTGAACCATGCGCTTCAACAGAGCGCATATCCAGTTCCAGTGGTGCTTCATTTACTACATTCACTTGGCAGGGGTACAGTCTTTGCCAAATTGGATCTGGCCCAGGCATATCAACAATTAACAGTTGATGATGCCACTGCAGAGGCCCAAACCATTGTGACTCATAGAGGTGCTTTCAAATGTAAAAGGTTATAGTTTGGAGTAAGCATGGCACCAGGCATCTTCCAAAGCCTTATGGAAAGGATGCTCCAAGGACTGCCAGGGGTAGTACCTTACTTTGATGATATGTTAATCTCTGCTGAAAATGACACTCAGTTACAAGAGAGACTCAGAGAAGTCTTTACCAGATTCAAAAAAGCGGGGTTAAAAGTCAAGGAAGAAAAATGCACTCTTAGAACTGACAAAGTGGAGTTCTTGGGCTATATGATTGATAAGCAGGGTATCCACCCCACAGATGCCAAGGTTCAGGCAATCAAAGAAGCCCCTAGACCAAAATGTAAAACAGATTTGCAAGCCTTCCTTGGACTCATTAACTTTTATCACATGTTCCTACCTCAGAAGGCAACCATTGCAGAACCACTGCACAGATTATTAGACAAAAAGTCTGTGTGGGTCTGGGGCAGAAAAGAACAATCTGCATTTAACAATATTAAAAGACTAATCATGTCTGATGCTGTACTGATACAGTTCTCTGAGAATTTGCCTGTTGTACTGACTTGTGATGCATCCCCTTTGGAGTGGGGGGTTTTGAGCCACAGGCTTCCCAGTGGGAGGGAAGCTCCTATTGCATTTTACTCTCGCACCTTGACCAAAGCAGAGAGGAACTACAGCCAACTGGACAAGGAAGCCTTGGCAATTGTTGCAGCTGTCAAGAAATTCCATGAGTATTTATATGGGAGAACATTTACCATGGTCACAGATCACAAACCTCTGTTAGGCATTGTGGCAGGAGACAAACCTACGCCCACTATCCTGTCACCAAGAATGCTGAGGTGGACTGAATTTCTTCCTGCTTATTCATACAAACTCATCCACAGACTGGGAAAAGACATTGGGAATGCAGATGCTTTGAGTCGCTGCCCACTTCCTTCACACACTGAGGACCCTGCTCCTGAGACTTTCACCTTTTCCCTAGAAACTGTTGCCAAGCTTCCAGTACATGCTGCTGAAAGCCCCTTGGGGCTCCGCCTGGCCCCCGACCTTCGCACCTTCCGCCGTGATTTAAAGACCTGGTTATTTGACCAACCCGGGCTGTGACCCCTTCCTGGGGGATAGGTTTTTTAATGTTAATTGTGTAAATCTGTTTTAGTATTTGGGCTTGTAAACTAATTTAATTGTTTTTTAAGTATTTATTGTCTTTGTTTTTTAGTTGTGAGTCGGCCCGAGTCTTGGGAGATGGGGCATACAAGTTCAAATAATAAATAAATAAATAAATAAATAAATAAATAAATAGCCAGAGAGACTGCCAAAGACACTTTATTGGCTCCTGTTATAGGCTGGATTAAGAAAGGTTGGCCACTTCACGATCTACCTCAACTGGCCCAACCTTTTAAATCCAGGCAAACTGAATTATCTGTATTAAGAGGATGTATTTTGTGGGGTAACAGGGTGGTTATTCCTGCAAAGCTACAGAAAGAGGTTTTGGAAATGTTACATGAGGGTCATCCGGGAATTGTCAGAATGAAGGGATTGGCCAGGAGTTATGTATGGTGGCCAGGTATTGACAAAATGGTTGAAAACTGGGTTGCATCCTGTCCCAACTGTCAGGTAGTCAGGCCTGCCCCACCTCTCGCCCCCAAACAGGAATGGGAATGTCCTAGGAGGCCATGGTCCAGGATTCACATTGATTTTGCTGGCCCTACCAGAGGGCACACTTTCCTTATTATAGTTGATGCATATTCCAAATGGCTAGAGGTTATCCCTAGGGCATCCACCACAACTGAAGCTGTCATCAAACAGCTTAAAAGCTTTGTAACTCACGGGTTACCTGATGTGCTTGTTTCTGACAATGACCCTCAATTTACATCCAACTTTTTTGAATCATATCTAGCACAGTAGGGTATCAGACATGCCCTGACAGCCCCTGGGCATCCTTTGGCTAACGGCCGGGCTGAACGTATGGTACGATTTATCAAGGAAAAACTTCAGCAATTGGGTCCAGGGGATATCACTGAGAGAGTTGAAAAACTTCTCAGTGTTCAGCATATCACTCCCAACCCCTCAACTAATTTGTCCCCAGCTGAATTGTTGATGGGTAGGAAACTCAGGTCTCCCCTTGATCGCCTTCATCCCACTTACGCACCCAATGCACCACTAGATTCCACTAGCAAAATTCGCACATTCACTGTGGGTGATTCTGTTTATGCTAAGAACCTTATGGGAGAACCATTATGGATTCCTGCTGAGATAACCCAAATCACAGGCCCCAGGTCTTACAGGGTACAAACAGAGGATGGTGTCCTCTGGAGCAGGCACATTGATCAGTTAAGATCCAGATTGCCTCAGGAGCATCGCTTTTGCTCCTCTCTGGTTCCCATACCTACTGCCTCTTCTAGGGGAAGGGGAAGATCATGAGTGTAATGAACAAGCAAGAATCAACCCCATGTGTAACGAGCTAACACGACAGGAACCATCCCAAAACCTGTCACAATACCAACAACCATTTTCACAAATGGAAGATTGCACATCATTACCTGATTTAGGTGCTGACATTGGGTTGGAGATGGATTGGGAGGAGAGACCAGGTTGTAGTAACCAAACAGGTTCTACCATTACTACAAGTCCTAGTAAGGAAATGTCAGCAGACACATTTCCTCCCTCACAAGGTGAGAACCTTAAAACATCTGAACCACATAGGTCTCAACGTACATGTAAGAGCCCCACCTATTTAAAAGAATACATTAGATAGGCTGGGGTTTGAGTATGGACTGAACCTAGTGGGGAGGGTGTTATGTATGCAGGTTTAAAGTCATTGGTTTAGTTTTAACTGTTCTTGTAAAATGTAAGAAATGATTGGTTTAAAAAGTGCGGGAAAACCCTGCACTCTGATTGGCTGGCAACTGCGGCTGCTGGCTATAAGTAGCAGCCACAGCCCAGCCAAAGTGGGTTCGTTCTGAGCTGTAGTCACTAATAAACGAAGAGCTTGAAGCACTCTGCATCTGTCTCTTCATGCAAACTTAACAGATACCTCCCTAGATTGAATGACTGGTCTACTGACTACAGATTCTGCTCCCCTAAATATTAAATCTCCTATAACCAGTATTTTCCTCTTTTTTTCCCCTTTGGGAGGTCTGTGATACTTTTCTATCTATCATAAGAGCATTGGATGGTGCCTCTTTTCTAGAAGGACTTTATGATGCTTCTTTTTTAGGTGTTTGCATGATTTCTTCCAGGGAGAGGCTATGAAAACAATTGTTCAATACCAGAGGAGCTTCATTGGAGTAGGCAGCGGGGTTCTGAATCACAAGCTTTTCCCCAAACTTTAAGAGAAAATTCTCATTTAAAAAAAGAAAGAATAATCACAACATGATGAGTTGACATCCGTGCAACATAAAGAAAATTTGTGTTAAAACAATTTGCCCAGTGTTGATGGTACAATACAGCAGACAATTTGAGGCACTGTTACATATTTTTGTTGCCTTCAGTTAAGATGCAAATGACATAAATAATTATTTAAAAGTGACCTCTTTTGTGTCATAATTTGTGAGTATTAGTTCATATTCATATTTTCACTTTTTAGTTCAATGTTGGAAAATACACTGAAAAATAAGGAAGCAAAGGCAATGAGCATGAGATGGATATGAGACAGATATGAATATATATATTGAAATATTTCCCATTAAAATATAATACTTATACTTTACATATAAGCTAAATTAAAAAATTGAAAGGTATCTGAAAAAATACACCTTTCCCTTTTCTTGAGGAAATGATAATGGACTATTACAGATTTAATGAAATACCTATTAGACAAAGTTGATTTGGGAAATCTTTATGCTAAATTTTAGAAAGTGACTACATAAATATTGTTCAAGGGTGACCTAATTAGAATAATTTGCATGCAAATGAGAATTTGAATGAGATAAACAATGACATGCTGATAATAACCTTACTTTTCAAGACAAGCTAATTCTATTTTGTCACAATTTCGTTTAAAAAAATAATTGTAGAACTGAACGATTTACTTTGCAAAATCTATAGCTTTTTATTTTTGACTCCATTATATAAAAAAATCAAAATTTCTCTTGATTCTTAGATCAATTTGCAAAAAGGGAAAGGAAAATATGCTTTTTTTGATATATCATTTTCTATATTTGAACAGTGCTGCATGTATTGTTCCTGAAATATTGATGCAAACTATGTCTGGGGATGTGGTTTCAATCATTCTTAATATTTCAGATATCTATTAGCCAGCAACATTAAAAATGTGAGCAATTCAGGAACAATGTGACCCTTTGGAATATGCATAATCTTTCACATTGCCCAATATTTCACGGTATCTGTCCAGTGGATCCGTAATGCATATACATGTTCACAATCTGTGGCTTCATTTCATCCACAACTGAAAGATAAGTGAGTGAATTTAGGTCTGGAAAGATGGAATTTAAAATATAGAAGCTTAACAACTACTGAAAATGTGAGGGGAAATCAGAGATTATAAAATGCATAAGGTGACCTTATAAGGTCTAATCAGCACCATGGCTACAATCAGGTCCATAGCTTGTGTAAGAGGGCAATGTACTGACCAAATAATGATAGGGACATTGAGCCTAGAATACCAGGTTTATAGCTTAATCTGGATGGTAGGATATAACAGAAAAAGTGTTGAATTGTCCTTCCCAGCCATTCAAAGTTTTGACCCAGGACCTCAAAAACTTGGTGAAGTTCATGAAGATCAGGTCTGGGAGAACAATGAAAATTAAAAAAAACAAAACTATTTTTCTGAAATAGGATTCTGATATTGTCCTGTGCATTTGGGTTTTGTGTTCTTTAGAAAGATCTTTCCCAAATTCTACTTTTTCCCAACAAGCCAGAATACTTTTCTCCTAACCTTTTCCTAAGGTATCTGTTTGCTGTACATTTTCTGTTTATGCAAATATTAAATGAAATAAATCCATAATATTTGTCTATTTAATTCCCACCTGTCTGATTTTTTTCTTGGCTGTTGCATTCCCCATTCTTTGTAATGTCATGCTATTTTTCAGGTTTTTTCTTCTTCTTTCCCTCTGGAATTCTACTGGGAATTCTACTGGGAATTCTACTGGAATTCTACTGGGATTCCAGAGTAGAATTTTTACTTCCTTTTAAAGATATCAAGTAAAAAAAATTAGACCTAAACACAGAATTGTTGACAAGATTCAGGATCAAAAGCTTATAACAAATTGCTTTGGCTATTTTTTCAATGAAACCAGAAATTTCCCGAGTTCCCAGTACCAATAGAGATAATTTTCACATCACTATAAATTTTCATTAGTCTACATGAATATGTTCCCGAGTGGGTACCTATCATCTGTATCTTCCATTCCCAGTTGACTGTAGAGCCACTAACCCATAAATGTCTTGCAAATACCATAGTAACTCATGTGGAAATATCAGCTTTCAAGATGGAAAAAAAATACTTTTCAACTGTTCACATTTATAGAGGAAACTTTGAAAACATAATACTTATCTAGAAGCCAAAATGTGTCTAAATCTACAAGCATTTTATGGTTCTCAAATCTAACTTATAATTTTAGGTCTGAAGTTTTTATTATTCATTTTTTTATTTTGCTTATAATTTGGAATTGGCATCTCTCAAAGAATGGAAAAATGAACTGAGATGTTTCACAAGAATCCAATCAATTCAATGGACTTAATTCATATCTTCAGTGGTTTATAGACTTCTTTTCATTGTTGTTGTTGTTGCCACAATGCAAACTGCAGAACTTCACCTTATTTCACATTAAAATAACACAAAACCATAAACTTTTAATATAAAAGAGCCAAAACACACCAAATATGAGCCAACTTTGCCATTCTTTCTGGTAAAACTGGTCTCTTTTCAGTCTGAATCCAAACCCATAATAAGAACAACTAATATGACTCCATGTCAGTCATACATATTATGTATAAGATTATTTTGGCTATGCTACTGATATTTCAGTAAAATATGGTGATGAATTTATGTATGATATTCAAAGACTTAAAGCATGTTTTGCAGCTGTTGAGATTCTACCTTCACAGATGGGGATCAGAGCATGAAACCATGTAAATATCTCATAAGTTTCTGCTTGATTACTTTTAGGAAATATAATTATTTTCTCATATAAGCTAGTCTTCTAAATAATGTCTAAAACTGTTTAAAACCAGGTATTGAATCCATATGGTAGATATATTGGTAATATTCAGAATACTTCAAACAAAGCAAACATTACAACAGTAGGTAGGAAATGGAAGAACATAAATTAGGCTATAAGCATTAAAAAAAAACCTTTCTCCCCCTATCTCTTTGGAAGGGTGGGATAAACTTATCCCAAAAGTTCAAAAGAAAATGTTAATGGAAACTCAGATTGAATTTGTCAATCTAAAGAATAGCCAGAGAAAAATCAAATTGTGTCATGCCCCTGTCAAAATCTGATTCTGAGGGGGAGGCCGAGCAGCTGACAGGAAGTGGGAATGTGGCTCTGTTGGCTGTGGAACAAACTGGGAAGGGCACAGTCCAGCTGGGAAGAACAGGGGAGAGGTAGAACAAGGCAGAGGGAATTCAGAGGAAGATCCGGGCCCACCCCCTCTTCATCCTAGGGCACACAGGGAAGAACGGAGAAGGGAGCAACATGAGTTGTGTGGCTTATGGGGGAGGAAAGGGCCCTGATTCCCTTCATTAGCTGCAGCTGGGAACACAGTGTTTAAAAAGGAAGTTTGTGCACAGCAACTTTTTGGAAACAAAACATGTATTATCTTGTTTTGTCTAGGTTTATTTGGGTTCCTGGCATCTTTCCAATTGTGTGTGTTTTGTTGGCCTTTGAAGTCTGCAATTCCTTATCCTGCCCTGTCCAGTTAATTGCTGCAGTGTGGTTTGTGTGGATTTTTATTTACCGTTTATATGTACTTTGTTTTTGGACTGAATTTCCTCCACTTAAAGACTGTTCTTGGGAGAGTTTTTGCTCCAGCCGAAGGTAACGGGACATTGGGGGCAAAGTTGGAGGTATTAAAGGGATTTTTCTTACTTATGTGACTGTGTTGCCTTTGTGTCACTCCCTGGGTCATCACAAATTGTGAAGAAACAATCAGGAGCAGGAAAATTCCCTTTGAAGTGGGCTTTACTGTAGTCCAACCCTCTGCTCAAGCAGGAGACTATACTATTGGCTGTCCAGTCTTTTCTTAAAAGCTTCCATTGATGGGGCACCCACAACTTCTGACAGCAAGTCATTCCACTGGTTAATTGTTAATTATTCTCACCGTTAGGAAATTTCTCCTTAGTTCTACATTCTCTCCTTGATTAGTTCCCATCCATTGTTCCTTGTCTTGCATTCTGGTGCTTTGGAAAACAGGTTGACCACCCCCCCTTTTTTTTTCTTTGTGGCAGCCCCTCAAATACTGGAACAGTGCTATCCTCTTTCCCCTAGTCCTATTTTTCACTAAACTAATCAAACCCAGTTCTTCATACGTTTTTGCCTCCAGGCCTTTAATTGTCTTAATTGCTATTTGCACTTTTTCCAACATCTTTTTTATATTGTTGTGAGCAAAACTGGATGCAGTATTCCAAGTATGTTCTTACTAAGGCTTCCCAGTTCTTGTTAGATGCAACCCATCCCTTGCAAAGAGCCCTTCATTTAGGTAATGCAGACCATGGTCAAGGAATCTAAAGTTGTCTTGAAAAGTATAGGGGAAATAACTGTAGAACGGACGTCAAGCTCAAGGCCCACAGGCCAGATCTAATCATACTGCAGGCTGGATCTGGCCCACGGGCCTTGAGTTTGACATGTCTGCTGTAGAAGAAAAGCTTTAATAAATTCTATTGAGTAAGTTAGAATGGCCACTGCATCCCTCAGAGTGCATATGATCTAAGTGGATCTAAGTGCACCCTGCAAGTGCATTGAATTATAATTCCAAGAATTCCCAGATCTTCTATATTATGGTCATCTGAAGTATGATAGAGAGTTTATTTGTACTGATAATTCTAGCATTTGAAATCTAAGAACCTGAAAACTTTGATACTATACAAATAACCTGTATACTGAACAAGTCAAAAAGAGGGCTGTGAAAATATTTACAGACCCCTCACATCCTGGATATAAACTGTTTCAACTCCTACCCTCAAAACGATTCTAAAGAGCACTGCACACCAGAAGAACTAGACACAAGAACACCATCACTCTGCTAAACAAATAATTCCCTCAACACTGTCCAACTATTTACAAAGTCTCCACTACTATTACTATTAATCTTCTCATCTTCTCATCACTCCCATCCCCTCCCACTTGTGACTGTATGACTGTAACTTTGTCACTTGTATCCTTACAATTTATATTGACTGTTTCCTAGTATGATTTGATTGCTTATTGTACCCTATGACTATTATTAAGTGTTGTACCTTATGATTCTTGACTCTGACGAATGTACCTTTTCTTTTATGTATGCTTAGAGTATATGCACCAAGACAAATTCCTTGTGTGTCCAATCACACTTGGCCAATAAAGAATTCTATTCTATTCTATTCTAAAACTAGATATACTAATACTGTCTAAGTCACCAGAAGCTCATACATTTCTGCAAACATTTAAGGCCCAGAAACTTCTTAAGGAAAGCCATAATTCACTGCTAGCACAGATACCTTGTACGAAAAAGGGTCAAGATGCAATCTTTTGAGATTCTTCTGAAAAAATGCAACCTATTGGAGTCCGCAGTATTTTTATCTTATATAATGAAGCTGGTGAATCTTTGAGTCACTGCTAAATAACTGCTAAATAACGAGCTGCAATTGGCTGAAAAACAACGAACGGTTTACAATGATTTATTGAAAGTGTTACACTAGAATGTCTTTCTCTTCAAGACCATTAATCTCTCTTTCACATAAAGGTGAAGCTGTGCACTGGTTTATTTTCCTGAAGTTAAGTCACTCTACAGTAAGACTATGCTGTTAACAATTACAATATGCCTAGAAGAAGAAAAAAATAATGTCCTGGAGACATAATTGTGGCATGAAATTCAAACAAGTGAAAGGCCACCTAGACAGACCACAACAAAACTTTTATTTATCTTCAAGGTAACTTGAAAGGTCAGCACAGAATGCTGACATTAATAGGCCTTTACAAAAATGAGCTGTCTTGATTGTTATCCCAAGAAGTGTGCTTTATGTTTAAAGCTATGTTATATCTAGGCAGTCTTTTCAGAACAAGAGCATAAAGAGCATATCATGGTATCAATCTACTGTTTCTTGTTATTGCTCACAATGTTGCAGGTACAAATCAGGAGGCACTTTAAACCCATAAGCCCCTATGTGCCTCAATGGGTATATTCAAGTTTGGCATTTTCCACAGGACTTATTGAAATGGTTAGACAAATTCTTTGTACTACCTATCATAGGTCAGTTTGGTCTAGTGGTTAAGGCACCAGGCTAGGTGTGAATTCTAGTCCCGCTTTATCCATGAAAGGCAGCTGGGTGACTTTGGAGCAGTCTCTTTCACTCAAGCCAGCTCACCTCACAGGATTGTTGCTGTTGTGGAAAAATAGGAAGAGGAAGAAGAAGAATTTTTATGCAGGGGTGCGATTCAACCAGTGTTACTACTGTGCATGTAAAAACCTTAAGCTGTGCCACCTGAAAAGCTGAAAAGCGCTGCGCACAGGTGCGCAGCATTTGAAACACCTCTTTTTCCCTGCTTTTTCAACCTCAGCTGTGCTGCGCAAAGCAGCTGAGGTTGAAAAAGCAAGAAATAAAGGACAGGTAAGAGCCCGGACAGGCGGGTGGGCCAAACAGCAGCAAACACAGAACTGGTTCAGTGTCTACTGCTCTTCAGAGCTACCAGTTCTATAGAGCAGGGCATAACAGGTAGCATCCCACCCTTAGCTTTATGTATGTTCACCACCTTTGACATGCCCCTGTCAAAATCTGATTCCGAGGGGGAGGCCGAGCAGCTGACAGGGAGTGGGAGTGTGGCTCCGATGGCTGTGGAAGAAACTGGAGAAGGGCAAAGTCCGGCTGGGCAGAGCAGGGGGAGGTAGAACAAGGCAGAGGGAATTCAGAGGAAGATCCAGGCCCACCCCCTCTTCATCCTAGGGCACGCAGAGAGGAATGGAGAAGGGAGCAACGTGAGTTGCATGGCTTATGGGGGAGGAAAGGGCCCTGATTCCCTTCATTAGCTGCAGCTGGGAACACAGTGTTTAAAAAGGGAGGTTGCGCACAACAACTCATGGGAAGCAAATCATGAGTTATCTTTTATAGTCGAGGCTTATCTGGGTTCCTGGTGTCTTCCCAACTGTGTGTTTTTGGCCTTTGAAGTCTGCAATTCCATATCCTGTCCTGTCAAGTTAATCGCTGCAGCATGGTTTGTGTGGATTTTTTATTTTGTTTTCGGAGTGAATATCCTTCATTGAAAGACTGTTCTTGGGAGAGTTTTTTCTCCAGCTGAAGGTAAGTGGACATTGGGGGCAAAGTTGGAAGTATTAAAGGGACTTTTCTTATTTATGTGACTGTATTGTCTTTGTGCCATGGCCTGGGTCATCACAACCTTGAGGAATCTATAAAGATAATAAAGATGAGATATTAATAAATTGTTAAAATAAAAATGCACCGAATGCTCTAGAGCAGGGGTATCAAACTCGTCATGACAGTGTCACATGATGTATCCGGATTTTTTCCCTTTTGCTAAACTGGGCAGGGGTGTGGCCAGCGCATGACGCATCCAGCCTGGACGTCACAGCCCTGCTCTATAGTAAAGGGTATGCCATGATATAGTTGGAACCCAGACTTTAAACCTGATACTCACAAACTCACTTTAAAACACACAAAGAAATGCACACAATGAAAGAGAACAGATGAATTTTATTTCTTTTAACAAAGTATCATCTTAATTTTTCTCCAAAAGTGTTTTAACAACAAGCAAGAGGCAGTAGCAAATGAAACTAAAAAGCTTTTGTTGTTCATTTATGGAGACAAGAACTTTATGATGGAAAACTATTGCAACACTGCGATCAGTGTGTGGGCTGCCTGCAGTCAGAGGCATCCCAAAATTACACCATCATCATTTAGCAAAAATAAACATATATCAGTGATGGGAAGGGAAGAAGGAAGAGAGGGAGAGAGGAAGAGAGGGGGGGAGGAAAGAAGGAAGGAAGGAAATGGAAGCAGCAGGCAAAGTGCATTAAAGTCCATATTTTTAAAAAACCTCTCTGCCAATAGTCTCAAATTCCATGGTCAGGATTGACTCTTTGCTGCTGTAACTTGATGATACAGGTTCAGATCATTGTGGACTGCAGAGGGTTTTTTCAAGCTGAAAATGGGAACAATTTGCTGCTCGGAGGCTTCCTACTCCGATTTCAACCCTTAATCTTCTCCGCCACCAAAACCCTTTTAAAATGGCCTTGCTCTTCCTGTATCATCATTATCCAATGATTGGCAATTCCAACTCTGGGAAAGTTGTCCAACCATGACATAATAGCTGTGCAAATTTGCTTTAGTTAGAAAAGGTTAGCTTTAAAGCAAGAAAGGATAGTTTTAAAACCAAAGAAGTGCTCCTTGAAGATTTAGGAAACATCCTCATGAGATTGTCTGATCCTTCTATTTCTCTTTTTTTTTCAACAGCAGGACTCAATTCAGGGCAAAATCATTTACAGCCCTCCCCCAACTATTTCTACCCATTTAAAATCCCTTTGTCAGAAAAGATTATCTTTCCTCAAATATCATTTCAATTAAAAAAGGAGTAACAAGTTTTATTTTTACAGAATCTGAGTTTCCTGAGTTGTGGATGCATAAGTATACATATGTTTTGATGTGTTTGTATGTCTGCACATATCCTTTTAAAATAGATCATATGTTATTATATTGTTAACTCAGGCCCAATTGTGTAGTTGTATAGTGAAGAAATGTATATTTATTTATTTTAGTGATAAAATGGTAATTTTATATCAACATATTGTTATTAATATTAGCATTTATTATTTAATAATTTTTCAAAGGAACTTTAATTTCATAATTTGACTAGTTCCATAATTTGACTAGTTCCATTTTATCTAAGTCAAAACAATGTGTCAGAACTAATGCCTGCCCTAGAACACGAAATCAGGTTGCTTCCAAAACTTCTGGCTGAAATTCCTTTCTTGTGCCAAACACAAATCTGAATGTCACTTGGATACAACACAAGAATATTTTTCATTTTATTGTCTTATTTGAACTGCAACCCTCTTTGATACCACTATTTGATACCACATTATGAATTGTACCACTAATTAAACATTATAAATTATATAATTGATATATAATGTAATATCCATTAAATTATTTGTAATCGTGAAATTTACAATTATCCTAACCTACCACCACAAGAGAAGCTACACAAATGGAAAAGTAATAAATGTGCTAGATGTGCTCACAAATATAATTTCCCAGTTGGTGACTGACTTGATCAAATAAATTATTTACACCAATGCCTGACACAGTTCCAACTTTTCTAACTGGATGTGGCTACAGATTCCACTGAGAGAAGTGGAAACTGGTGCTCCAAATCAATCCAGAATGGGTTGCTTTTAGTTACATTATAATGTCAATCAAAAGTAGGTCTCCATTAGTTGATACTATATTTTAAATAATATAATTAGAGTGTTTATCAAGAGCTAGTTTGGTGTAGCAGTTCACACATCAGGCTATAAATTGGAAGACTGTGAATTCCAGTCCCACTTCAGGCACAAAGCAGCTGAGTGGCCTTTGATCAGTCCTTCTTTCTCAATCTTAAGAAGCAGGCAATAGCAAATCACTTACAAAAGCTTGCTAAAATAACTCCAAGGACTTGTCCTGGCAGTCACCAAGATCAATAATGACTTGAAGGCAGCCCCACCTCCCCCACTCCAAATGGTCTGTTTATGAGAGCTTGAGGGATTATAATTTCCATCTCATCCATATCTCATGTCAAAAGGCTAATATAATGGGAGTTGAAGCAGACCTAAGCCTGGGGCAAGCCTACTTTGAACAGGAAAGGCAAAAATCAGTAAGAAGCCCACCAGTTTTATTATTACATTTATAGTGGATGCATTTCCAAAATACATGTTGTTTTGCTCTCTTCTGAAACTCAGCACACATCACGAACTGCTGAAGATGCTTCCCATAATTAGTGAATCTCATTCTCATGTATTTTCAGTCAATTGAGTTGGAGTTGGAATATCCCCAAGTCCATTTTGTGATCATGGGTGTCTCTATTTCCTGATTTATTTCCTAGTACTGTTAGGAATAAAGTAGGAGTATAATAGGTTTACTATATTTGGGCTACAAGCATTTGGATGAGATACAGACTGCAATAAAGAGTTAGGGATTTCTTTATTACTTAGTTCAAATATGGTAGCCCTTTGATAAACATTTCTGAACTTTCTTAAGAAGGTCAACAAAAAAGATACAACATACATACAATATAACACATCAATATATGTGATATTTGGGAGACCATCACAAGAAACCCTTTTGACAGATGTTTTATTACACCATTCAGATATTATAACAATTCAATTCTTCCTTTGCCAAAATGAATTTTATTAAATAAATTGGGATGTACTTCTTTTCAAAACTATGCCAATTCAAAAGATTTTGGAGAGTTAATAGTAAGATTTTTAAAAGATAGTAATCATGTATTGCCTGAGACATGTACTGCAGACTTTATTAGAGCTACTGAAAGATACTACAATGGGAAAAATATTACTTGGGGGTAGTAAGATTCTAGAAAAATGAAATATGTCCCTGTATTCCATCATTCCAGAGTTGGAGATGAAGGTCTAATGTTAAAATGATTTGGTTTCCAATTTTTTTCCCTTGGAATTATGGCTCTGTCTTTTATGCTTTTGTTTTATAAGTAATTTTTTTTAAAAAAATATAACAATTAATGAACATGTTTTAAAGTCTTCCAGATTTCACACTTTTATCATAACACCCAGAAAAATTATGGCTGCAAACATTTCTAAAACCACTTGCCATTCAAATACATTTCAACCAGTTGCCATCTCCAAGGAATTTGGTAAACTCTGCATGTTTAGTATTTATACCTTTCTGCTAACATCACAAGAATCTTAATTTAGAATGACATTATGTTATATCACAGTCGGAGCAAAGGCTTAGTATGTTGTCCAAATATAAATGGATTTACAGTATCTTGGTTATTCAATTGTTGCAATGGAAAAAAATATCTAGGAAGACTGTGGAGGTTTGGTCAGTTGGTTTTATCTATTGTTTTGATTGATACCACTGATGGCCTTAACCAGCATACCATTGCTTTATTATTCTTTTGTAATGTATGTATCTATGTGATATGTACCTGTGCAATAAATTATAGTAAAAGATGTTATCATGTGGGTTTCTTTGGGTAAGTTGTTACAAACATTTTTCTGCTACCGCAAAACAAAATATACAGTAGTCTTGAGCCTAAAGGAAATGCATTCTTTAGCAACCTCAAACTGAACATACAAGTGATATCCCTTTCTCACAATAATTTCCAAATCCTTATTAAATTGGCTGTTGACTTAAATGCTGTTCATACAATGAAGATTCTTCAGCTCTTTTGCAAGTCCACTTTTCTTTGTTATATTACATCTATTAGAATTATAGATCCTAGTATTTCCTAGTGTACTGCACAGCTCTTTAGACAATAATTTTACTATCCAATTTAACATTTCTATTGTTCTATCCTGCAGAATTTTCATATCTGATGGTTGTTTTATTGTATATATGAAAACTCCAGCATCTGTAGTTTCTTTTGTGGTTAAATATAACACTGCTATTTCTTACAACCCATTTGTCTTCCCACTGTTAAGATTTCTTTAGAAATTGATCGCCTGTCTCACAGCTTCAGAACAAGTAAAATGTATTCAGTAATAATGCCACAGTTGCCACATTTCTCAGAACTTAGTGATTTCTGTATAATATTCATTATCAATAGTGCACATTTTAAAATACCTGAATATCTGTAGATGTGTTGCTGGTGGAGAGATTTTTTTAAAAAGAAGAAGATGAATTCATTATAACAGCTTAAGTATGACACATGTGATCAATGTTTTTAAGGAACAGGGGTTTATATTCCGCATTGCATTGCTCTGGAAGACCAAAATGCTCTTGGCAGTTGTAATAGGATATGAACTGCTATGCAGGATGTCAGATTTTGAGTAGGAGAAATGGATTGCTTGCAGGTCACTTTTGTCTTGCTGTCATGCAGAAGAAGGAGAAATGAAATTTACTTTGCTACACCAATCGTTGCTTTCTTTCAGTAATGTTCATTCCTTGAAGCAATGGGTATTTGTGCTGTCAGTCCAGTGCTATAGTGTGCTACCTTGCATGAAAGGTTTTCTGCATTTTAGCTCTCCATCTTCTGGACTCACAAAGCTATGGAGCCACCAATATGCCATGTTTCAGGTCCATCTGTTGCCATAATGAATACACATGCCCTGACCATTCCTATTTTTTTCCTTTTGGATTTGTTTTTTATGACACCTTCAGAAGTTCAGATGAATTTCTGAAAAAAAAAGAGAATGATAGAATGGAAAATAAAGAATTAAAGGACATAATTGAACTAAATGTTGAGAAAAGGCAAGATATTTAGTTATGGGCTTCATATATGAATATAATATATTTGAATATATATTTGAATATAATAATTATATTATGCTAAAATAATAGAAAAGAAAGATGAGAAAAGGTTAGACATCTGGCTATGAGTTTATATGTGTGTGTGTGTGTGTGTACATACACAAACACACACACTCATAACCATTTATACGCATATATTCAAATAAAATAAAAAATTAAAACTCCAGATGAAACCATTTCTATTACTTAACTAATTACATTATCTTGACATAAGAATGAAACTCTCCATTGCTCTGGGATTGTGAAAGTAGAATTCCACTGCATTTGGATCTTATCTATTGCCCAGAAAACCCAGAAGGACTAAGAGATTTCCCTCATCCAATTCTAAGCTATCACAATAGGGATATTTACATTAAAGTGTTTTGCTTGCATTGGGTAAAAAAGACTTTTTGATAAGCAGTTTTGGATAATGAAGGAAAATGTTTGGAAAGCAATTTTTAAACAGACAACCATTCATTGGTCCAATCATAAATAAGGGACTCCCAGATATATTTTAAGCACATAAGGATCTTGCCTATTCTTCTAGCAAATTATTGTTATGAAATACTCACTCTTACTTTGAGATGAGATTTTTATTAAAGTGGATAATAAAATGTAAGCTTAGGAATTTACAAAAACAAATAAGCCAACATTTCAACCCATATGAAATTTTATATTGAATCACACAAAAAGCAAATGTTTGGAAAGAGCAACCCCTCATCTCCCTATATTTATTGAAGAGTTATGTTTCATCTTTAGAACTTTATATCTAACAATATAATCTCAAAGCCTCCCTAGACAAAAGCACCACAAAATTGTTTCATGTACCCAAAAAAATTAAATTGAAGGATGGATCATGAAAATGATTAAATTTGATTTCTGCCTTAAATCAACACCCCTCAATTCTGTCTTATTTACAATTCCCTTTATTAGATTATATTTCACTTTTCATCTGCTTGAACATAAATATAAGAAAGAAAATATTTCTGTTCACTTAACATCCATAATTTTTTTTCTACAAAAGGAGGTCAATCCTATAAAGAGGAAAAGAATATGGGTGCTATAGAAACATGGTGGAAACAAAAATGGTCAAAAACCTATCGAGAGCTATAGTGATTGCTATTGATTTGAAGTAGGTTTAGCCATATTTACTTTCCTTCTATTTATGCCAGAACTTTATTTCATTGGTTTATTATTTTTCACATCTTTTTTCTCTTTATATAACATTGCTTTCCCAGAAAATGAAAAGTCTGATGGAGAATGTAGCAATGTGTGTTGTTTGATTACATAAGCATCTCATCCATTCTGTAGTAGAAACCAGTTTCACTGGGTCTTCATATAGTGAGAAACTTCTGGATGACAGTAGCAACTCTGCTATGGTCAGTAGGAAATCCCATATAACTTTACTTCATCACTGTTACTTTATCCCTTGCTAACCTCCAGTGCCACTTTTCTTCTTTCCTTTCTTTAAACTTTATTTAGCAAATCCTCAAAGAACAGTTCTCTGTAACTACACTGGGGGGCTACCAGAATATGAATAAAAATACTTCCCAATAGTAAAGCATGTTTTTCTAGAGCAGTGCTAGTGCTAAGAAAGGTGGATGGAAAGAGAAGAGGATGAATAGCAGCAAAGTGTATGGAGTCAGTTACAGTGGTGATTGGTAGAAGAAGACCTGAAAGACCAGGTTAGTGACATGAAGGAAATGTGTCTAGGTGGCCCTTGGCAGTCAAAAAGATTTGGTGGCACATAAATGATCAGAAAAGAGAAAATTTGGGGGCAGAAAACAGAGTATAAGTGTTGTGGTTAGCTGGCAGCAGGTGCGGACGGTGGAGGAGAGCGAGGACTCAGATGAGGGGCCAGGACCATTAGGTAGTGGACTGCTGCCTTCAGAGATTGTGGGGGCTGGCAGCAGTGATAAGGAGGTTCCCGAGGAGCCTGTGCCAAGTGCGCATGCGCGCAGGATTGATCATAGGAGAGAGCATTTACAGCAGCACACGTGACTCGGGAGTAAGGCTGCAAGGTAATGGCCCCTCCCTCAAGAGGATAAAAGCCAGGTTTGAAGAAGCATTCTTTGCAGAAGGCAAAGATGCTCTGAAACTCAGCCTCATGGACATAATAGTTAGTATTTGAAAACTCTTGTAACTATTTTCTTATCTGTGGGTTTTTGGCAGCCTTGAACAATAACTTGGCAAGGCTCTTTCTTGTTGGAGCTAATTAGTTGGAAGCAGCCTTTTATCTGTGAGGAAACAGAATTTGTAGATTAAACTTTAAAAGGTGGGGACTGCTGCCTTTGTCTTGTGTTTGCTCTCTTGGAACCAGGTTGGGTCAGAACAATATGTCAGAATGTTTAAATCTGGAGATTTCCAAGCAAAGGTTTCCTTGGGGCTTCTATATAAAGTAGAGCTTGGCTAACAGTGGTGATGGACTATTTGACATCTCCACTGCTCTGATAGAGAAATGCTTATTTCAGATTTAATTATCTCATTGGGAACTTCTGTTTTACTGGTTGAAATAGGCAACACTTAGTGGATTATTGCTTCAAATGTTACTTACGGACAGGGTTTAGTTTAGTTTAGTTTATTGTCATTGCAATTTGTGCAATGAAATCAAATACCATCTTCAGTGCACATCATGACCATGACCATGAAAATAAACA
The DNA here is from genome assembly GCA_009733165.1 of Naja naja. Lineage (NCBI taxonomy): Eukaryota > Metazoa > Chordata > Lepidosauria > Squamata > Elapidae > Naja > Naja naja. Next base: position 26,256,252 of record CM019153.1, read on the forward strand.
CAAACACACATCCTTCATCCTCCATACATTGAACCAAAAACCCCAGACACCACACCAATACTGCACTATCCAGCAGAGTTCAAAAGAGCCCTGGGATAGAAGCTGTTTTTCAGCCTATTTGTCCTTGTTTTTATTATTCTGTACCATCTGCCAGATGGTAATAGTTCAAAAAAAGGGTTCCCAGGATGAGATGGATCTTTGAGGATGTTTTGAACTTTCTTAAGGCACCGGGAGCTATAAAGCTCTTCCAAAGAGGGGAGAGGGCAACCAATGATCTTCTGGGCAATGACGTTAACCTTCTGGAGTGCTTTCCTATCCGCCACTGTGCAATTGGCAAACTATACAGAGGTGCAGTAAGTTAAAATGCTCTCTATGGTGCAGCGGTGGAAGGTCACCAGCAGTTTTTCATTCAGTTGTTGTTTTCTGAGAAGTCTCAGATAATATGATCTCTGCTGGGCCCTTTTGACCAGTGCTGCAATGTGAGTATCCCAGGTCAGGTCCTCTTTTATGGTAACACCCAGAAACTTAAAACTGGCCTTGCTCACTCGGTCTCCATTGATAAGCAAGGGCTGGATGTCTGATCTGTTCCTTCTATAGTCCACTATAAACTCCTTGGTCTTATTGGTGTTGAGGACCAAGTTATTGTCTCCACACCATGAAAGCAACTGGTCCACCTCATCTTGATAGTCGGACTCATCCCCACCGGAGATGAGTCCCACCACTGTTGTATCAACTGCAAATTTAGCAATAGTATTACTAGCGTGAGTGGGAATGCAGTCATGAGTGAGTGGGATTCTACTGGTTTGGACTGGTTTGGGTGAAACCCTTGCTCCGAAGATCAGCTGTCTCCAAACCGGTTCACTCGATGAGCATGTGAGCCTGCCTGCCTGCCTCTGCTCTTTCCTGTCCTTACCAGAGCAGTTTGCCCTGCTTCAGCTGTTTTCTTCACAAGGACTGCTGTAGAAAGTAAGTACTAGAGCTGTTTAGTGCAAATGCGTGCAAAGGCGCTTGAAGTCCGCAATCACTAAACCGGTTGTTATATTGGTGGAATCCCACCCCTGCTTATGGACAGGTGGCAACTACCAAGCATTGAAGTATATTATCAAACAAGATACTTCCCTAAATATAAAAGCAATCCTTTCCTTGTACCCTAGCTAAAAACAGAAGATGCCAGGTTTTCTTGGCTTCGTGATCCCATTCATAATGCTATAGAATCAAATAGAATGAAAGTGGTAAGTTCCCCGTGTATATTTTTATGGTTGTGGTATGAGTTTCAAATGAAATTTGGTTTGAAAATCTGTATTGTTTACATAGGGTTAAGGTTAGGCACTCTTTCACATCCAATAAACTTGTGAAAATTATAATGACTGTGCTTGAAACTTCCTTATATTTCTTCACTTGTTAAAGCAAATTTGTAGTACAACCCCAACTATCAGGATAGATAAAGCATCGACTAATCCTGTTCAGGGGCAAAGAAAGCACTAGTTGACAGACTAGTGAACATTGCAACTATCTGAAAAACAAGTCTGGGGAGGGGAATCCAAACTGATGCTGCTTGATAAATTAAAACTTTTCAGCTGGCTCAACTGCCTGCATATGACAACCATACTGGATCCTTCTCTTTCTCTTATAGCTACTACTCACTCACTCCTTCCATAAATTCTCATTCAGTTTTTACTGAGTCTCACAGGTCCAACTTTTTCTATAAATCTTTATAATTTTAAGCACTTATTGAAAGTACGACATATCCAAAGGATATAAGCAATACCCTGCTGAATTGGATTCTTGGCCCATCTAGTCTAATTTAAAAGGTTATGAAAGCTTGTATTTCCTAAGAAGAGGAAAGCATAAAATTCCATTTGCAAAACATAAGAACCATAACAATCAATTTCTGTCAAAATATTGTGTTTTTTTCAACATCTAATCTAGAAAAGAACTGATTTCTAAAGAATTTGTATGAACCTGTTTCTTTTTCTAACCAGGTTCCCAGAAGGAAGTTAATAAATACATAACTTCTAGAAAAATGAAAACATCTGTTTTATGCAACAATCCTCCTATTGCAAATAGTTAATATTATATTCACAGACTACCCAGAAAATCAACAACTTCAATTGAAATTTATTATCCAGAACTCCCCACAAATATGTCTTCTAACCCACAAGGAATATGTTCCTCATTTGAGTTGTGCATTAAATATAGACTCCTCTCTGCAAATGTCAGCAATAAGACTCCTAATCCTTTTCTGGAAAGTTTATTGCCAAATGGAGTTTTGCAGGAAGACGTTCTGTGGTCTGAAAGCTGTTCAAATTGAATTTGGAGGCACAGATGCTTTGTGGCTGCCATGACTGCTTTGTGGCTCCAACATCCCACTTACCAACTGCTTATGACCACGTAAGGCCAGAATTTGAAAGGATGGGGCCAGGATACCCTTGGTTTCAGTACCCTGCAATTTTGAACTCTTACTCCAACCTAGAGCCTCATAAAGTACTCTGTAAACTGAAAAACATTATTGTTTTTAACATAATGCAGAATGCCTTAAAAGCTGAAGATGTTATGAATCATACTTTATGTTTTAAAACTTCCTAGATGCCAGAATGAAAGGAAATATTTGTTCCACCCATCCCCAGTTTGAAGAAACAGTATGAACATTGAAGGTAAAGTTTACATAGAGGGAGGAGGTTTTCATGCAGAATGAGATTGAAAGTAATGCAGTGATTAGGTTGTTGGAAAACCAAGCTGAAGCCCTCAATTATAGAGCTCAGTGGGGCAAGACTAGTACTGTACAAGATTTCATGGCCAAAGCTCAAGAACTTGGACAATTGAGGTAATTGCTTTGTCTAGTGGTTAAGGTATCAGGCTAGCAAGCAGGGAATCATAGGTTCTAGTCCTGCATTAACCATGAAAGCTAACAGGGTGACCTTCAACCAGGCGCTTTCTCATCACACAGTGTTCTTATGGGGAAAATAGGAGGAGGGAGGTGTGTTGGCTACGTCCGTCACCTTGAGTTATTTGTAAAAACAAATAAATAATAAAAATAAATGCATCACAAAAAAGGCAGTATTTCTGATTGTGCAAAGCTGAAAAAAAGGAAATATCAAAGCTACACTATCCTGTAATCCATTCTAGCTGGATTCCACCATTCCACTTTACATCTAAAGTACCCATTAACTTTTCATTATAGTATGAATTAATGACAATTGACACTGTCAAACAAGCAAAATAATGAAGTGCAAACTTACTTTACTGAAAGTCAGCTACTAGTGAGTCAGCTGTTGTTTTTTTAAATGACTGCATGAATATAAAATTAATATTAAATATATTAAATAAAATATATTAATATATAAAATATAACATTAAAAAGGAAGAACAGAGTTAATTCAACTAACATATTAAGTTTGGGTAAGAATGGCTACATCATAACACTTTTCCAGTAGGGATTTTTAAATATGCTATTATATGGAATTTTACCAGTGGTGCTATTTTTCCTCCACAAGAAGATATCAGGAGCCATTCAGCCATTGTGCTATAATAAACTAGTTTTATATTCCTTAACATCCTTTGCAGTGGAAAAAAAATGAATCCCCTCACAAAGGAACCACTTCTTTATCTTCCTTTTTCATTTTCCTTTTTGGCTAAAAGAAAGTATACAATATAACCATTGAAATGGATTTATTATGCTATAAAATCCATCATCATCCTCAAAAAACATGTTTCATAATATAGATATTTAAGCTAAGATATTCATAATATAGGTATTTAAGCTTTTGTGGCCTTAGCCAAAGCAGGTTGGTATTGTGGTACTTGGAGGCTGATCATCCATCACAATTTCATATCATTTACATCATTTATTACATGACTGCCTTCATGGTAGCAGTTCAGGATTGCATTATCATGGGGTAATTCAAGGGTCTTAAAGAATCAACCTCTGGCAAATCATTGTGTGAATTTGTTTGTACTAGCTAGGTTATGACATCTGGAAGGAAGAAGACTTATGACAATTAACAAATTTTTGGAGCCTAGATTTCTGTAGAGCTCAGTACAGAATTGCCAGCTATGGATACCGTCTTGGGACTTGAAGTGGTTGGACCTCCACCAATTCAGAAATGCATTTAACTTTGTGCTGTAAAATGTGCCATCTTGTAATTTCAGCCTGTCAAGCTTCTGTGGTGAGACACAAAGATCAAGGCAGGCCATTTCCTCTTGATTTGTTTGCTGATTTATATAACTGTCTATCTTTAGAGATAAACCACATTTCTGGAGGATGTTGTGGTACATAAGTCTGTTCTGTTGTTTGTGGTCTGGAAATAAATGAGAACAAGATTAGTCAATCTTTCTGAGCCTCACACCCTGTAGAATAGCATTACTAATCCCATTGACCCTGAGCATTGATCATACTATCTGAAGCTGTTAGGATGACTGTGTGAAACATCTGGAAGATGCAGAATAGGACAGGCCAACTTACACACTGATCCTGCTAAAAGTATTGTTTCTGAATAAGTAACCTGCCTACTACCATTTAATTTTCTCTTTAATTTTTCTTGCTTGTACAATGACTCCCTACTAATGTGCACAAATGACTACCCTGTTAAAATAGATCTATTTTTCCTCAAGTAGAAATAGTCATATGAATTAGAAACTAGTTCATTAAGTCAGTGACCTTTTAAGATGAATGGTGCTTGACAAAACAAAACATATCACCACCTTAAGGCCGGAGTAGTGGGAATAGAATTTACTTGTGCCTTGGCTTCTGAGATTGCTCTTTGAGAAACAAGGAAAGGACAGCTCACCTCAGGAGCTTAAGGAGGCAGCAATAACTTTTTATGGTTCTGAGTCTTGTAAAAAGCACAATTTAATTTGCTTCTGGTATGTTTATAACAACAGTGGAATCCCACTGTGGCTCTCTATTTAATTTCATATTCAGCTATACCAGAGTTTCAACTCCACATTTTCTTCAGCAGGGATTTTCTAGTTGCACAATCATGAAACTTATATACTTCCAAAATATTTTTCATTTTGTACATTTAAAAAAATGGATTTGGAGGGCATTAAATATTGCAGGCATTTTAACCATTTCCTTTTCCAGTTTTATCGCTAATCAAACTGTTTCCAGGGGCTCCTACCTGCTTAAAGTAAGCAGACTCTTAGCAATTGCCCTGCAAGATTAGAAAGAGAGAGAAAAAGAGCACCAACCTCCAGGGAAAATAATCATTTCTCTAATAGTGACTTTTAAAATACACAGAATTTCTATAAAATCAAAACATTGCTATTTGTGTAAGCTAGGATCTCATTTATTTACATCAATAAAATATGCACCTTAGGACTTGCTGGGTCACAGTTGAGTAATGTACTGCATTTTTCACTGTTTTTAAAAGGAATGAGTAATGACAGTGGAAAAGCTTAGGTTCATTCAAGAAAAACAAATTTGGAGCCCTGCAAGTCTTTATTTAAAGGCAGCTTGTGATACGACTTGACAGTTGCTTTGTTTGGACAAGTGTCATAGTTTTATTCCATTGACCACATTTTCCAAACCCAGGCCCACCATTATGGTTTAGATAGCCATTGGTTAAATGATACCATCAGCAACCAAACAATGGAAACTAGCTATAGAACTTAAGAGAGAACTTCCTAAAAGTAAATATTATGGGATATAAACTGTATAATGTATCAGCCCAAGGTGACAAAAGTGTATCTAAAAGATCTAAGTTTGCCATATTTGTGAAACAAGTAGGTCCTTCACAATGCACCTTTTTGTCCCCAATCCTTTGATGTGCTTCTCAAGCCAAGAGATTAAAGGGGAAAACTTCTTTATAACTTGTATGTTTCACACAAATATGTGAATTGAGATGAACTGCCCTTCCTAATTCACGTTTCTCCAAAGTTTGCAGTACAGTTCTAAAAATTGTGTTTTAAACACATAGACAAATATTCATACAGGAGAATTGATCACCCAAAGTTACATTTGTTTTTACATTTGTAATGCACCACCAGTAGATTAAGGAACCCTGCTTGCAATAGTTGCATATATAGAGAAAAATGTATGAAATGTTAACAAAATATGCATTAAAATACATAAAAAGAGTCTCATATTTATTAAAAACAAAACACAAAATTGATGGAGAAATGGAATAGAATGTAACAAAAGTTTGAAATACAAGACGTCAATATGGATTGATTGGCCTTCCCTAACAGAACCAACCTAAAGAAATACCAGGACAACATATTATGATAAATTGATCATATTATATCCTTATAAAATGAGGGGTCTTCTCCAATATCTGAAGACAATTTGTTAGAAAACAAAGCATGTGTGCTCTATTTTCATCACTTCATGTATTGGTGTGTCTTTAATTTTAACAAGCTTATTTTAATGTTACTTAATTATTCTATTATGTTTCCATTCCTTTCGCCTCCTAATTTTCAGTGGGAGAGTAGTATAAAATATACAGCAGAGTGACAGCAAAAGCAGAAATAAGATAAGGCAAAAAAAAAAAAACAGTTGTTCAAGCAGGTCAGCCCAATCATACCTAACATGTATCTACAATAGGGCATGCTATTCCAAAGAGCTGTCAAATTAGCTCCAGTTTTTCAAACACAATTGTCATTCTCTAATAAAGATCTTCTTCTATGCTGCCAAAAATCAGTGCTTCATTAATCCAAGGTTCAATAAGACGTGAAGTTTGGCTTCCCACAAAGTGAGGACTAAATGTTTCTCCACCGAAGAAATAATTTGTAACCAAGTCGCCTTATATTTCCCACAGGCCTATTTAGCTTTAACACTAAGAGCATAAGGAAAAGGCCACAATACAAAATTGTACAAGGATTTATTTCCTTCCTGAATGCAGTTACAATAGAGCCATTCTATAGTCGGTGTATTAAAACAGCTCTCAGACAATGACAGATTCACTAAATTGTTCCTTTTTCATTTAAAAGTATCAGCAGGCAATATAATGTTCTGCTCAGATCTAGTTGAAGTACAGAAATAGATAAGTATTTATATTTGAAAAAGAGTCATAGATTGACTCCACCCCAATAAAAAGGAATTGCAGGCTCATAGGAAAGAAAAGAAATAGAAAAGAAATAGAAAAGAAAAAAAAGTGTTTGTTTATTTTTGATATTTTTTCTACCAAGTATAAGTTAACTCCTAAAAGGCTTGATGGCTTTGTCCTAGAAAGCTAATTGCTGAATGTAGTTATTTCAATGTAGCCAATATAGTTCATTCAATGTGTTTAATAAACAAATGTGACAAAGCTGGGGAGCATAGTGAATATTTGGAACAGAGTTGTGTGTTTTTCAGGAAATCCTTGACTTACGACTGTAACTGACCCTACAATTTTGGGCAAGGAAATAATGAAAAGTAGGTGGAGCCATTCAATGTTTTTTTTCTTTAAATAAAAATATTTGGTGCATTTAGGGCTTACACTACACTTTTGCTTAAATTCAGCAATCTCTAATGGAGAGCTTTCTAGGAATCACAAAGAAGAAGTTTGGGGTATCCAATCTGTTTTCAAAATCTAGGAAGGCCTGTTCTGTCCTCAGTGTCACCCCAGCTTTCTTGACATGGGCTAATAACAGAGTATTTCTGTTGGAAAAGTAATATTTTAAAAAAATCAAATATACTATTACCTTGGCGAAGATATTTTATGTGATTAAGTTTTTGCATAATTGTGCAAGACACTGGAGATATATGATATGATTTCTTGCATTGGCCCCAGAGTTACTTCCCCAATTTATTTCAAATATGTAATCTTGAAGAAAAACAGCAAGGAATATTTGTTGGCCATCAATAATGGCAGCTAATGGTGATAGATTGGTCAGCCTGGCAAATATAACAATCTCTTGTGAATTTTTTTTTCTTATTTTACAGGTCCCTTTAGCATAAGCTATTAAATCCTAGGTTACAAATCTATTCACGGACACATATACATACACAGACAGAATTTATTTGAACTAATACCACACTATAGCTCGCTATGCAGACTTAGTGGTTGCAAAACACATTATTCAGTGATTGCAGAATTTATATTAAATGATTGACAGAAAGGCTGTGTGTTTTCATTTTTCTTCTGTATGGCATTAATTCATTGCTTGAAGAATTAGGTTATGGCTGCCTTCATTTCAATAGTCTTAACCTTAGCTAGGAAAGCCTGTCCTTGATGCTGATTCCAGTTTCCAATAAACATCATGCTGAACAGTGTGGGTGCAAGCATATCACCTTGTTTAACACCACTGATGACTGGGGATACCTTAGAGGATTCTCCACTGTCCAAGACTCTGGACATCATGCCATCAGGGATCTGGCGTATCATCTGAATGAATTGGACAAGGCAGTCAAACTTTGACACGATCCCCCACAGGCTTTTCTGTCTGGTAGTATCAAAGGCTTTCATGACGTCAACAAAATTGTTCAGGATTCTGCTCCTAAAAATTCTCCTCCAATTGGCACAAAGCAAAAATAGTCAGTATGGAAGCCACTCTGTGACTCTGGCAGCAAACCCAGCTCCAGATGAGCAACCAGATGATTTAAACTCTTGCAAGCTTTTTTCTGCAATAGAAAGCAGCAAGATTCCTTGGTAGTTGTCTCATACTCAATGTTTGCTCTTCTTCTTATATAAAGTTTTTTGTTTGTTTGGCTAAAACAAGTAAATGATATATTTTTGGATATATTAAATTGTTGCTTCAAAACATGGCCCATTTATTACTAAAGCTTAAGGGCTTCTTGTGTCTCTGAAATAAGATATATTAAGCAGATGTTTCTGTGGCTAGTTCTCAAGAAACTGTCCACTTATGCAGCAGGAAAACCAGACAACAATTTCAAGATGTCTAAACAACAATTCCTCTTTCAATTCAGACAAACACAAAATAGTTTGGGATAATCTACTATTATTCTAATGCAGAAATCTTCAGTTATAATTAGTGTGGAATTCCCCAATATTATTATAGAATCCTCAAATTAAATAAAATATGGAAAGCATAGGCAGCCAAAGAAATTGCAAAAAGTGAATCATTTAGAACAATGTTGTAAAACAATCTAAGAAGCTAGGAAGTAAGTAATCAGTCTTATTTAAAGGAAAATAAATTGGAAGATGTATTTTAAAACTGTATTAATTCTAAGTTTTGTATACAGAGTAGTTACTACAGGAAATGTTGGAACAATTGTCACTATCACTTGGATAGTGATTTAGCCAGATGTGCATGTTTACCGTGCAATACAAAGACTATGATTAAAGGACACTGTCAAGTAAACATGAAATGTCATATCAGAATTTACAAGAATATCTAGTGAACTCTTCAGCTTCTCATTTCAACTTGTAGGATTTGTTTTTCAGGAAGATTGAAATCCAGTGAAGGCCATCCTAAAAGAGCAACATAGAGATTGTATTTACTGATTTCTTCTTGACCAGAAATCTCTCATGCCATCCTTGTTATTGTTACAGAACCTGTTCAAGAGGAGATAGCTGGAAATACAAAGGATTAGAAAGGAAAATTGTCATGGGACGTTCTTGCAACAAAAACATCTCATGAGCTAATGAATTATTATGATTATGACATTGATGATATTTCATATTATTTATAATAAGTGTAAAAGTAGCATTTCTCAGTGTGCTATTTTATAAATGTGTTGGGTCTGGGAATCCAAAATATCCAGGGAACTCTAATTGTAATCTCAACAGATCTAGAATATGCCATCTGCATCTGAAATATAAGTCTGTTCTAAATATGTAGACACTATGTGTTTGTATCAGAGAAAACTCACTGAAATTATATCTAATTTAGATCTGATACATTCCAGTGGATTTATGACAACTTCTGGATCTACTCCTAGCATTTTATTTGGAAATATTGTTCAAATTGTAGAGGCCATAAATTTGCATTTTGTTCCACTGATAACCTTTTGTAATAAGAAACCAATTAACCAATAAGAAACCAAACAATATCTTCCATCTAGGATTGCATAGCTGCTTCATAATGTGGTTGTAAATAACACTAAAACACCACATCTATTCCAGCATACTGAGAGTATAAAATGGAGAGTAATAATTTATACCAGAAAATAAAGCATTGCAATGTATGATCTCAAAGTGGGATCACAGAAGGAAGGATATTTTTCTTCATTAAATCATCTAAATGTTCCAGATGGATTACTGTATTTTGAAAACTAGATTCAATGAATTTTATCATATATATATATATATATATATATATATATATATATATATATACTCAAAGCACAGCAAATATAAATCAAATTCCAAGAGACCTGTAGATTTTGCAAAAAGCATGCAAAGAAAACATATAAAATGAATAACACACACATACAGTATATACAGTGTGTGTGTATATATATGTATGTAGGTGTGTGTGTGTGTGTGTGTGTGTATATATATGTATGTATGTATTATAGATATGTGTGTGTGTGTGTTGTATGTACACACACACGAACACACACAAACACATTCCCTGAGGTCTAAATATATCTAGACTAACAAAATTAAATCATTTTATCCTGTTTTGGCAAATAAAAATAAGACACTGTCTTATATTTTCTCCCAAAAACACACTAGTCTTATTTTTGGATAGGTCTTATATATTTATGGTGCCAATAGAATGTCAAATGAATGAAACACTAGGTCTTATTTTTGGGGTAATATTAGGTTTAAAAATAGTGCTAGGTCACTCTTATTTTTGAAACCATTGTCCTTAGATTTTCCTGTTAGGAAACTTTATTAAATGAATGTCAAATGAATGAAATCTTAAATGGTAATTACACTCCCCCACCTTCTTTCTGAAGTTCGATATACAGATTTCATTATCTGATGAAATCCAGTGACATTGATCTGGTCAAGAAAGTTGAAGTTGTCCTTAATTCTGTAGAAATGGAGTGCTGCACTATTCAGAGATAACATATTTATTTGTTTTTCTTCATGGACAGCATAAGAAAGTTTTACTTACTTACTTACTTACTTACTTACTTACTTACTTAGAAACTGCCTGACTCTCAATGTAGCTCACAGTTTAAAAGCAAGAACAATGCCATGAAAAACCACAGCAGAGTTAACAGTGATTGTTTCTATTGCCATGCCATATCAGCGCAGGTTTGAAGATATGCCATAATGATCATGCAACTGATACAATGAATTTTTCATATTTAAATTATCCATAAAGACTGCACAGTTAAATTACAAGTTACATAAGCAGCCTCCCTTTCCTAAGGATTTAGAGTGAAAAATAAGTTCACCCCAGTTACTGTGTTATACCACAAGTGGAAGACATGTTCCTGAACTTCAATTCCCAATGGCCTTAAACAGTACAGTTTAAGGCCATTGAGTACAATGTGTTAAGAATTGTCATATCTGAAAGGTAGGTGGAAGGGGAAGTTTCTGCTCTTTTTCTATTTTTGTATGCATTTGGAGATTTAGAAAAAATACTGTTGGAAAATTGGAATCTGACTCTCATCAGATTTTGGGTTAGGATGGAAAAATCTTTGGTAGCAAGTATGTTTGAGTCATTCTCCTCCCTGGTGTATACCATTGACTCTTTTGGTTTTGTCTGATTTTAGCTGTTATTTGTTTGATATTAACCCCACGGTGGAAGTCTCTTAGAGTTACCCTGATAAAGTCCCCCTGATAGAGGCATCATACAAATTGACCAATAAACAAACAAAATCTCCCTATGCTTAAAACCTGGCTTGACAAATAAACAAACAAGCAAATAAAGCTATATTTAAAACCTAGCCTTTCATTTCTATAGCCTAATTACAGAAGCACATATGGACAGCTACCTATCACTGTGGAATTGCACATCTGGACTTGAAAATACAGGAACGAAAGAGGCAACTTTATACGTGAATTTTCCTATGTAGCAAAGGGTCTGATTTGAATGCACTCCTTTGAGATTAGAAATTAATCTTCTCTCTGCATATTCTACAATTAGGAGTCCTATAGAGACTTGCAGGCTTGGACAGATAGGAAAGCTAACTCTCTCAAGTTATTACAGAGGAAGGCTTAGATCATTGATGCAAGGGAAGCCACTTTCAGAGCAGAGCTTTAGCAAGAGAAGTTTTACTGAGGAGCTTTGCACAAGCTTTAGGGATTTAGATGTTCCATTCATCATACCTGCCTAGCAAAGCCTATTCCTTTTCTCTCAGAAAAGTAAATTGGAACATTCCCATTTTTCAAACCTTTTTCAAGTAATAAAGGCCAAAAAAAATCACCTCCTCTTGCTAGTTGGAGGTTCCATTTTGTAACTGGTTGAGGATGAGTACCTCAAAAGTTTCTCTCAGGTATTCTCTAGATCTACTATCTTCAGTTTTCTTTGCTCCAATAAATTATACCTTAACTACCAGAAATCTCAGCTCACTCAGGAGACAGCAACCAGTTTTTACCTTTTGTGAAAGGTGATTTAAAAGGAACCTGCCCACCTTGATGAGATCTTCTTGTCATGGAACCCTGCTCTGAAAATTTATAGGTATTGTACACATTCAAACAAATATACTTTGGATCCAGTGAGGGAAAAACATTTGCCTCTAATTATTGATATCATTTTTATCAGGTCTACTCAGAATTCTGTTTTTGAATAATTTCATCCAGCAGTAGGAAGTAACAATAGTTATACATTTGATGACTATCTAATACTGAATGCAATTAGGCTGTGAAAGCTTTCTTCAAATGTAAGACCTATAGATGCTGTAATTTTTTTTGAGAATATATTGATGGCAAGCATTGAACTGAATAAAATGCATGAAATTGACCCTCAGTTTTTAAAAACTGGGTGTACTGAAATGATTCCATGGAATTTTGTAGTACTTTTCAACACTATTAAAACCTTCATTACTGATTACAGGATAAAGTTTGAGTAAAAGTAATAGGAAGGGCCTAGCCTATTGTACATATTATTGTGTGAAGTATCACATCACTTTGAAATCTTTAATGGGTGGATACTCTATAATTTTAGGCATTTTTAAACATGGTATTAAACTGGTTTTATTTCCCTCCTCATTGCTTTGGAAATTGATTTTCCATCTTCTTTCAATATGACCTTTAGTGTTTACAATGTGGTTGTGTCTATATTGTTAAACTTGTGAAATTAATCAAATAAATAAGCAAGTTATTAACAAACAATTCTCAGTATTCCACATTTTTAACATCACAATGTTCCAAATGAGTATTAAAAATCTACATGTTCTTTGTAACCTATTAATGATAATAAAGCACCTTTTTCATTTTTCTCTAAAAAGTATTATTGCACAAGCATCTTTCTTTCTCTCTATTTCTCTCTCACACTTCATCTCTCTCTCTTCCTCCTCATCAAGAGCAAGAATGTAGCTTGAGTTTTTCATCTGTTTCTGGCTTGTCAGTGTACCTTAGAATATATATGATAACTATAAAAATATATATTTTTGGTAGGACAAAAGAATAAAGAACTAGCAATAAAGGTCAGAGGAATTGCATGGAACATCATCTTGTTTTGATTAAAAGGTGAAAAGTAAAACACTGGGGAATAACTAGAACTACTCCCCCCACAATTACAAAAAAGTAAGAAGGGAATCCTTTGTTCCTCATTCTTTCTATAGAACAAAAATAATTAAACAACAACACTGAGAAAATAGAAAACTATCTGACAGGAGAAAATAGTACAATAGATTATTGTATATGGATTTATCCTTAATTTTCTTTTGCCATTGCTTCCTGTATTTCTAGTCCTCCTGCTACAGATGTTGTTCAGGTTGCCAGAATGAAATTATGCAGTAGATAGATTAGGAAGATGGGCTGAATATTTTTAAAAACCATCTGTCAATCAGTAGGGTAGTTCTAGGGAAGAACCACTCCCACAAAAGCAGTGGGTTTCTCTTTGGATAAGTTCATGCACAGGTTAAGAAGCTTTCATTTAGGTTTCTCATGGAAGAGGGTGTTGGACTCAGAATGTTAAATGATCTCAGCTGGGTTTTTGATTATAAAAAGGAAGGCTCTACTAAATGATAATAATGATGTCTCCAGACAGAACAAAAGCCAAGATGGTGATTGCAATTGGATGATCAAGTTCCACCCTTTGTCCATGCCATCATGTTGTACGCATGAACAAATAGATGGTCTTCAATGGCATTGTTGCTTCTACTATCTTGACCAAGTGCCCCATCCCAATACCCCTAACTGAAAAAATCTTAAGGTTTGTAAAATCTGAAGCAAAACACAGTCTCAGAGTCTAAAATAGGAAGACAGGAACATATTCATACATGAGGCAAATGAGGACATGAAACTCAATGTTCGATCATTTGGGCCTATCAGGTAGATAAAACAAAATAAATGGTTCATCTATAATATTTACTCATCTTATCATAAGCAAAGTCCTGGTCCACTGAAAGTCTCCCTGTAGATTCATCCCGAGTTCCAAAAGGTAGCTTCTAGTCCACTACTTGAGCAAACAGAACTGATGAATGTTTCATATTTTAATGTAGTCTTCAATTATCTGTTAGGTACACATGTAGGCTTATTATTCTAAAACTTTTGTGGCAAAAGAAAAAGGTCTTAATTGTGATGAGGTCCTTGAGACAAAATATAAGCTGTTTTTCATCTCCCTTTCCTATGTTACCCAACATTTGCCTCTCTCAGTGCCCTGGTCATCCTTGATGGCAAATAAGAATGCTCCTTGACAGAAAATAGCAATTTCTATATAATTAGTAACTCACCACTTCACTGCACTTTATAATTTGCAATGCTGGCTAAACTGTGCGCTCCTGCATGTGATGACAAACTGTATATAATTATGAGGACTATTTTCCCTCTCAAATCTTTTAGGCATTGTGGTGTGTGGTGCATATCAATATATGCAGTACAAATTAGTTCACAATCTTGTGCTGCAAATTGAATCCATACTGTATTTAGAAACATTAGTTACAAACAGAGTCATTAGGAAGAAGTTGTTTTCTCTAAGGTAGCAAATCATCCAGGACTTATAACTCTCAGGAATTCTTATTTTCAGTACCAATGAATCAGATTTTCGTAAAATTGATGTGCATTATGTAATTGTACATTTAATGAATATTAATTACTAATTCATTTAAAAATACAGAATAGTTAGATCATGTTTTTACATGATGTAATTCAATGTTTTATATTGTGTCATGTTACAGTATTATATTATATTTCCATCTTTATTCAAAAACAGCAAGGGTTTTCAGCCTGACAGTTTGGAGACTAAAACCAATTAAACATTTTTTTAATGAGATTTATAGACCACCCTAATCGGTTACAACTCTCTGAGTCAAACAAGGTTCAGTTTTTCATAAACCAAGATAGAAAAAATGACTTTGTCAGTTCTTAACTCCTGAATAAATTTATCCCCCGAAACCTCTCATTGGTGGTGCCAAAAAATACTGTTTATACATATTCATTCCCAAGTTTATTTCCCTAAGAGATATAGCAGAGTCTTTCATACTAATACTCCCACTGTGAACATATTTTCTCTGAAATAAGTTTTATTGATTTTATTTACATTAATTTAAATAGTACAATTTATTTTTACATGCAAAATATTACAACAGCTACATTCCAATTACTTTCAGTAAAAAGAACAGAAATTGCAGGAAAAGTTTTCTCTGAAGTACAAACCATTTCTCTATGTAGTTGCACTTCTACTTTGCCACCAAAATCATTTTTGTACTCTTTACAAGCTGTTGTATCCGGTATGAGTAAATGTGTTTTAACTACAATTGATATCTTTTCTGGTGAAATGGTCACAAAGAAAGAAAAACATGGTATTTTGTAAGTAGTTCTATTCCAACCATTAGTATAGTATATAACATGACTTCCTGTAGTAACTGGATATTCTTGTTCATGTTTATAATTTATAGCATCTCTGAATTCTGTTGTACTCCACAGAATTCTTTCCTCCCTCCACTAGACCTCAAAAATGGGAGTGTCTATGGGTATGTTTAAATTGACATATGCAAAATGGATATAATTTATAGACCTCCAATAAAGATAAATGATAAAGAGATGATAGAGAGATAAAGATGATAGAGATAGTGAGAGAGATAGTGGGAGAGGAGGGAAGGCAAGGAGGGAGAGATGGAGATAATAGACATTTTTACCTGATTCCACTGACTTCAGGTAACTCACCTAAAAGAATCAGTTTAGATCATTAAAAGAGCAGAAAAGGATAGATGTTATAGATCCCCAGAACAAGCTTCCATGGCTTATTGCCTCCTTAGAGAGGAAACACTATTTTAACACTGGGACAGTTGAGGATAACTTTAAACTTCCTCAAGTATTAGTTGTAGATGATTCAAAGGAACCCTCATAGTCATGGCTGAAGAAAGAAATTGTTTATACCATGATTTGCTCAAATGGGGTTTATCTTCAGTGAGAAGTTGAATTCATAACTTTAAAAAAATGTTGAGAGAGAGAGAAAAAGAGAGAGAGGGAGGGAGGGAGGGAGGGAGGGAGGAGAGGAGAGAGAGAGAGAGAGAGGTTGGCTTAAAGTCACCTAGCTGACTCTTTATTATTTATTTATTTGTTTGTTTATTTGTTTATTTAAGTTCAAACTATACCAAATAAATAATGAATGGAAGATAGGATCAATTTCCTGATGCAAATATTCTGTGTATTCTGCCATGTGAAAAGTTGCCTCATTATTTCTTTCACTTTATTTTTGTGGGAAAATATCCTTAGGTTATTGAACTCCAGTGTTCTAGGTTCCGATAAGGACAATATTATGGTTTTGCTATCATGTACCCCAGATCACTCAATATGGTTTCTTTTGCCAGAATAGCTGTAAAATTATAGGTCAACTATCAAAGGTTATGGCAATCATATGGAAAAAGGATTCCCACACTTACCATGGAGAATAGCCTTTGTTATTCTATTAATATTAGCTTGACTGTTTGTATGTCTCTTAGTGTATAGTTTGTGTAATGAACTATGCCTACACATCTTCATAAAATGAAATTTGAGAAAAGATTTATCTTATTAAATATATCTCCATGTGTGTTTCTCAAACTTGATAACTTTAAGATGTGTGGACGTCTATTCCCAGAATTCCCTAGCCAGAAACTGGATGGTGACTTCTGGGAGTTGAAGTCCATGCATCTTAAAGTTGCCAAGTTTAAGAAACATTGACTTACAGTAATAAAAAACCAAAATATAATTATGCTTTCTGTCCGATTAACTAAACTTTGCCTATAGTATTTAATTTCCTTTGCTCTCTGAAGTGCCTGAAGTGCTAAATAGAATCCTTTTCTGTATGGATGTTGAGCAAAATATTCAAATATATAGGCAATTTATAGAGCTGTATCCTCAATAGGCATTATACAGTATTTAGAAGGCCAAGTTAAAGTATTTTTAAAAGCCAAAAACTAGTACAAACTAAATCCAGAGTAAGGAAGAAAAAAATACAGAAAGAAATCAAAGGAAGGTCTAAAAGTGAAAGAAAGAAAAAAAGTAAAAAGAAATAGAAAAGAAATAAAAAGATACAAAGAAGTAACTTCTAAATCTTCTTTAAAGCACTTATAAGTACAATTATTAATGTACCTCTTTTTAAAAGCTAGATCTTGACTCTCTTATTTCTATAATCTACCTTTACTAATCATTAAAACCATAAATTCATTTTTTCTGTTTTACCAATAAAAGTCCAGAAGGACTTTCCAGTCAGCAGTAAACATTGATATTACCTTTTTCTTGATAAAACAAGTCAATGTGACCAACTCAAGTTCTAATATCAATTCTGTTCTTCACTGCCAAATCTATCTTTGTGCATACAATAATCTTGCCTCTGTTGTTATATACAAAAACAAAGATCTATACCTTTTTTCCAACTGATCCATCAGCCCTAAGAGGAAGGGTTTTAAAACTTCTGAATCAGTATGTGCATTTGAATCCAAATTTTTTCTAGCTTTTTTACACATTCACTGAGCATGATAAAAGGATCCTTCTTATTCTTCACATTTCCAACATAGATCTAAAGTAGCTTTATATGTTTCAGACAATTTTACTAGTGTCATATACTAAAGGCACCTTGTTAATTTAGTTATCTGAGATTATATATAATGTAAATTTGAATCCTTTCAACCACATTGTTCAACCTCCATACTGCAATCAAAAATTTTAAATTTTATTTATATGTTTTTCTTTAACATACATAAGTGCTTAGTAAACAGTGTATTGTCTGAGTCAATTTGCTTATACATAATAATAGTAGTAATAATATTATTTACTTGTACATAGTGATATTCTTCCAAGTTCTAATTTCTACCTCTATTATCTAACCATTGGTAAAACAAATCCAATGTTGAACAATATTATATATCTTCTTTGTCCTTTATCTTTAATGTTAACCTATC
Organism: Naja naja; assembly: GCA_009733165.1. Lineage (NCBI taxonomy): Eukaryota > Metazoa > Chordata > Lepidosauria > Squamata > Elapidae > Naja > Naja naja. Next base: position 26,274,586 of record CM019153.1, read on the forward strand.
AATTTCTGATTGTGATAAAAATTTTAACCTGCTTTATCCCATATTCTTTCATTTGTTCTTTTTCTGTTCTCAGTAGGCATTCAGACATATTTTGATATGTTAATGTTCAAAGAAATTGGATAAAAATTCATATCAAAAAAGAGAATGCAATAGGCTGCAATTAAATCTTGAATGTATGAGTAGATACTCCAATACTTTCTACAGTAATTCTCCTAGCCTCCAGCCATCTTTTTATCTATATTTACCATTCTTCTTGGTGAAGATTACTAGAGAATGCAAAACCTTGCAAATCTGACTAATCATGGTATTGCACTACATATCCTGATTATTTCAAGATCAACTGTTACACTTCATGATTCAAATGCCAAGGTATCATAATCTGAATCACTGAAGGAAAACCTGAAATATAAGGAACAGGTTACCTAGTTGATTGAATAAGTAATTGCATTTCATGGATGTTGATGGTTCTACTTTCTGTGCAAAAAGTTCTAGTATATAATTCTGAAATATTCCTCACTTCTCTCAGGTTGTAAAATAGGTTGCTGCATATAAATGCTTTTAGCTCAGTGTCTGAAGATTTCTGGCACATTGTGTGCTTAACTAGCCATAGAGCATCATCCATGCAACTGTCATGCTCTAAATCTTCATGTTTTGAAAGCTACTGTTGGTGTGATGGTTGTAGCCCATGAGAATGAGAAATGCTGATGTTATTACAGTAACATTGTCATGTATTTAGATACATCTGCAGGAATAGGGAAGTGATTGGGGATATGAAATCATTGGCCACTAAACTCAGACGGACAAGTAAAAGAGAAAGATTACTCCTACTTGAAAATATTGTACAATATCTTTTACTTTGCAACTGGATTTTTCTTGATCTATTTCTAGCTTCCTTAAACTAAGAGCATTCAATAATATTAACACAAAATTGAAGTAACATTGCCACTTCAGATCAGGACAACCCAATTAGTATTTGAACTAGAAATAATTTGGAAAGAGATCGAAAATAAACTTATATAAAATGCAACAACCTTTATATAAGCCAGTCTTCTCAACCAGATGGGATATAGTTGCATTGGGACTACAATACCCTAACCAATGGTAATTTCAGCAAGGCCCATATAAACCTATATGACAAGACTACCTTTGAAATAGAGTGTACCATAAATTTGAGGTGGAGGATTCTGTTTGTTTCCATTTCTATAATGTCCCAAATACACTGGTTTTTTTATCATTATATGCGAGCAATCTACAGTCATCTAAAGTGACATGGTGGCTCAGTGTCTAAGATGCTGAGTTTGTTGATCAGAAAGGTCAGCAGTTCAGCGGTTCAAATCCCTAGCACCGCATAATGGAGTGAGCTCCCGTTACTTGTCCCAGCTTCTGCCATCCTAGCAGTTTGAAAGAATGTAAAAAAATGCAATAGAAAGATAGGGACCATTTTGGTGGGAAGATAACAGTGTTCCATGCGCCTTCAGCATTTAGTCATGCCAGCCACATGACCACGGAGATATCTTTGGACAGCATTGGCTCTTTGGCTTTGTAATGGAGATGAGCACCACCCCCTAGAGCCAGAAATGACTAGCACATATGTGCAAGGGGAACCTTTATCTTTATCTTTTAATCTACAGTTAGATTCAGTTTAAGACTGGTGGAAACTTAATAATTCATATTCTAATCCAGGATTTAAAAATTATTAAGGTACCATCTAAGAATATAGGCAGCTCCAAGGATAGATTTTTTTGTAAAAATAGTGTTCAGTTCTAGTAAATTCAATATTCCCAAATATTGAGGGAATCCTTCAAACGTTTTGTTTCTGAAGGCTCCAATCAAAACTGGCATAACAACATGTTCCTTTTGTCACAAACATTCAGCTTCAATCTATGAATCTTGGTATTTTTTTTCCAAATGATTTTCGTCAGTCTGCACATCAGTTCACATATCACCCAGTATAGCAACATCAATGAACCAGACTTTCTTCTTTTCATTGTATCAGGCATGTTATGAACAAGTTCCATCTTTTTACATTTTAAAACATAAGATCTTAACCTGCTCATTTTCCAAAACTTTAACTTGACATTTCCAGTAGTTTTCACAACATTTGTATCCATACCTCAGGCAACATTTTCAATAAATTTTTGAAAATTTGGTCATGACACTGCTTGTAGTCAATTTGTGAAATTTTTGCTGCAATCACTGATCAAGTGGTCAATTGTTTCATCCTTTTCACTACAGAGCTGTCATTTGCAATGCTTTGTTACATTTGTATTTGTCCCTTCACACAATTAGTTGCAAAGTTTGTTCTTGAGCAAAAACATTCAATTTTTGCCTTCAAGATTCCTTATCTTTTAAGTATTGACATACATTGGTTTGTTCTTCCAATTAGCAAATCGATTTTCAATTGTTTCTTTTCTATATTCAGCCTTCACCTTTGTTGTTTTCAAGAGCTGTCCTTGATTGACTGCCTTCAGCAAGGGTTCTTGGCTATTCTTGATGTAATCATTCAGGTCATACTTGAGGTTTTTTTTCACCTGTAGGCATTCCTCTACTCCCTTCAGTTCTTGGCAAAGCAATTGTCATTATTTTCTTGTCTTCCAACCCAAGTCATCAAGTTCCATCAAGGTCCAGTCAATTTTTACTAACAGGGATTCCCAGATATTAATTGATTTAATGATGTTTCCATCACTTTTTTTACTTCAATTTTTTTAACCTATCTGATGTATTTATAGAGGTATTTTCTTTGACTTGATTTGGTAATAAATTAGAAGCTTCCAAAATTCCCAAATATCTATAGTTTTCTGCTGGTGCTACTGCCTTTACCAAATCATCATTGTTAATCTGTATTCCAGCATCTTTAACTATTCTGCTGAATTGAATTAATCTTTACATAATTGTTTTGTGCTTTTTGATAAGTAATCTAGTTCAGCCTTTGTTTTTTCAAATTGTTATGTATGCAGAGTTTAAAATGACTGGTTGTGTTGTAAAGTGTTTGAATTCATTGGTTGTAAAAGTGCGGGAAAACCCTGCACTCTGATTGGCTGGCAGCCACGGCAGCCGGCTATAAATAGCTGCCGTGGCTGAGCCAGTTGGGTCCGTTCTGAGCTGAAGTCACAATAAAATTTGAGTTGAAGCACTCTGCGTTCTGCCTCTCTATGCGAACTTAACACAAATCATTTTAAATTATCCACATAAAAGAAATGTGAATTTTTTACTCCATTTTTCAGCCAATTTATATGTACAGTTTGTTTTTGTTCAAAATTGTTGTTAGTGGAGCTATTGGTAATATAAAGGGTAAAAGTGATATTGAATCATCTTGGAAAATTTCACATTTGATTTCAAGATCAGTTTTGCCTTAGGAGGATTCTTCCAATGAGATGTTCCATAATCTATGTGTTGTTTAAAAACTTTAGAAGAGTGTTACAATCAGTAGTACAGGGCAGTTGTATCTTTGAGGGATGGGTAGATCTTCTAATTGGAGCCATGGGTTCATGTGAATAAGTATATAAATTATGGGAAAGAAAGAAATAGCATAAAGCAATGAATATTCTGAAATATATGACAAACTAATTTAAAGTGTATTATAACAGGTGACAATACCCAGTCAGTATTGGCTGATCTCAGAAATGCAAAACAAAATCAGACATGGTTGGTTGGAAAACACCAGGTCTGTTGGCTAGGCTGGGAATTTAAACTTTTAAAAAGTTAATCCTTTTGTTGGGTTTAATACTACCAACGAAGTTAAGCAATTTCAAATTCTGTTGATTTTCAGCAGGAGACAACATTTATAATTTTTGAATGAGCCTGTATTCCTAGGTAAGCCACAGCAGATATCCTATTGCTTATGTCAAATAAATTGCAACATTAACTTTAGCAGGCGGATTGCTTCTTTATTAGGCAACTAAACACTAACAATTATTTGCTTGGTAGATATAAATTAGTACATTTCAAACAGAGTGCTGTTTGAGGAAAATTTAATTATTTGTTTTCTTTTGTTGCTGTTACCCATATATATATGTGGGAAGCAGTTCTATAATTAAACTAGGAACTCAAATACTGTATACCGCAAGTGAATGCATGGAGAATTGTGACTCTGAGACACTTATGTCTGACATCAATTATGGAATTTTTAATAAAGTTTGGCTCAAACATTCTTTGATTTTCCAATGTCTGTAGGAACAAATGTGATGTGATGTCAGAAGAGAAACTAAAAATATTATGTATAGGACCTACAAGTGTATTCTAAATGTTACGGGTAGTTCTCAATTTACAACCATTTCTTTAACAATACTCTGAAATGAGTCATGGTGGTGCAGTGGTTAGAGAACAGCACTGCAGGCTACTTTTGCTGACTGCCGGCTGCCTGCAATTTGGCAGTTCAAATCTCACCAGGCTCAAGGTTGACTTCTGAGGTGGGTAAAATGAGGATCCAGATTGATGGGGGCAAGATGCTGGCTCTGTAAACCACTTGGAGAGGACTGTAAAGTACTGTGAAGTGGCATATAAATCTAAGTGCTATTGCTATTGCTATTAAGGTGGCCTTTATGGCCCATAAAACACTTGTAGCTGTCAGAACACATTGAACCACCACCTCCTGTTGTCATGTGATCTTGATCTGGGTGCTTGGCAACCTGTACAGTTTTACAACCAGTTGTCAAGTGCCCCACAATCACATCATCATCATTTGCAATCTTCTCTGCCACCTTTCCCAGAAAATTAACTCCATCTCATCTCTGAGAACTGGCTGAAATGGCTGCCTGCCAAAAGGAAATCTCAGAGCTGAAAGGGCAGTGAAAACTCTAACTGCCAGGAGGAAAGTTGGAGCTGAAAGAATAGAACAGAACAGAACAGAACACTTAAAATACTAAATATAATACTTAAAATTCCTAATAGAATGCTAAAAAACTTAATATAATACTTAGAAGAGGGGTGAAAGTGCTGCCTGTTGGGAAGGAAAGTCAGATGGAGCTGAGATTCCTTCTGGCAGGAAGCCCTTTCACTTCATCTAATTAATGACCCATGAGATTGCTTAACCATCTTAGTTGGAATACCAGGATTACAGGCATTGTGCAAAGCAAACATGTGGGAGTCTTGCTTAATGATTGCTTCCCTCAATAACTAACTTTCTGTTCCCAATTCTGGGACTGATCATAATGAAGAAATGAAACTTGGGATCTGTCTGAGAAAAAAATGAGATGTACTAACAAAATAATAACAGTAATAATTCTTAGATATTTGGTTAGGACTTGAATTATTAAGTTTACACCAGTCTTACTCTCTGAATCTAACTGTAGATTATCCACATGTAATAATAACAATTGTGTGAATCAAGTAAAGCTGTCTTTTGCAATTGACTGTTGGTGAGTCTATCAATGCTGGGGACGTTCAAATGTTCCAGTTGTTTTGGGATTACACTCAAAATGCCTATTACTACTGGCACTATCTTTGCTTTCTTTCACCTAAGTCATTCTATTTCTATTTGCAAGTCTTTGTTTTTGTCATTATAAGTATTATTGCAAATAATATTAGTAATAATCATAACAATATATTTTTCATTAGGAGAGATCAAGCAGGCAATATTTGGTACACCATCTGTAGCTTTTATCACAATTTGATGGATTGCTCTAAACTGTATAGCAGTTAAAGAATTTAGGAGCAAGAACAAAAAAAACAAGTTAGTCTTTTATAATGGAAAAATAGTTCTTTTTAAAAGTATAATTGTACATTATCAAAGTAAAGGGCACCTTAGGTCAAAGATGTTCTATATTCATAAGATATAATTCACTGGAAGAAATTGAAAGTGTGTCAACAACATTTTTTCAGAGGCCAGAATGTCTGCAAAAAAGTGCTACTGTTATGATGCAACATCTCTAGTGTGTTGAATCTATTATTTCCCCAGACAAATGATATGGCAAACAGAGCTGATGAAATATTAGAGACGGTTCTTAAGCAGTAAAGGGGAATCTTAAAATGTCAGAATAGGACAACACAGATTGGTATCATTACTTTTGAGGTTAAAGAACTAAGAGTAATAAGGATATCTGTCTCATGTTTCATGTAGGAAGTTTGGAAATTACCTTGTGCACAACTATTAATGGGAGAGAAAATAGTCCTCAAATGAAGACCTGTACAAAATTATGATAAAGATGCAAAGCTTTTAATTAAGCTTACATGTACATAATTTATTTTATCATTCATTAAAATGGAGTGTGAATGCCTGCAGCAATGACAAAGCTGCATATTAGCAAGGAAATTGACCCTGAGTCAGTAATACATAAACCAGGGGACATGGCAAATGTACATAAAGGACGTTTGATCGGAAACCCATAGAAAAATGATAGATAGATGAGAGAGAGAGAGGGGGGGGGGAGGGAGAAGGAGAGAGAGGGAGAGAGGAGACCGTTAATAGACATAGTAAACAAATGATAGATGATAGAGATAATAAGATTTTACTTGCAAGCCTGATGCAATTCTGGTAGGAAGCAAAAGATATGAGCAAATAAGAAAAAGTTGTGAGCAAGGAAAAAAAGCAGTTCTGAAAAATCTTGAAAGATTAAGACTCAGGATAACAACAATTTTAGAGCAGTTGTTCATTTGAGTCCTGAACTGCTGAGTATAAAGACACATTCTTGTGTTGTAGGTCTTTATTCTCTTCTGATACTATTTTGTAAAATTTGCAGCAATGAGTCAAATGCCTTAGGATCTATTTCTCCTGCCTGGAATCTATGCATAGATCTGCATGATTTAGTCAGCATTTCTAGACAAGCCGTTCATCAGGGAATGTGCATATATTTTATTTTAAACTGCTTAAAGAGGGCTGTAAAGCACTATAAAGTGGTATATAAGTCTAAGTGCTATTGCTATTGCTATAAACATGAGGTATCTGCAAAAAGGATAAAAAATGCCAAAATGACAGAAGCCCTGACTATTTTTTTTATATGTGCCATGAAGCACTTACAATTTGATGGGATTTCCATGTCATATGTTTGCAATTACCATCTTGATATTTTTGATCTTCAGAGTCACAAAGTCACAACTCTATTAAACATTCAGGAGAGTTAAATCCCAAAATGCTACAAACCTAGAGAAGTCTAGGATGAAATAGATCAGGGTCCCCACAACTTGTGGGCCGTGGCTCACTAGTGGGCTGTGAAGAGATTGCAACCAGGCCATGGAAACAGCCAACTGCACACGCATGCGCTTCCTCATTTGCACGAGCAGCAGGTGAGCACATGCACATGTGCTCTATTTGCATGAGTGGCAGGTGCTTGTGCATTTGTCAGCCACTCATGCAGTGTCATCCCCTCTCACACAAACACACACACACATGCCAGTCCACAAAGCTGGCAATGTTGGGGAATTCTGAAATAGACCACTGATTTCATTGGAGTTTTAATTTAGCAAAATGTTTATAACCTTTGCTTGTAACTTTATTTATTTATTTTGGTGATGGGTGAACTTGTGAGGTAATTTCATTTTTATTGACATCCCTTTGTCTATTATGCCCTTGGTTGTTCTTTATATTTTTTTTAAATGTTTTATTGGAAGTATAGTGGTTTTAGATACTTATTCATTGTTTTTAGTTCTGCTGCACATTGCCCAGAGTCAGGTTTGGCAAAATGAGTCAGCTATATTAAATAAATAATCCAATTAATTAATTAATTAATTAATCTCATTTACCTGTATATGGCTGTTCATTTGAATGAGAATCATTCTTAAGAGAAATAACCAATAATAATTAACAAAATATGCTAAACAAATTGCATCAGAATTTATTCAAACAATTAGAACAATCAAAGAGGACTCATAAGATTTCCAGACTCATTATGATTTATTCAAACAAAAACTAAACCATTGTTTGTATATTTACTAAGCAGACAATTATCTATTTTGCTGTAGTCTGTATAAAGCTTTCGTCTAAAATATGTGTAGTTTGTAACACTTTATACCAAATATTTTGCTAGGCATAAAAAAAAATTCCATGAGTAATTTCTCTTGAATTTAAAATTTTGAACATTATAATGCCAGAATTTTACAAACCAAATTCTAAGGATTCCTCCAATTCCTTGGAATTTTGTTTATTAAGTATCAAGCTTCGTGGAAATAGAGCTTGCCATCATTTTCCCTGAAAATGCCAGAGAATTCCACTGGGATCTAAAAGTACTACACTCCCAGCTTGTGCATAGAAATGTTTATAACTTTAACAAATTGCTGTTCACTGAGAGGTTGGGTGAATTATTTTTCTGAACTTCTCCAGAAGAACCTCTTCAAAGATCTTGCCAGGACAGAGTTCTCCTGTTGGATTCAGAAGACAATGGAAAAAGTTCTCCCAACAAGCTGTCCCTTGGATTTCACTGACCTCTGAAAAACAGAGGGATTACAGATTGCTGGAGAAAAGATTTTGGAGAAAAAAACATGGAGATTCATGTACATCTCTCTCTCAGCCTCCTCTAAATTAATTAACTGCAAAACATTGCAAGAAACATTTCTCCAAAATTATTTTCTTTCTGAGAATGAGAACTAATAGAGAAAACTGCAAGACAATTGGTCTGCCCAGCAGACAAATCTATTTGGCCTGATTATCTATATTTTTTTAGTCAATGTTGTCTAAATCATCATTGCTATTATATGCTCACAGATTGATTGGGTTGCTATTTATGATCATCTGTACTGTATCTTTAAATACTGAAATTTATTTTCATTTTATATGATTGGAGCCATTTTGTGCACAATCTTCTGTATATGGCTGGCAGAAGAAAGGCTGGTATTTAAAGTTCATCTCAAAATATATCCCTAGATGCTCTTTAAATGAAGAGGGTTTTTTTAAGCAGGCCAATCAGTGTATACATTTCATCAAGCTAAGTTGAAAAATATTTGTGTCTATATACCATCAAACTAGTCAAATGTTATCTGTCTAATAAAACATTATTAGTTCAATATTCTGAAGTGAACTATTTTAGAAGAGAGATAGGGAAAGCTTCTGAAATTCACATATTAGAATAAAATGTATGATATGTAGAAAAACAACCCTGTTGATTAAGTTGAATTTTAAGGTAAGGAAAGGTTCCCTCTAACTTAACATGCTATTTCCCTCAAAGGAAATATTCCAGTCATATCAACCATGAATTTAACTCTACTCCACTTACTTTTCATATTAAAAATGAACAAAACACTGAATATGACACTGAATCACAGTTTGTTTAGTTTATTTAATTTATAGACTAAAGAGAGATAATATATTAAAGCATGGTTTAAGGGTACCTCTGCATTTGACCTGCACATGTCAGGCACAAAGAATCCAGATCATTCATTAAGTTCCTTGTAAAGAAGATTTATTGCTCATGCCTATACACAAGAATCTAGTCAACTACCTGTCAGCACTAAATTGGCACTAGGTAAGACTCAATGGAATTTAAGAGGGGCTGGATTTGGAGTATTTTTGGACACAACAGTTCTAGGCTGAGCCTCTCTTGATTCCACCCCCCCAGGTTCTACCTATTCTTCTCCTACATCAGGGTCACAATTATTCGAAGAGTCTCCTTTGTATTTTCCTTCTACTAAGTAAAACACCACAGTGAGTCAGTGAAGAATTGTCTAAATCTGGATATTCTTATATGTATCTAATAACTTGCAGTTCTGATATCTGCCTGAAAAAGACATTTCAACAAGAGGCAGAGTTAGTTTGCCACTCTCATCTAAAGTGATTTACATTGTCACACAATGAGGATAACAAAGCTGGACTTAGAAGCGGGATATATTGTTAGGAGGGTTCAAACATTTGTTGACAAATAAACAAAAAATGAAAACTGAAGAACACTGTCTTCTCTCAGATGTGAATTATAACATTTGATTTTTATGTACAAACATATAATCACACCAAGAAGCAAATGAATGCTATTGCATTAGACTGCATTTGTAAGTACAAAGCTTCTTGTGAATGCAAAGAGAAACAATATTTATTTATTGGCAGATATAGATTAGATAGATAGATAGATAGATAGATAGATAGATAGATGATGGATGGATGGATGGATGGATGGATGGATGGATGGATGGAGAGAGGAGGAGATGATACATAGACAGATATACAGAGAGAGAGAGAGAGAGAGAGAGACAGACATCAATCTTGGGAACAAATTTGATATTACATTAATAAAAATAGTACAGAGGTAATTTAGGTTGTGAATTTGGGGAAATTGCAATGATCATTTAAAGTAAACTGCAATAAAAGTAGTTAGAATAGAACTCAACTCTTCTCTTCATTTTTTCTCTTCCCTTCTGTTCCGTTCCATTCCATTGACAGAGATAATAAAGTAGATTACTCTTTATCACCACAATGTAGAACTGAATATAGGCTTTTATTCATGTCCAGTTATATTTACTTTTTGTCTTCTTCTAATAGTATTCTAGGCATCTCTTCTACTTCATGTCCAGAGCTTCTCAGAAAACCAGGAATGCCTCTGGGATCAGACTACAACCAAGGTCTCAGGCAAATTTGCCACCAGTGAGGAAACACTTTAGACTTCTTTTAGAACCCAGCAAGTTGCATCAGTTGCCAGGGCAAATCAATTAAACAGGTTATAATTATGCATAAATTGAAACATCTTATACAGAATATTGAGAAAGTAGTAAGGAAAGCTTAAGAAAACTGTTTGCAAAGCAAAAAAAAAATCTTGTACAGATATGCAGATGCCGGAAGTAAAATGAATGCTTTTGAAACATTGCTTATATAACAGATTATTCAGCAACCATAACTATCTAGATCAATTTACATCCTAGTGCTTATTTAATTAAATATGCAAGAGAGTATATGATAGAATTGTAGGTGCTCAGGTCCTCTTTGTGATTAAATCTGATTGTTTTCTCCATTAGCAACAAACGAAAATGTGTTACATTGCACTGATTTTCATTTTAGCAGGTCAGAATACAATATTAGATTAGTAATATTAGATTTTCTTTTTTTATGCTTTTATCTCTTAGATTTCTTGGCTGGGTTTTTACTTCTGTTCTTTAATGATTTGCATTTTAAAGTGGAATATATAAATACTTAGAAATGAAACATTTTTCCCCAAAGCAAAGGCAAAATAGTCTGTCTATAAAGAGAGTAATTGGCCTTCTATATCCACAAAAATTCCTGAAAATTATATTCCTTTGCAAGCACTGCAGCTTTGTATCAGAGAATTCTACTCCTCATCTGAATTAACTTTCCCAAAATTCCCAAAGGCACTATTAGTAGTAAGCACTATTGTACAGGTGTTACTGAATACTTTGCATAGAATGCATAGTTGCACTACGAAGGAATGCAAAATCCCATTTCAATGTGGATTTGTCTTGTTGGGGCTGTAACAAATCTTTCCCCATATTGGTCACCTTCTGCATTCCATTTTGTATGATTTTAATTTATTCATCTCCTTCACAGATAAAGGGTTATGGAATTATTTATTGCTTCGGCCTGTTTACATGATGATGTTTTACTCTTTTGCTTTTTAATGTGATGCTCTTCAGCCCTCAGCTGGTGACTGAGATGTCCTTTTCCTGTTCTTATTTATTTATTTATTTATTTATTTATTTATTTATTTATTTATTTATTTATTTGACTTGTATGCCGTCCTCTCTCCAAAAGGAGTCAGGGCAGCTCACAACTAAAACCACACAATAAATTATTTAACTAAAACCATATTAAACAAGCAAGTCAAATTCCTTTAAAACCCCACAATTTAAAACAGAATCAGCCCCCCCCCCCAGGAGGTCAGCACAGCCCAGACTGTCCAAATAGCCAGGTCTTTAAGTCATGGCGGAAAGTGCGAAGATCGGGGACCAAACGGAACCCCAGGGGAAGCTGGTTCCACAAAGTGGGAGCTGCCACAGAATAGGCCTTCCCCTGGGTCACCACCAAGCAACACTGGGTCACAGACGGTACCCCAAGGAGCCCCTGTCTGTGCGCTCGTACAGGGCGGTTGGTCTTCCATGCCAGCAGGAGTCATTCTCGTAAGTACCCTGGACCCATGCCATGCAGGACTTTGAAAGTTAATACGAGAATATTTATGTTAGTCCTGGCCATTTTTTCCCCCTTCTGAAGCAGGTCCTCCTTTATCTTCTTTGATGAGATGACGTAAAGGAGAATTTGAAAGATTGCCTGTACTTTTCCACTTCTTTGATATGTGCACTGATTTTTAAAAAAAGATAATTTGTCTCTTGCTAGAATATTAGAATGCACACTAAGCTAGGAAATTTCAAGGAGTTTCAAAATCTGTATTAGATAGTATCACCACCAGATGGACTGGTGTAACTGGTTGACCAACTGCACTCAATGTGTAGCCCTTAATGGAACTACAGCTACATGCATGGAAGTGTGCAGTGAGGTACCCCAGGATTCTGTCATAGGCTCAATACTGTTCAACTTCTTCATAAATTATTTAGATGACAGATTAAAAGGGAACTTATCAAATTTGCAGACAACACCAAGTTGGTGGGAATAGCCAATACTCTGAAGATAGGCTCAAGATCCAGGAGGATCTTGATAGACTTGAACACTGCGCTCTATCCAACCAAATGAAATTCAATAGTGAGAAAAGTCAAGTTTTACAATTAGGCAAGAAAAACAAATGCACAAGGATAGAGAAGGTGGTTCCTAGCTCAACAAGCAGTAAGTGAAAAAGGAACCTAGGAGTCTTAGTGGGCGACCACTTAAATATGAACCAGCAATGTGCTGCAACTGCCAAAAAAGCCAAAATAATCCTAGGCTGCATTAACAGAGGGATAGAATCAAGAACACATAAAGTGTTAGTGTAACTTTATAATGCCTTGGTTAAGACCACACTTGGAATATTGCATCCAGTTTTGGTTGCCACAATATTAAAAAGATGTTAAGGGGCTAGAGGCTAAAGTATATGAAGAATGGTTGCAGGAATTGGGTATGTCTAGTCTACTTAAAAGAAAGACTAGGGGGTGACATGATTGCAATGTTTCAATATTTGAGGGGCTGCCATAAAGAAAAGGAGGTCAACCTATTTTCTAAATTACCTGAAGGACAAGAAGCAATCGATGGGAACCGTCAAGGAGAGAACCAGCCTAGAAATAAGGTTTGCTGACAGTCAGAACAATCAATCAGTGGGATGACTTGCCTTCAGAAGTTGTGAGTGCTCCAACACTGGAGGTTTTTAAGAAGAGATTGGACAGCCATTTGTCTGAAATGGCATAGGATTTCCTGCTTGAACAATGAGTTGGACTAGAAGACAAGATCCCTTCCAGCTGTGTTATTCTGTTGCTATGCAATATCTCCAATCTCCTGTACTTGAAAGAGAACTAATAATATTCATTCGTTCAGTTTCTATGTATACGATGGGTACCAGCTGTAATTGTTATTAATTTGTTTCTGCATTGATTTCAGGATTTTAGCTTTGGCAGGAAGTCAACTAAAGAGGCAACTACTCCAGTCTTAAGCTATGCTGGAACCGTACCCAGCTTCTAACCCGCTCCTCCCACTCTATACGATGGAAAAATGAAGAGGACATTTTGCAAGGTGGCATCTAGGTTATGATAGTCTCTTCAAATAATTGGTGCCCCTCCCATCATAGGATGTATTATTTTCTTGCATAACAGATTGATCTTTAATATACTATTGTGAATGACTTTTCTTTATTATAAACTGCCTTATTCTATTTTGGTGGGGAGGAGAGGGAATGCCACTTTTCATGAACACAACCTAGAGACCATTATGCACCTTCAATTCCACAAATAAGCCATGCTGCTGAAAGCAAGACTATGTCCTTTGACTCTTATCTTCTTTTCCTTGAGAAATAAACATGGTAATTTGATACTTGTACAGATGTACTTATACACTATTGGAAATTAATTGTGTACAGTTGTATTTATGCAGCCCCAGAGATCAATATTGAGATATTGGGTAGCTTATTTTGTTTGCTACTTGAGTCACGCAGGATTGCATGGCAAGATTATAATTAGTGTTATGTTATCCCACCATCCACTGATTCTGCACCCGTTGCGTTCATGAACGGTTCTGTGCCATAGAGAGAATTTCTCCTCCTGGGGAAATAATACATTTCAAGCATTCCTGATGTTACTATGGTTCTCCTTCTGTGTTTTTGCAGATAGATAGCTTGCCATCAACACTCCAGGCTCTGTAGCTACCCCTGCCTTTCTACCCAGTGAGGATTTGGAACAATGCTACCTTTTGTTCTTCTCTTATTTGCCTCTGGGCCTACAAATATTAGCTCAATGAGTTTCCTCTGCTGAGCTCAATTCTCACCAATATTCTCATTATCAAAGTCCATAGGGGGTACATGCCAGATGCCGGAAGCCACTCCTGTTCTTTTGTTCGTTTGTTTCAGTGGTTAACTCTGCTTTTCTTCTGACATTGTGTAGGATCCCTGGTGGGTTGTGGGTTTTCCACAAACAATGTCTACACTGTCTTGGCTTTTACTTAATTGAAAATGAACTTACTTTGCAAATAGTTAAGGATGATTGTTATTGGCCTCTCTGGCCACATTAGGGAAATCACACCACCTGGTTTGCTCTACAGTGCCAGATTTAAAGCAGAACATGGGTCAAAATGTAAAGCTTTTACTGGGTAAGTGATTACAGGTTGCTTGCCCTCAAGAGTCTACTTCTGGATGCTACAGGCAAACACATGCCTCCCACTTTTTCTCTCTCCTAGTTTCCTTCTTTCGTCTTCTTACTTTGTCTTTCTCTCACCAACTAAAATACCTTTCTCTTTTTCTCTCCCTCCTTTCTTTTCTCTTACAAATTAGCCAAACTATTTATTTTGGAAATTTCTGAGATGTGATTCAGAGCAAAGCCATGGTTATTCACAACATTTTAGTTTCTCCAAAGGATTTCTAGACTCTAGAGGGGTGAAAAAGAAGTGGGGCAGAAAAGGACTACTACTGCTAAATGAATTTCTTTTTTTAGAAGCTGTATGGAACTGAATCGGGGCCTCCACGGGCTTTGGGCAGATGTCATGTCCCAGCAGCATGACTATGCTGGATCTGCACGTCAGGTAGGAGAAATGTTACCTGGTAATGTAAAAAAAATTACAGAAATAAAAAGTTTACCTGTATAAACCAAACTATACTGCAAAATGAAACTGAGTAGAATGTGGACCTAATTAAACCTCAATGTTTCACTTGAACAAGTATTACACCAACTAGCTAGTATCCTGAGAGTGGGAATTAGCAAACATAGCAGCCTGGTATTGTTATTTGGCATGGAATCAGAGCAAAACAATGTAAAAAGCACTTCTTGGGCAAGTAAACCAATAATAGCAAATAATCCAGCTTTCTCAGACTGTATGTCCGTGCTCCGAGCAGTGCTGTAGCACACTGCTAATAATTACTTACCATCAAAAGACAAGGAGATCTTTTAGAGTTCTAGTTAATAGGAAAAGTGTTGAGATTAAGTACTCACTTTACACCTTACTTAAATTTAAAGTAACTTATTCTATTGCATAATAGCTGTTACCCAAAAGTACATGGATACTTTGGTTAAACAGTAGCATACATAACAGTTCTTTGCCTCAAGCTCATAGTACATAATGGAAGGGTAGGATAATATGCATCAAAAGCATATGAATATTTTCATATTACTATTTACACAGAGTGACTAGCACATGATATGAGTTTTAGTTGCATTTTAACATAGCAGCATTTCATTAATGGAGTCCATTTCAATGACCTTGTTCACATGCCTTTAACAGTCATTTCATTTAAATGAGAAACTCAGAGTTTGAATAGCCTCCAAAAGCCTCTACAAAAGTGGGTGTTGAATTGTCCTTTCAGGAGAAAAGTATGTAATGTACATGGCAGTAATCAGAGTAACTATCATGAAATGAAATGAATTTCCGCTTAGCTGGATGGAAGCATTAGCTGCTTTGGGTTTTTGAGGAGGTAAAGGAAGTTGAACCTGGATCACCAGGAAATCCCACATCTAAAAGCAAAATCGGGCAGTTAAAAAAAAATTCCAGAAGAAAGATGGGAACTTATTTTTTTTTGTCTGCCAACTTGTGTTAAGATTTTATTTTTGGTCCAGCACAGGCACAATCAGTTGCTAGTATCTTTTATTATTATGGCATGTTAAAATCTAGTACTAGTACATAAATTTGCAGAGGTTACTCTCAATCATCAATCAATAAGAATAACTTTAACCCATTTGGTGTGTAAGGGGAGCACAAGGAAGTCAAAATAAACAGATGTAATTGGGTAAGAACTTTCAGGTGGCAAAAAAGGAATGAGAGTTCAAGGCTATGGCATACCCTTATTATTTAAAAAATAAATAAATGGAGGTGCCCATGAAATCTTTAGCACTTCAGGGCAACTCAGAGGAATTCTTAGCTTAATTTTATTTTTATCTCCTGGATAAATCTACCTGGAATGCAACTATGTGTGCAGACTTCAGTGTGAAAAAGGATGTGATCCATCTAAACAAATTTGGGGAAATCTGTTGAGCAGGTGTTTGGGAATCCAGCAATAACAGTGACCACAGTAGCCACCCAGACTGCAATGTTTCCATTCCTATTTCAATTCCAGTTAGTGATGGAGAGATCAGGTCAGTAGCAACTCCTGTGTTAAGGTGCTGCTGAAGTCATCAGAGCATATATATCAACTCTAATAATGATGATACTCAGTCCCAGCTAGAATGCTGTTGAAGTGCTGCCCTGATGCCTAGAGACCATCAGGATTTGTATGGGACAAAATAGACTAAAGCTAAATTGAAGAAAAATAAAATAACTGTCATATTCCTCCAATATTGTCCAGGGTGGCACTTGTCCATCCACAGATATCTGTTGTGGTCTGGCGGCAGCCTGCGGAGGTGGCAGCAGAGTTGGACAGTGGGGAGGAACATGGACCAGTCCTGGAGTCTGGGGAGGGCTCAGATGAGGGATCTGCATCCGACACAGAGATGGGACCAGGGCCATCTGAGAGTTATGTGCTGACTCTGGAGCTTCAAGAATCTGACATCAGTGAGGCAGAGGAATAGTGGGAGCCTGTCCCCAGTGCATGCTTGCACAGAGCTGCCAGATGGCAAGAACAGTTAAGACAAAAGGGGTGACTCAGGAGTAAGGTTTAGAGATGATTGGCCCCTCCCATAAGACATAAGGAGGAGCAAAGGGACATGAGCCTTTGCAGGAAGCAACTTTGTTCATTCTGGTCAGTTTATAATCTGAAGCTCCATATTGACTTTGTGCCCCATTTGACTTTGTACAGCTAATTGGCAATTTAGTCATTGGCAGCATTTCAAGGGAGATAAAGGTGGGTGCTTATCAGCCTTATCCTGAAAGACTGTGGCAGACTTCTGTTGGACTATTCATAAACTGTTTGGGACTCATCATGGGCTGTGAATGCATATAATTCACAGCCGTTGAAATAAAAACAAGTTTTTGGGAACAGCGTGTGATTGTTACTGTCTCAGGAAGCCTTGGTCAGAACAATATCCTTCTGGATCTGTGCTACTGCTGGATGGACAAGTAGAGGTGATCAGGAGGATTTCCCTCTGACACATTTGATGTGTCAGTTATAGCCATTTCTGGAATGGCAGCTTTCACTACAGTGACTCATGCTCTTGTGACCTTATGGTTAAAGTTCTTGGTCTTGTTGAGGCTGCCTTTGCAGACCATCTGGAAACTATAGGTACTACAAAATGGACCCAATCAACAATTTTCTTCCAGTTCCCAATCTTCCATTCCTGGGGAAGATGGTAGAGAAGGTGATTTGGCTTCAGTTCCAGAGGACCCTAGAGGAAGCAGATTATTTCAGGATAGGTTTTGGTATAGAAGCAGCATTTATCACACTTGTGAATGACTCAGGACAGATCATTACTCCCCACTACTTCACTCTTCCCCAATGCTGCTTCTACTACTCTTTATGAGTCCCATTACTCCTACTCCTTGTGAGTGCTGCTAGAGAAAATTAACCCATTCTGGCTGCTTTTTTTTCTACCACAAACATGCACCTTCTTCATGGCTCTTCCCTTGAGGGAAAATGCCCCCCATAAATTTATAATGCTTCCACTCAACATTGAACAAATTGCTAAATGTTTGGTTGTTCTCTCATGCCTTGGATTAGGATGGTGGTTGAGCTTCTTTGATTTGTTTTTTGTTCTTAGGTCATTTTGGTTTTGTCTTCTAGTTCTCTTGTTTTTTGTTTTATTTTTTTATCTGTAAGCTGCCTTGAATCCTTGTGGAGTTAGGTGGCCTTGAAATAGAAATAAAAATAAGCAAAAGTTAAAAAAACACAGTAGCTCATTTGTTGATTGGCACTAGTTGCTATGATGACATTAGACTTATCTTGTTGGTTTTGCACTGTTCCTAATAGGATTTGGCTGCAATTTAGAGTAATAGTTTTGATTTAGTATGGATTCTATTACATGGGTTCAAGGGACTTGTATAATCACTTACTCAACCAGTTATTATCCATTTAAGGAGCTCCTCCCAGGGAAGCATCTGAAAAAGTCCCATTTTTGTGAGATGAGGGAGGCTGAGATGAGAAAGCTGTTGGACTTAATGGAACAAAATAATTTTAATAACTGGTGTGGTCTTTGGATGAAACTGAATTTCAGAATTTATAGTTAACACAACTTGGGGTAATTTGAAAATGCTGCAGCAATGACAACTTGTTTAAATATAAACCAGTATAATACGCTGCATACTGTTTGTCAATGCTAATGCCTGTCTCATCTGCAGGTTAGACTGTCTCCAGATTGTTTAGCAAAAGAAAAGTTACAGAGACTTGGAGTTGACAGGAGATGGCATAAACCTTATAAGAAAAGACAGATTCAATCTGGGTTATTTATTCACGCTTCCACATCTTACCAATTATATTTTTGGATTTTTTTATTTTTTTATTTTTGCTCTGACCAATTTCACATATGGAAAAGAATCCAGTTTGATATTCCAGGTGATACCAACTCAGGCTGACTCGGCATTTAGACTTCAGTTAGCAAGCCATTCCAAGCACGGGCCAACTTTTAGATCATCCAACAGCTTGTGCATATAACTTGCAGCACCTTGTTGCTTATGTAACTTTTCAAGTAGGCTGGCTTCCTCTGAACACATTGTTTAATCTGCTTCTTTTAAGACACGGCTGCCAAGTCAAATAATACTGTGCTGAGAAGCTGCCTAGAAGGAAAAGTCAGTGAATGGATATCAAAGTCCAACACCCTAGTTGGGAGAAAGATGTGCAATTGTTCTGTTCTTTTTCATTGTCACGTCATGGCCCAAGCTGAAATAGACCATGCCCAGACAAATTATTCCCTTTTACAGAGGAAAGAAGATAGCAAAAGAAGTTTTGCTTCTATCTTTTAGATAAATAATACAATAAGTCATGTTATAAATCTTCCACACCAGCTTTTTCCAAGCCAGGATAGGCAAGGATCCAGAACGCAGGTGGTGATGCTATCCTTTCTCATCGTTTTGCTCCTAAGTCCAGATGGTCAACTGGAATAGATCCAAATGAATATGGATCTTCTTTTTTAAGTTAAGCATTATATATTTTAGTTCAATGTTCCTGTTTTTAATCCTGCACGTGGACATTCTCCCTAATAGAAATGACTCACACAGAATCAATTCCTACTTGGAAGTTGGAACTGTCAGTCCCTGGAGAAGAACTATCTTCTGTCAGCACCCTTGCAAAGTTAGCTACCCCACCAGAAAAAATATCAGTGGAGTTGCACTAATTTTCTTGCAACTCTTAATTTTCAGTTATGCTGCCTCTTTTACCTTATGCAAAACCAGTACTTAAATAACATGGCCATTAAACATTAAATGAAATTAAACCTGTTAGAAAGCTACAGAATAAAGGATAGAGCAACTGAGCTGGGGCCCTTCCCCAAACAAGAAACTATTTAAGACCAACATAATTATAGATTGTGTGTTGCTACAAATTCATCAGCTTTGGCTTCAATTTTAAAAGAAGCACTGAAATAAGATTTTTAGAACCTTTCTTCTGGAGCTCTTACTGGATAAAACCATCACCTCATCCTCCTTTCTGTGGTGCTCTGGATTTCTCTTTCCCACAAGGAACCACTCCACTGTGAAATCATGGTTATTCCCTTCATAGTTTCTTGGTGCTCTGAACTGGTGTGTGTGTGTGTGTGTGTGTGTGTATTAATTCCAGTATAAATAATTTGCCTGGGGGGATGGCGGTGATTTTCACAGTTGCCCAGAACTGGCTAGCTAAGAGGGATATTGTTGAAAATACTGTACACAGTAAAGCAACTTTAGAGGGCAAAGTTAGTGGTTAAATGAAAGATATGAAAGGCCTCTAAGAATATATTCTCTTGAAGTTCTGCTTATATGTGGATTGTGCTTGAACCAGGAATCAATCCGAAACCAGATCATTTCTGTTCTGGCAGTTAGGAGCCAGAAGTATATGGGCACTCAAAATAAGCCCACATTAGAAGCACAATATAAGCACACACACCAGTGGTGGGATTCAAAAAAATTTACTACCAGTTCTGTGGCCGTGGCTTGGTGGATGTGGTGTGGCTTGATGGGTGTGGCTTGGTGGGCATGGTGTGGCTTGGTGGGTGTGACTTGGTGGGCGTAGCAGGGGAAGGATACTGTAAACACTCCATTCCCACCCCACTCCAGGGGATGGTTACTGCAAAATCCCATTCCCTTTCCACCCCACTAACCTGCTTTCCAGTTCCGTCCTCCTGTGCAGGGCAAGACCCAGCCAATCAGCTGGGACTTGGGAGGCAGGGAATAGATCGGAGCGGGGCCAGTCAGAGGTAGTATTTGCCAGTTCTCCGAACTACTCAAAATTTCTGCTACCGGTTCTCCAGAACTGGTCGGAACCTGCTGAATACCATCTCTGACACACATACACATTAAAATTCCTATACCATTGGATTGTTGCTTGTGGGGAAGCCAAGCCATGCTGTGCATGTTTCAAGTTTATTATTATTTTTCATTCATCTAAGTGTATAGGCTTCCCATGTTTAATGATCTGGGTTGGTTTGGAAGAATTCCTTCAGACATCACAAGATTATAGCTCTTCATTAAAGCAGCCAATAGTTTTTCCAGGTTCTATGCATGTTCGGGGACAAGGGAGAGATGCCAGCATTTTAAGGATGTCTCAAAGGGGCGTTTCAAAAGGCAGCTGGACTTTCTTGATTTTTTTCCCCTTGAAGATGCCTTTTGAAAAGCACCTTTGGCACAATCATGACCTGGATGTTTGAGAATCTCCATAGAAAGTGTTTTAAGGAATCTATTCATTGAAGTTAGCATGTTTATTAAAGCAGCAGCATTTTTTTTGAACCCGCACAGAAATCTGAAAAAGTTGCTTTAAAGAATAACAAAGCAATGCATGACTTATGCATGGTTTGAAGTATATTTTTTAAAAATCTTTTAAAAAGAGTGCATAGTTCTACAAGCTGATTAATGTGTGATCATATGTTAAGGCTATTGTATCCGGACTGCAAGGGTCTGAAAAATAACAAGAAAGTGTAAAAGAGAACAATTTTTTTGGTATTTCTGTTGTTTGTCTCTACTGGTCATCTGGACTTTTGTAATCCAAATCTGGAACCCCTAATACCCCTGCAAAATTTCTACCTTGAAGGTATCTGCATCCTATGAATGGACAGGTTTTGGAGATTATTATGATTTAAGAATGAATAGCAGGGAATTAGATTTATAAAATGTTCCTGTGAGGGCAGCATCTTTGACTAATCTAATAGCTCAGTCCATGCATGTTTTCCCAGAAATGCATTGCCAGGAGTTTTACTGGACAAATTTCCAAGAACATACTGAAAGCTTCGGTGGCATTGACTGTAGCAGCTTTTTAAAAGTGCCCAGTTTCTTTGGAAATCTCTCCAAGTCCAATAATGACTTGCCACTATTTGAAAAGACAGGATTCAAGAAATAGTTGAAATAGAAATAAAATGCAAGGGGGCACATTGCACAAACCTGCCATCTTCCTGTCTGTGCGGAAAAAGTGCACTGCAAAGCTCACTACTGAATGCCAGTTTCCCACTTCTGTTTTAACTGCAAGTCCGATATAGTTACTTTGTGATGATCATTTCTTCACCCTTAACATGAACATGCTTGGTCATGCTGTTTCAGTGAGCAGGAGAAGTGCAAATTGAAAAAATAATTGCAATGCATAAAAATTTCAGTGCACAAAACTCTCCCTCTAGAATGTTGACATGGACAGAAAGTCACGTTTGAAATGGGTTGAGTTTTCTTTTTTTCTTGCCTGCTCCTTTTCTGCCACACTTTGCAGAAGGCAGAACAGCTTTTTGGGCTGATGTGGAAAAATAGGCTTCCTGTTTAAACAATATTCAACAGTCCATATAAGCAGATGATAGGAGATTTGAGATCATGAGCCACTAGTTTATTATGAGAGAAAAGGAAGAACCAAATGGATCTTTCCTTTTAAAGGTATAAAATCCTTTCTCGACCAACAGAATTTGTGACAAACCAATAAAGACCTTCTCTGGAAAACTAGCTCTGCAAGGGAGCTATTTAGTGTGAGCTTTAGCCATTTTATCCCCCTGGAAGCCTTCCCATTTATTTCAATTATTGCTTGTGACTTTCTCACATTGATGCAGCTCCTATCGACAGGGGGACAATAATGAATAATTCTATAAAAAGGCAGTTAGCTCATTTTCTCACAACAGGGTTGAATTAGTGAAAGCTGAAGCATATGAATGATGGTGATTGTTTTTACATGCAACCCACTCTGAGCTTGTCCAAGGTGACCGATTGCACTTGTTCCAAGTTTTCAGGCTATATCTAGTCATTTGGGGCAAACTTCCACCCAAAGAATCACTCCTAGTCTCATTTTTCTCCCTGAGCATTAGATCCTCATCCTTTGGTCTCTGTGCAGGAAACGCAGGAAAAGCAAAATAAAAATAAAAATCCATATATATATTTAAATTTAAATATTTAAATATATATATATGTTTTTGTAGATTTTCACAGGTAAAGGTATGTAGGTCTTGGTGCATTCGGGTCTTGTCCCGTGTAAGATTGAGAATACCTTGGCAACATTTCGACGAAATCTCATCCGTCATCTTCAGGCTGGTGTCTTCAGCTCCAGAAGAATGAAGCTGAAGACACCAGCCTGAAGATGACGGATGAGATTTCGTCGAAACGTTGCCAAGGTATTCTCAATCTTACACGGGACAAGACCCGAATACACCAAGACCTACATATATACATACATACATATATATATATATATATATATATATATATATATATATAAAAATTCCCCAAATTTTAAGTAATCCGAAACAATCCCTTTTTTAGTTGGGGATACAATTGCATGCCACTCTAAATGTAGGGCTGAAACCAATCTTTCTCAGAAGTCTGTGAAATGTATACCTTTTTCCATTCTGTTCCATCTTTACTATTATTCCACAACATCATGGGGAATGGTCAACCACTGAGAGACACACTTTGGAATATATTGTTCAAAACTCTTTTCTTTTTTTCTTTTCTTTTTCTTTCTTCTTTTCTTTTTCCTTTTTGCCTTGGAGTATGGAGAAAAAGAAAGAAATCTCAAAAAATGTTTCCAAGAAATTGTCTTGAGAAATATCCACTATGCATAAGTGGAGTCTCAATTCATGATACATTTTTTAATTTGTAAAAAATAAAAAATAGCTATAATAGATAATATATACCGTGTTTCCCCGAAAATAAGACCTACCCCCAAAATAAGACCTACCCCCAAAATAAGACCTACCCCAAAAATAAGACCTACCCCGAAAATAAGACCTAGTGTGTTTTTGGGAGCCAAAAAAAAATAAGACAGTGTCTTATTTTCGGGGAAACACGGTATGCGATTTGTTCGTGGTTTTGTACATGAATAAATGTACATTGTTCTACATGAATATGGTAAGTGTTTTTTTTCATTAATATATATATATATATATATATATATATATATATATATATATATATATGACCTACCCTGAAAATAAGACCTAGTGTGTTTTTGGGAGCCAAAAAAAATATAAGACAGTGTCTTATTTTCGGGGAAACACGGTACCTAGTGCTTACAATGTTATGTTGTCATTTTGCATGTTTCATTGTGTTTTTGAACCTTCAGGAAAGTGTGTTGCTGCTTAGAAGTTTAGTGTTGTATTAGTTAATGGAAATGGTAAGCAGCTCATAAAGTTATCAACATGTTCTTGCTTCCCAAAGCACTAGTAAAAGTTAATACATACAAATGATACAAATGTACACAAGAAAGCAAGCCCATGCAAACAAAAATATTTACTCGCCTTTATTTCATCATTTTGTTTTTTAGCAGATTGGTATATTCGTTGTATAGCAAAACTTACTATTACAACTGCCAATCACTGAAATATATAGTGACTATGACCAGCTGTATCTCTCAAGGTACTGAATCAATAACAAGACTGAAAATAAAAGAAATCTAGTTCCTTGTGAAATGTCCCTCTTTTCACTATTTCTCTTGGGACTAAGTGTGCTTTTAAATCTACTTACAAAATAATGATAGAAACTGGGAAAGCCTGACAGTTTCCATGTTAGAAGAGTATGTATTTAAGCAGATTGTTGAAGCGTGAATGTTTTTCTGCTGTTTCTCCTTCTTCCCCTTCATATTCCCCTTCACAGTAGAACCATCCCATTCATGTTCTCAGCTGTGCTGAAAATGCCATATTTTAAATGTCTTTGAGATAATTAAAAGTGGAGTTTATGTGGAACCCTTGTTGCTTAAGAAATAGTTATGTTTCAGAGACAAGGCACAACTGATACATCTCTGAAGTTTTGTCATAATTTGATTCTACCAATATAATTTCTTATAATACAAGAACGCAACATATAGGACAGATGCCCACATTGCAATGTATTTCTACATCAAATAACTTAATCCAAATGTCTTTTTTAATGTCTACTTATTGGGTGCAAAAGTATTTTCTGCCTCAATCCAGTCTGCAACCTTTCAATTTAAGTGTAAATTTAACAAACAGTTGATTGATCATGATTAGGCAAAATCTTTTCTGCCTCCTTTTTAAAGGTTGGCAAAATATAGCCAGATGCCAATATTTTGGAAGTCTCGCTGTTTGATCTATAAAAGTAAATAAGGTCAAAATTGAGATCTACCAATCCAGATCAGATCTATTTCTACTACATCTCCAGGTTTGAACTGATCAGTCAATTTGGCAATTGTTGAAACTAAGACCAGTGGCAGGATGAGATCTAAAACTCTTTTCTGGGATGACAGCTATTTCAGCCTCCTCATCTAATATATGGCATGAGTTAAATTATTTGTCATGCTATTTGAAATTAAAGAGCTTTGAGAGAAGTATTTTTATTCCATCGCTATCAGAGTTGCATAGAATTGTCAGATTAAAAAGCTATTTTGCTTCTATCAACATTTCATACAAATAAGACCTTTCCAGTTTGTATTTAAGTATTTGTATGAACTTCAGTAACAATTGATTGGGTATATATTCTAGTGCATTTAAGAGACATTGGTGCCAATAAAATGACTTAGACTTCTGTATTGATGAAACTGATAAAACCATTAATTTTACCTCTACAGTGACCCTGTTACTGTATATTCACATTTACATAGGAAACAATCATATGAGAACAAGATTTTTCCCTGCTCGTTATAGTTCTTTGTATTATAAATATAGTAATCTATGGAAAGCAGTCCAAAATATAAGGAGAGGGCACTAGCCTATTAATTTTTCTGGCTACTTCTCTATTGTATATCTCAGATCAATTTCTTCATCCAGGATCCAATTCTCAGGCCATGGGTTTTTGTTTTTGTTTTCATTAACAGTCTTGGCAGTCAATAGCACCACATTTAGATTAAGATGTCTATCTCACAAAGGAAGAAAGAGAGGAAACCATCATGGCTCATGCTTCTGTTCCTCTCCTGTAACAAGCAGATTACCTCATCTCCTTACAATGACAACATTATACCTATAGTAGACAGTAACCATTCAAAATTTAATGCTTTCAACTACTGCACACACAATTTAGTTATAATCCATACAGAAAAAAAATGTAATGTAATGTAATCCATCTACAATAATCAGCACACAATAAATGATGACTCACATTTAGGAAAAGACATGAATGAAGTGAAAGTAAAGATTCTGGATTTTCACTCTAACTCAGTCTTTCTAATCTGGTATTCTATGCACAGCAGGAGACTTCTAATCCCATCCTTGCAAGAACTCACTCTGGATTGTACTTGACAAGATGACATCATCTTGTCTAGAAAGAATGGGAGCAGTTTCTGACGGTGACCCTGCTTTATATGCATAAGTTCCTCCCAGTTGCAAATTCATTTGTGACCTCGTAGAGGTTCTTGACCCAGAGTTGCAGAACACCTGCCTTTGTATGATCTAGTCAATTTTGATTAGCAGTTGAATGTTCAAAATTTGGGGCTGACAAAACCCCAAAAATAAAACGGAAAACAGGGTATCTGGATAATTAAAGTGCAAATGAGATATAATTTGGACAAAATCAAAAGACAAAGTTGAAATTGTGCATCTTGGAAATGCCGTCAGAATAGACATAGTAGGCTTCCTTTTCTCTATTGCATATCTCATTTTGTGTAAGTTTCTCACAAGTAAATGACACAAAAATCAAAAGGATGTTAGAAAGTCTGTAAAAAGATAATGGATTTTAGACACACACTCCAAGGAAGATAGTACAATTGAGTATTCGATCCCTACAGAAGTTACAGAGTCAAAGGGGGTTCAGTAAATAGCCAACTTTATATTGCTATGAAATTGGGTAGTGAAAATACCTTAAGCCAATAGTGTGCCAATGACCCCAGTCCACTGTATTTTAATAACATTCAGAACTGGACCCCTGTATTAGCAGTGGAAACTATGTTTATTATCCCATTCTACAGTCCACATGCAAGAGTGAGATGAATATTTTAAGTATTCATTTTAAGTATATAGTAGCTGCCACCTTGACTACTAAATAAAAAGAATTTGATGTGTAATCTTCCTTTTTTTAAAAAAGAAAGAAATTTGTCATCCTCTCCAAAATGATACCTTCTGATGTTTCTCCTCCCATTAGTCTATGTCTATCTGTAAAACATGCATTTAAGTGAAAGAAAATTGCTTCTTGTGAAACATGCACTTAAGGGAAAGAAAATGACTCATGCTGTAATCTTTTTATTGATTATTCATAGTGCTGGTGGAGAAAAATCTATTGATAGTATCATCATCACTTCCTGCTTGCCCACAGAGGATTATGTGTTTGGATATAAACAGTGGGGAACTAATATTTTATTGGTACCAAGTGAGTTTTAGGCAGTTTTTCTCTATGTTTTTAATGGATCATCAATGGACAAGAGATCATTAAACAACATTAATAATTCATTGTCAATTTGCACATGAAAATGCATCCACATTTGCCAAATAAAGTGGCTAAAAACCTTCAGTGTTTGAGGCAGATAGTAATCCTTTTAATCCCCCCGCACAACTTGGAAACCTTCTAAATATGAGCCTGAAATTACTAACCCTCCTAAGTTACTCAAAATATTAAAAAAGCAGTAAAAAGTCATTTGCCCACAACTATGTAGCTCAATTCTCATTTAAACTGAATTTTCACAAAGAAGCTTAGGCAATAAATGGATCATGATGTATATAAGAGAAGGTAAGTTATCGTTGCCTGTGTACAACAATTACAGTACTTTCATCACTAGCTAATAATTTGCATGTGGTATTATATAATAAAATAGCAAATCATCAAACTTCTAATGCTAAAGTATTATTTTTGCTCCTTGGGAATGCATTAATAGCCCTGTAGGTTCAATGTCTATATTAATATCCAAGACGCATGCAAATTATATTTCATGTACTGAATGTAGCAATGAGTAGTCATAACAACAATTGGTAAATATTTCTTTTTATCTCTGTCTCAGTTGTACAGTACAGAACATCGCATACAGTTATTTTAAATGTGAGCAATGCATTATGGAAGATATGACTAATCTAGAGAATTTCCATTTGAAAGCAAAATGAGTAATAATTGATTGGCTTAGCTCCAAAGTCACAGTGGGGTTCAAAAAGCTTGTAAGTGCCCTCATAAAAATAGAAGCTGTATCAACCAATTGAATTTAATTATATATGAAGGTGATGAAGGAGCTAAACAGCCTGTAATTGGCGTCCAATTACTCAGCTGGTCTTCCATAAAATTAATTCATCTGAAAGTTTGCCATTGTCCCAGGCTGCAGGCCTGCTGCTGCTTTAATTAGTTAACACTAAGAAATCTTGAAACATTAAATTATTTTGTCTTTATTGCCAATTATGGGTTAAGGAAAACTGTACATAAAATATTAACATCTGTTTCAAGCATTGCTTTAAGAGGGCAAAGAAAAAAATAACAGAAACATGTTTTAAAAGAAAAAGAAATCAAAGAAATGTTCTTTGTTGTTTACTGCTGTTAAAAATAAATGTGGGTTCCTCCAAAATCTATTTTAAACTTGGTGTAAAATGGATTTTGGTGTAGTGATGATGTATCTGTCATTGGTCCTCTCCAGGGATGGAATCCGACTGGTGTAACTACCGGTTCGGTGATTTACATTTTGCACGTGTGCGTGTCATTAGCTTGCTGCCTGGACAGCTGATCAGCATTGCGTACGAGTGCGCAGAGTTTGAAAAAGCACTTTTTTCCTACTTTTTCAACCACAGCTGTAGCGCGCAAAGCAGCTGAGGTTGAAAAAGCAGGAAATAAAGGTCAGGTAAGAGCCCAGGTGGGCGGGCGGGCCAAAACAGCAGTAGACACAGAATCAGTTCTGTGTCTGCTGCTCTTCAGAGCTACTGGTTCTACAGAGCTGGACAGAACCAGTAGAATCCCACCCCTGGTCATCTCACAGGTGAATGGGGAAAAGAGATGAGGGAGGGAGAGAAAGAGGGAGATCAGGAATGGTTAATGGAAAGCTTATCTAAACTCAGGAGGATAGACGTTCTCACATTTTTTTTTCTTAGATTATTTTTTATAGCATTACTGAATCAGTTCACATGTTTCCTTCAAGTTGCCAAATATGGCAGTAAGATTTTTTAAAACACTTGAAAACAAGTAGCATAGAAGTTCACTGTATAAAAAACTAGGCCATGATATTAATGATATACTTCCCAATGATATACTTCCCATGATATTAATGATGATTCTTCTCAGCCAGTCAGGGGGTAAAAACAAGTTTTTACCTATAGTTTATTTTTTCCTTTCCTTGGCATCAATTCCATTCTGAATGTATATAGCCCACCCAGGAATTCACTGAACTTTAGTACTAATTTTAAAAACATTTCCCTTCTGCTATCCTCTCACCCCACTTTTTTTTTAGAGTTGGGCCATTTTCAGCTGTTTAATAATAAATTTAATAAAAATAATAATTATAAGAAGCAAAAGTTGCAGCTCCATTAAAATGTAGAATGATGGAGTTGAAATAGAATGAAGTAATTTGATTACTTAGAAGACCATGGCTCAGTATTGTTTACAATGAGGAATAATATATGGATACATTTCTCTAGCTAATTAATTCAGCAATAATCTCAGTAGGGTAAAAGTATATTGTGAGGTTTTAATAACTGCAATAAGTAATCTATTCTCAGCAAAGGAAGACTAAATTGAGTATCTTTACAACTGAGCAGCTAAGAATAGGCTTCAAAATATTACAATGTATAATTTTATTTTTCTATAACAAAAAACAACCAGGTGACAAAGAAAACAAAAAATTTCAAATATTGACAATTTTACTTTTAAATGTGGGCAATGAAAAATGTTATGCATATTTACCTCCAAGTTTTTCTCCGTTCACTTATTTTCTTTCTATACACACACACACACACACACACACATACACATTTATATTTTGTTTCTACTTTTTCTTTAAAAATTCAAAAAAATTATATCAGATTTTTATATTTTCTCGTATTTTGTGCCCACAGCAATTTCTGAGGTAACAAGAAAGCAATTAGCTCAAACTAATCAAGAGAGATTGTGGATTAAGTGAAAAGGTAGTGTCCTTAATCCAGGTTTAAAACAATGGTTATGCAGAGTAATATTATTGTTCTACCAAGAACTGTACCATTAGAAAATTATGTAATTAGTAATTCCATATGCTTTTTGTCAAGATATATATTTCTCTTATTGCCAGTGACTGAAGTCAATTGTTATGAACTAAATCAGTAAAGATGATTGAATGGATTTAATACAACTCTCTGCTATAATTTGATGCCATATTTTTTCTTCTATTGAAGGTCTGTACAAAAAGCTACTAAACAGAATACCCAACATTATTGATAGTAAAAAATGGATTATCGATATGAAATAAATAAATTTAGTACTGTCTATAAAGGCAAGAAAGATATTATGATTCAGTTTAGTTAAGTTGACTTTAAGTATTTCCAATAAAACCAGTGAATTTAATAACATCATCATAAAAGCTTTTCTGTTTAAAAAAAATAGCCATGATTTTGCTGAAGAGAAAACAAACACTAATATTTTCTATTTAGTACACACAAAGGTTTATTTTATTTTATTTGAAATATATATTACTTTTAATCAAAGCACATGCTGTTGGCAACCAATTTAATTCTTAACAGTTCGATACAAGGAGTGGCTGGAACGTACATGTTGATCAGAAGGTGCCAAAACTATCTCAAGCACAAAAGCAATTTATGAAAAGTCCAAAAACAACATTCAAAATGAAAATATCTGAAGCTATTTAAAAAACCCAAAAAGGGGAGGCATCTGGGCCAAGTATTTACAATAAACAGTTTGAAGACCAACTATTAATTCCATTAAAGAATTTGATGAACTCAATTATGCAAGGATCTGTTATGCCTAAATATAACATTAATTCCAAAAAAAGGTCAAAATCTAATCGGTGCTGAGAACTATTGGCTGGTTTTTCTTTCGAATAATAATTACAAATTGTTTTCAATGATATTAGCTGAGAGACTAAAAAAGATTTTATAGGACTTTACACATGAGAATGAATGTGGAATTATTTTTACCAAAACAGCAGTTAATGGTTGGTGTAATAGAATACTTTCAACATCATAATGAAAAACAAACCACATATATCTTTTTTAGATACAGAGAAAGCTTTTGACAATTTGAACTGGGACTTTATATTTTAAATGGTAGAAGAAACAGACCTTGGGAAAAAGTTTTTGCAGGAGATATAGGTGATTTATACACCACAGAAAGCTCAGAAACAGGTAAGCGATGAGCTAACCAAACCCTATGAGATACAGAATTGAACAGGACAAGGTTGTCCTTTATCACCACTGCTGTTTATTTTATTTATGGAAATTTTAAACAAAGATATTAGAAGGGATGTCCGGATTAAGGTATTACAAATAAAAGAAAAAAATATAAATAGTGGAAACATAATCAGTCTGTAGTTACTTTGGTGGCCATTCAAGACAGCTAAGAAATTCTGGAATCGGAAAAATACTTTCAGAAAAGTTTGAAAATGAATGTAAAAATCTAATCTTTCTTTTAGAGATAGCAGATGAACAATTGGAAAGAAAGCATGGGACTTCGTTTTTATATATGCATTGGCTGCAAGGTTGTTATATGCCCAGAGGTAAACAGGATGATATACCTATAATGGAAGAATGAAACTAATGGAGATAGCTAAGATGGTGATTTAGACTACTTTGCCGAGAGACAATACATTAAATACATTTCTTGTGAGATTTGGTACGATATAAGAAAAATCAACTTCTGAACTTATAGTAACACATCAATCCACTCTTGGCTAGGACAAGAAAAACTAGTGGCTTTTTGAAATTACAAAATTCTCCAGCCCAAGCCTGATCTGAGTTAAAGAAAGATGAGGAGTATTTTTTTCTACTCATCAACCATGTTAGTGAAAAGATGGTCTAGGTGGAGAAATTACAAAATACTTAGCTTAAAATAAATTATAGAAGCTCAACAGCCATAGTATCTTTACTAAGCTGAGAGTGAAGAACATAAAGAACAATAGGATTTCCCAGGTCAGGGTTCATTAATAAAAGTCCTCACTTCTTTTTCTATTATTCACTTTTTTTCTCTCCTTTTAGTACAGAATTAGAATATTTAGAGGCTCTATGTGTTATTGAAATACAGCATTCAAAAGTCCCAGAAGACAGAACTAATGGTGAGAGATACTGAGAGCACTAATGCATCAATATCTGGAGAGTCACAGGTTTCCATAGCTATATTGCAATGATGGAAGATATTTTGAAATCTTCAGCTACTATGGAAAAAAAATCCTGAAGAAAACTCATTTGGCAGAACATTCAATTTGGGAGATGCATAAGGCTTTGTATCCTAAAGAAAGGTTTGAATGAGTGAACAAAAGCATTTTGCATAATTATTCATAGATATGCATACATTTCAATAACAGAGCGTATTGCAAACAAGAACCACCAACAAATGAAAAATGAAGGGTTTACTGCAGCTTTCCAGAACCTGGGGTTCTGCAGATGTATCAGACGCTGACGGCTGTAAAATCTATCAAGAATAATGAATTTGCAAGCTAAGGATTATGGGAGATGAGGCTCAATAGACATGAAGGCCCCCAGGCTAAGGTTTATTACACAGAGAGAAATTACTAAACAAATAGCATGTAATATATTTTAAAAATCATGGTAACTATATAGGAAGGTATATTTTCAGTTGCGTAGAGGAATTATATACACAGGCAGTCACTATCCATAGCTCTTTTGTGTAATTATGATTAAATCATATTCATTTTTAGTAGATGTTATAATTATAAAAATCTGTATTTTTAAATTGGCTGGCAACAGTCAAAGATAAGGTACATTAGGTGAATAAATTGATTACTGTGGCCAATTGGAGCATTTTTATGCTGACACAGTTCCATTGGGTTTATGTTCTAAAAATTGGAGCAATTCTGCCTCTTCCTACTTGATGCTATCCTCCAAATCTAAAATGAAAAATACACAGTGCTTCTGAAGAAAGATCAATTCCTAATTCCAACTTCATAACTGGGTGTTAACTTTTAAGTTTTATACGTTGTCAACTATATGCTGTGTTTCTGGTAGAATACTTCTGATGGACTTAGTTTTTCATTCTCGCTGAACTATCATCTTTAATAATTCTGTTGCCCATTACATGGATCTTTACATCTTTGAAAATGATAAAGTTAAAAATATCATTATATCATATATTGAATTAGCAAACAAGACAGACATTAAAAGGTAATAATATTAGACAGCCCTCAAGTACACATCTCACATTGTGTACAGCCAGTAAATAATCTAGTGAGTAATGGTTAAAAAATCTCCTATGTATTTACCTGGAGAAGAGTATTAAAGCAAACCATTGAAGGCCAGTTTGATACAGTTCGGGTTAAATTTCAGAACTTCAGAGACTGTGAATTTGAGTTCAGCTTTTGCCATAAAGCCAGCTAGGCCATTCCTCAGCTCTAGGAACAAATAAAGGCAAGGGTAAATAAACTTCCTGAAATTTTGCTAAGAAAACTGCATGGACTTGTTGCTAGGCATTGCTAGGAGTCAGGAATTACTTGAAGCCACTAAACAAGCAGACAAATAAACCATTCACTTTTGTCATTTTACTTCCTGAAATTTCTCCTCCTCTTCCTGTTCTCATGTAACCTTAGCTTAATTGGAAAATATTTATTTATCAAATTTATAGACCCATCATCTCATCCAAGGTGACTCTGAGCAATAAACAAGGATCAATAAGAACAATAAAGTGTACAATATTTTATTAATAAATATCATAAAAGCAGAATTACAACCCAAAAGATAGGGATTATGAAAGATATCCAGTTGCCTGTGAGGCCCAGGCCTGACAACATAGCCAAGACTTAATGGTTTTTTTTGGGGAGTAATCTGGCTATTATCCAGAAGCCTGTTATCTGAGAAAGAAGAAGAGAAAAAGATTGGGTAGCCTTTAGCACTTTGTACTCTGATTCCACCCACCACTTTCCTCAGTGATTCTCAAGTCCTTTTCTGCTTGTGACAATATCTTCCTCTAGCAGATGGACAGATATCCTTTCTTATCAATGTTTTACAGGAAAAAGAAGTTATATAGGATCCATTTTAAACTCCTATATCAGTCCTAACATCCTCAAGCAGATGTATCTACATACAGTTCATAGACAGTATCTCCAGTTCTAATAACCTAAAATATTTACATCCAGTTTTAAAAACATATCCAAGTGCAGAGATAAATTGGACTTAATAAAATGACCTGTCATAATATAGTGTGATGCTGCATCATAGACTTTCAATTATTCTAAAAACCATTGTCTGTTATGCACTTCTCTGTCAGACAGACAAGCAGGCAGCACACAAACAGAAACTTTATTTCAGTCATTGACCAATAAAAATACATTCAGTAAAATGATCAAAACATCAATGATTGTTGGTAACCATTTGGGAGCAAAGCTTATATATAATGTAGCAGATACCTACTTTTAGAGAGATTTGACTGTTTAACAAATAACGCAAATAAAAATTATCAGAGTGCCCCAAAAATTTAGATTAAAAAAAGGGCAATCAACTGATGGCAAATGTCTTAATAGAACTGACAGTACAAAATAGTATAGGTGGTAGTTTTTATAGCACCTGTGTCAGTATTAAATTTCATAAGGGGCTTGTCTATACTTCCCTTCCAAAACAGCTGTGGAGAAAACATTAAATCAGGCTAAGTACTTAATTACAGAAGGATTTATTCTTAAAAAACTATAATGTATTCCTCATATTGTATCACATAAGTTCTTTCAGATCTTGTAACTGGTCTTGAAATATACTAATAAAGCTTTATCATATCAACTGACTTATTTAATATTTGAAAAGGAAAGACCAGATTTTTAAAAAAAGAAAAATTGGAAAATGCATATCATTGGACTAAATTGTTGGCTGTTCTATAAATAGGATTTCAGATTATTCTGCTTTGTTTCTTAAATATCAAAATAGCACAGTACTTCAGTGAATAGATTTATTAACAATAGCTAAAATTATATGAAAAGTTATTGGAAGAGAATTCATGCACAGTTTGTTTAAAAATTGATACAACATATTGCTGTAGTATCTAAATGATCTTATAATCAGGAAACCTTTGAAACAATAATAATTCTAGCACATAGTAAACCTGGGTATGCATGTGAAAATACATGCAAATAAACACTCCTTACTAAAATTACTTCATTTGATTTCAATAAATTGTCAAATTGAAGTCCCAGTGGCAATAGTTTTCACTGGAAATGCTCTGAAAAACAAAGATACATTTTCTACAATATGCGTGTTGAATATTGGATACTGCTGATAATGATAGTCATTTTTCTGTGTTCATTCGAGGAAGACATACCCAGCAGTTCATCCAGGCACCTTTATTAGTCTTGTCTATTGTGTTTTGTTAAAGATTGTGTTTTGTTATCTGCCTTTCATTGAAGGAAATACTGCATCCATTCAGGTTTTCTCTGCTACGACAAAGGATGTTTGCTTTTAACAGCTCTAACAGAAGCAATTGTCTAGATATTTGATTACATTCCCTAAACCCCTAGCACAGAATGAAAAATAAAAGATGCTTACCTTCGTGCAGCTTTGTGAATTGGCCATCAGATTTTAAGTTAACTCCTTAATGTGCAAAATGTATGGATTATTTTCTCCAACCTACAGATGATTCATTGCTCAAGGCCCTGTGATGAACTCTTCAACTCCAACATTCACACTGTGGATTATATAGCATGTGACTCCTGGATAACCTTCAAGTTAAGTTTAGTTTTTGCCCATCTTTTCTCCTTTTGAGAAACAAAAGTCTCTCCCATCCACAATTGGAGACATTAAGTACTTTTTCCCCCTAAAGCAAAAAAATGACAACAGCGAAGAAGTGATGCTCAGGAGAGAATATAGAATGAGTTGGTTGAACTCAAATTCCTAACTATTGCTACTGATAAAATATTCTGAATTTATTAACCTCATTTAGGGAGATCAGAGGACCTGTATTTCCTTGTTTCCTGAAATATACAAAGAAACCCATTTTCTTTTGCTGAGCCTGTGCTTTGGAAAACCCACTCCCTCCCCTCTGAAATTCAGATAATTGGTAAGCTGAAAATACAAATGACTGTTTGATAAATGACTGCGAATAACGTTATTTAGAAGAACAAATCAGATATGAATTATTTCCATCAACATATTGTGCAATTTGTCTTTTTCTGTTTACTACAAAGGTTTCTGTGTATTCTTTTATTTGATTTTTAAAAAATCATTAATTTAAAAAAAATAATTATCCGTTTGCCATGAACAGTTTAATGTCTTTTTGACTCCATTCTGAGCCAACAAGCAGAACATGAAGCATTTAACAAAAATTTAGACACAAAAATAGCATAATAATATGCAACACTAATAAAACAAATTTTCAAGAGGTTAATATCCTGAAAGATCAGTCCTTGAAAAATCTTACTCCTTTTTAAATTGGGAAAAATGAAACTCTCTCATTGAACTATGCCCCAATTTATTAAATATGTTGAGAAATACTGTAAGCAACCAGCTACATCACTTTCATTAGCAATTCTCATTCAGAAATGTGTGACTAAAAATTCTAACATGACTGAAAATTATAACTTGGATAGAATTATAAATGATTCTATAAATAAGCTGCATTTTTTCAGCTGCTGTATATTTTGATCTCATATTTTCATTTTTATGCATTTACAGTTCATATGATTTTTTTTTCTAATGGAATAATCTACAGTTCTTCTAAAAAGATTTTTTATGTTTATTCTAAACAGGTTAAAAAATTATATAGCAAATTTTCATATTTATGCATTTGTCTATAAACACGCACGAACACATGACACATGATTCTATAAATAAGCCACATTTTTCAGCCGCTGTATATTTTGATCTCATATTTTTATTTTTATGCATTTATATTTCATATGATTTTTTTTCTAATGGGATAATCTAGTGCTTCTAAAAAATTTTTATGTTTATTCTAAACAAGTTAAAAAATTAAATTCCATACTATATAGTAAATGTTCATATTTATGTATTTGTCCATAAACACGCACGAACACATGACACATGTACTATATGTTCAACTGAATTTGCTGTCTAATTAATCAACACAGCAATACAAGTATATTTATATTGGGTTCCTTAAAATCAAATACTAATGACAGTTCCATTGATTTAAATGGGAACTAAATTCAACAAAAATAGATTTAATCTAATTCGCAACCTTATTTTAAAATTCAAAATGCAGAACATATTCTCTGCAGGTTATGAACCAAATAAGGATATTACATAATGTTTATTAAATTGTATTGTATTGTACTGTATTATATTTATTATATTCATTATGTTATATTTTATTATTATCACTTGCAATATATTATTTAAAAGAGACAAATATAAATATTGTTATTATTCAAATATTATTATTCAAACCCCCAATTTAAAATAAAGAATGTACTTTTTAAAAAAGATTATAATGCTGCCTATTTTAGCAGAACAAAGTATGAATATTGCATTGCTGTTCTGTATTCATGCAAAGTAATGTCTTGAGCTAAAAATACTTTGAGAATATATTTCCACTCATAATCAATTTATGATCTGAGAAGACGAAATATGGAAACAACCTTAGTACTGACAACTTTTATTAAGTTCAGTGGGTGCTCTACTGATTGTACTGTTATTGTATGAATCCCAAAACAGGGAGCTGCAAACAGTAAGCTTCTTGTCTTATTTCTGAATATGTTCTGGGAAATGATAAACAAGTGCAGATATTTGAGAGCTGAAAGTGAATCGGTATTTTATCTCTATCATTTTTTTCCAATACATTACACAAAAGCAGCAGTATGTTCTTACACTAATTTGCAAGTTTAATCATACAGGCAGACCTAGCAATGATTTCTGCTTTTGTATAAAACAGTGGTCCCATGATTGTTTATTATACTGCTGGGCAGTATAATAATTTAGTAAATGGAACTAAGGATGGCATCAGACTTACACCTTCTCTCCCAGTGCTCCGTTTCCCCATTCGTAGCTTTTTCCAAACCGATTTTCATTGAGATATTATGAAAGATCTTTCAGAGAGACTCAGCTTGTCAGCCAAATTGAATATAATTTTTAATTGCCTATAATCAGTAGGTTTCATAATCTGATACATGTCTTTCAGTGACTGTTGGGGTTGGAAAGAAGAATAAGAATCCTTCTCAAATTTCTAAAACCTTCTGTAATATTCTGATGTCTTTTTAAATTACAATTATTACAGGAGACAATAGCTTTTCACTGGCAGAAACTGAAATATTGGATTGTTCGATTAAAAATGAAATATGAATTAAACCATGGTCTTTGGAAAGTTTTATATCCTTACATACTGCTTATTAATGTAGTTTAGAGCTGTATGATTTTGAACTGCTGATTTTGTGCCTCAAATAACTTTGTGAGTTATTTATAACTCTTGTAATTAGCTAGATTAGAAATACAATGAATCAGTCAAAACATGTCAGCTACTGATACTTTTTTCAGGAAGGAAGATTCGTTAAACACAGACCTACTTCCTCTCCCATCCCCAGGTGCTTCTGAACTTGGATTCATGTGAGAAAGTGATTTAATTAATTTTATAAATATCTTATATTTCTAACAAGACTTACAATTTTTGTTCCCTTAAGTTGTTCCTGTTAAAGATGTTCTTCAATATCTAATTGCAATTCCAATGACTTTCCAAAAATAAATTATTTTGATGTTATTGCATGAGTTAAGTCATTTAAAACTTAATATTGGTTTTCCTTTTTATTTCAAACCCAAACTATCAATATTCAGTGATGTACAGATACAGTAGTTGTATGTCCTAAAGTATGCAGATAGTTTATTCGTGTCTCCAAATCTTCTGGTATTTTTCCAGAAACTCTACTCATAAATGTTATTTGGATTTTTTAAATTGGATGAAAATGTTGGTGAACATAATTGAAAACCCTATGAATTTAAAATGTTTGCTCTTTCAACTGTAGCTATGACTATTAATAATATGTTAACATTTGATACTCTTAACATTTTTTGACTTGCAAAAGTCACCTACATGATGATATTATTCTTGCTCTTATTATTTTAAATTCTCGTGAGAGAGTGAAGAATTGCTGCTGCTTTTTTTACTTCTGTCGCCCATCTTTCATTTCTCCTCAATTCCCTCAGAACTTCTTAACCTTAATAAACCAAATGGGAAGCAGCTCATGGCATCTTCCCTTGAGATTTAACTGAAGCTGGGAAACCAGGAAGTCTACTTATCCAGAGAGATTTGAAAAACAGATCTAATATGTGTTTGTTCTCTTAGTTCAACTCGCAACAGAAGTGAGTGCAGAAATACATATCCATTTAGGAGAATTTCAATTTAAAAAAAATTACCCTGGAATAAAGCCATTTTGAAAGCAAGCTCTGAGTCTAAAATAAGAATGTTGGGATGCATAAGACCTACTTGCCAAAACTATATTCATATTCTGAAAACAATTCTTGTTGAAAAAGAATCAAATTAATTAGATATTTACACTAAAGCTTCCTCTGCATTGCGAGAAGGACACTTAAAGCCTTGTAGATAATATTCTTTATGCTATTTTTAAGGATCCATCAAGTGCTCCCATCATGGAGAACCTCAATCAGCAGAACAAAGAATAATAATTGGACAAATAATCTCATCTGAAGTTCCTTAATTACCTGAACATGAGATAACTGAGGACATAGAAAGGCGCCTTAAACAGGACTAGTTCCCTAAGGTTTCAGGTAAGTTTCCCCCTCCCCCAATCTTATTTGTGGATGTCAAGAATTTGGAACTCTAGGCTCTGTTGCTGAACCACTACTGGTCATGTTAGCCAAGCAATATTGGCAGTAGCAGTCTCACAAGGCATAACAACTGTGACCATAAATACAACTGACTATTAATCTGCAATGAATACAGAGTTCTAAGTCTTATTCTGTAACCCATGAAATGACTCAGTATTTAAATGACAATCAGTTCAGTTGAAGATAATATAGAAAAGTGTACATAGTGTAAATTAACATTTAATTTTTGCAGCATGGCACTGAATAGATAATATTGCATATTTTTGCCAGATACAGAGCTATGCTCTGTTCATGTTGCTTTCATGTGTTTAGCAAATAGGCCAGAAAAGAAAGGGAATTTAATCATTATCTTATTTATCTGACATTCTTATGTACACTTCATTTTTTAATTCCTAGCCATATGCTCTGCTGAAGCATATGTTAATGTATGGGCCTTAAAATACACAAACAGAACCACGTGGTTTTTTTTCCTTTTTAGATACGCAGTTTCCTTCAGCATTCATAAGCCATAGATTCTGGTTGATCGCCATATTTTTATTTCATAACCTGTTTTAATTTTTTTCCAATCACATTCCACAATGGTTACATTTTTGCAATTATAAAAGATTTGAGCTAGTGTTTAATGTGTCTTACATTGTCAATTGTCTTCAACTGTTTACCCTGTCATCATTACCATCATCATTATATTATTGTGGTCTTATATAGCATAAAGGAAAAAGTTGCAGAACACAGCAGAAAGAGTATTCCTTGTTTTACTGACTTAATTCAGAAGATACCGATTGGGATGTCATTTAATAATTCACTACAGTGGGCTACAGAAAAGTAATATGAGAATTCTTTACACATGCAGGCACTCTTCGTGTGATTAATAACACCAAGCCTGCCTTGTAAAATTTGTAACCTTGTTGCCTGAATCACAAGTTACGTGAACATATGCAGATAAAAAGATGGGTCACTTCCCTTTCTAACTGCATATAGAAGTTGTTTCCAGTCTTTTATGATACAGAAAGAGTATATTTGGAAATCACATGTCCAGGAATAACTTCAGGATGATACATTAACTGATACATGAACAAGTGAGAATTTCTTAATTGTATTGTGATACAAAATCTCCAACTTAGTATCCTAGATGGACTTTGCAATTAAAATATTTCTTGAGCCATAATTTAGGGTTTGGCTTATGAATAAGGCTTAGAACAAGATGTATTGCCAGGTCATCTAATGAATATTTTCCCTGTGGAGGAGGTCAAGCACATTAGAGGCACCAACTGTGGCTACAGGACATTTCCCCTGTTGAAGAAAGGAAGATGCATCCCCCAATGCAGTTTGTTTTCATGAACGATTTTCCCTAGTGATGCAATGAGGTGGAGAAATTTCCCTTCGTTGTCCCCACTCAGAGAACAACTCAGGTGGTGAATCCTAGATGATCCAAAATTTTGCCACATCTCACATCCCACAAGAAGGATGGGAGCAGGTAAATTGGAAGTAAACTTGCTTGGGCCTCTGCAAAAATAGGAGTCAGAACTGGGTGTTACCAGATGCACTTGTGTCCTTCTTTTCTCATTGAAGAGACAAATAGAAAAACCCAAGAGTGGCTCCAGGCTTTGGGAAGGGGGCTGCTCATTGTCTCAAAAGCTCAGGTAGGCCAGACCTTTAGCTGTTCTGTCTTATAAATATGATAGTTATGCATACTAATTATTTATGGGTATACAAAGACAAATATTTCTACACAAAGGTTATACATTCCTGTCATCTAGAAATTTCATTATGTATTATTGTTTTAATTTTTAAATAGGACTCTGTGAGCTCTACTGGGGAACCATCATAACTCTGCCACCAAATTCAAGTTTCCAAAATAATTTTAGCTTCAGAAAGACACACTGGCTTGTAAAACCGGGTTCAATACTCCAAAAATCCAGGTTCCAATTTGGCATTTAGTATTTTGACAGACTTTCCACTGACATCCAGAACAGCTTAGTTGAACAAAAGCTGCCAGTTTGAGTCTCCACTTCACCACTGCAGCTCAGTAGGGAGTATTTTAATTCAGCGTCTCCTTTACTAATTGAACAAACAGAAACTCATAATGAGGCTATAGGCAAGATGAGTGTAGTACACTTACAAGGACACTATTCATTTTTAAAGAGGACTGCATTTTGAAATCCCATTGCCCTGATGTTCTCCACCCCCACTCCACCCCAATCTACTCAAAACAGTTGGCCTATGTAATCATTCTCCCATCCCCTTTGGATGCTATTAAATAGGGCATGGCAGTGGGGCTGAACTTTTCCTCCTTTTCAGAATTCCAGAATGATCCTGACTGACACACGGTGTTATGGCACTATATTATCCTCCTTTCTAGTACTAATTTCATGCACCAGAACACAGGGTGAGCCTGGGCTCTGTGGTTGCTCAGTATGGTAGGTCAAGGTGGCAGAATTTAATCTTGCAAAGCTCACCCAATCAAGGCATACCAGCTGCTGTGTCTAAGTAAATCAGATAACAGTAAGAGATCTAAAGAGGGAAAGAGACAGGAGTGAGTGAGACTGTTCCATCTGCTTAAGCCCACCCCACCAATTCTGAAGTACGCTGATAATGCAACAATATTAAAACATAATTAAAGCCAGTTGATCCTATCATTTTCTGGGTTCCTTTTTCTTATTATGGCTTCCCCCGTTTCTCTTTTTCTGTGCTTTTTTTAACACACATACACAGATTGCTTGTAGGACATAGTAAGGACTGGAAGGAAGTTCAAATACAGGTCAGCAGGCATTGTAAGTGAACTAAGACTTCTATATCTTTGGTTTAAATTAAAAGAACATTAAACATCAATGTATTGTGATGTGAAATCACAGATTGGAGCATGATAGAAAAGCAATATGTAGAGAAAAGCACTGGATGGTGTTTTTCATAGCTTGGGGGATTGCTGAAAACAGAAGTTAGAAGAGCAGCTTGCTTATTTTTTATTTTTAAAAGGGTATTATTTAAAGGTTGCACTACATGAGTTATAAAATGTTGCACTTTATACATTCAAAATGTATGTCAAGTTTAGTATTTTTATTCCTTTTAAGAATGATCAACTTGCTAATTTGGTTGCTATAAAAGAGTATTAGAAAGTGGTGTATCTGAGTTTAGTACCTCTGCTTTCTAAGATTTAAGAACAAAACTAAAAATTCTTAACCATATTACATATGGTGAACTGAGATCCATTTATAAAGCTGAAATGTTCAAAGAAATCTATGTCTTTCACACTATAATTAAAATGTTAGCAATCATTAATGTATTATTTCAAAATGCATCAGATATTTCTTTACATCAAAAGACAAGATATCTACTTAATCAGAGAACAACTAATGCAAATATATATATGCAAAGTCATAAACACCATAAATGGCCAGCAGTAATAAAATCTCAACATTAAAAAAATCAAATATCTAACAGCATTGCCCAAGAATTTTAGAATGTCAGTATGGTATAGCAAGAGGCTGTTGAAAATTTTCAAAGCTACATAGAGGAAGATTTTTAAAAAGAAAAAAAACTTCTAGTAAGTTAATTCGGAAGAATATGTTCTAAAACTCTGGATTGTTTTATCAAGAAGGCTGACATTTTGGAGGTATAACCCTGCCACATTAGGAAAAAAATGCTAGCTATAAAAATGGCATTTAATGCTGTTCATATTTGT
This sequence comes from Naja naja, assembly GCA_009733165.1. Lineage (NCBI taxonomy): Eukaryota > Metazoa > Chordata > Lepidosauria > Squamata > Elapidae > Naja > Naja naja. Next base: position 26,318,054 of record CM019153.1, read on the forward strand.
CACGAGCCAGCTAATGATGAGAAATTTAAGAACATAGCTGACAGTCTGCCCTTCAGTCATACAGAGAATGCCAACTATATATCTCCAGTAGCAATAGCACACCAAATCCTTCCAGAGTAATTTATTCCAAGTCTTAATGTCAGACATTAAAGTTTCTAAGGCTGCAGTGTTACATCCACTTACTTAGGAATAAGGTAGATTGAATTCAGAGGGCTTTTCTTTTGAGGAAGCAAGTCTAGATTTCAGGTAAAAGAAGCATTATGATTATAGCATATTAGTGTAAAATAATATTTCCCCAGAAATTGGCAGTGAGGGATAAATCTATCTTTCCATTCCCTAGAAAGCCTTTTAAACTATACATAAATAATAATCTACCTATCTACCTATCTTCTATCTATTTTTCTATCTGTTATGTTTGAAAGGAAAAGATGCTAAAATGAACCTGCCTGCCTTTTCTCACTCGAAATGAGACTAGATACAATATTGCAAAAGCTATTTTTTTAGTGTGCTAATGATATTATCGTATTTATTTCTTTGTACATCATTTGGGAGAGTTAAGTCTGTCAGAGCACAAATGTCACATTGTCCTCCCTTATATAGGATGTTTCTTATCAAATTTCTTCTGCGCATGCCTGACTAAGATGGCCGCCCGATGCTGATATTCCAGGGGCTGAGGGAGAGTTTTTGGTCCGAGAGGGTGCTTTAGGGGATACTTGTGACCCCTACTACCTGAATCCGGTGGCGGAGTGACTGGGGTTGAGGCTGAGTTCCTGCTGGGTTCATAGCGAAAATGTGGATGACGAACCCAGTGACATTCTCCTCCAGGCCTCCGAGCCTGCGGAGACGCAGACGTGACGCAGCAGCTTCGGGGGTGGTGGCTGGTCTTCAGCTGAGATCAGCTGACGGCAGTTTCAATGCCGTCCTAATGCCGATGGCAGCAGCGACTGCGACGGCAGTGGTGATGATAGCGGAAGGGACGAGGGGGAGCGGTGGGCCCATGGATGCCCATGGCTGGTCGCAAGTGGTCCCATGGTCACTGCTGATCCGATTTCTCAGGCCTTTCTAAGAGTCGGTTAATACCGAACGTTATATGTCTGCTGCTCTACTGCCCCCCAGAGCCCTTCTGAACATACTGTTCATTCCCTCACTGGACTTTCCATCTATTTGTTTTACGTTTACCATCTACGCTGGGGTCAAGGTACCACAGCTACCGGCCTAGGACCACCGACATCAACTGTAAGCCACAGACAGGTTGTTTTGGCCATTCTGGAGGCTCAGGTTTCGATGACTGCTGGGGCTGTTTATATACCCTTTTTATACTTGGCTCTTGGCTAATGGACTTTGTTGTGCCTCCTGCTATGGTGAGAGAGCAGCGTGTGGGGCATGCTCTTTCCTTCTTGAAGCCTTTTTACATCTTTTTATCATCTGTCCTGATCGCTCGGTTAGGGGTGCCTGCAGTGAGAGTGCGAGGCTTAATCCAGGTGGAGGCCTTGGACATCGGCCTACAGGGTTGATGTGAGAGGGCAACCTGGACTCACACCTGGACTACCTGGCTGATATTATCAAGGACTGAGCTAAGTTTCATAATCCGGACACTGTCTTTTCCACCTATAGACTACTCTCCCCCCGCTTCTACATGTTTACACTCTAATTATTTGGACCTATTCAGCAACGGAACTACGGGCCTTAAGGGGGCTCCCTCTCTCCTGGGTTTGGCCCACTAAATTGTCAATGACCTATCTCAAGGATGGATTATGGAATCCGGAGAGATGGCATGGCGGGGTGAAGAATTGGGGATGGGACTCTGGGAAAGGGAAAAAGAGGGTTACCAAGGCCCCATTAATTAAATTCTTAGATGGCTTTTTAAGAAGATTAGGGGGGGGTGGGTAATGATCATGAGGAGACAAAGTGCAGCCTGGTGCAGAATCGTGATGGGGAGCGGGGCGGCTGGGCCCGGGAGCAGGGCAGGGAATGGCAATCTCCAGGGTGGTGGGGATCGGTAGGAGACGGCGAGGCATAGGGCCATATCACATCCCAGGAGCGCTCCTGTCTTCGAAGCGGTGGAGCGCTCCGACCATTGCCTCCTCCCAACCTCCTGGGGATGTGGGAACTGGGACCCCTGGGCTCCGACTGGTGTACTTTAATGCCAGGTCCGTGGCTAATAAGGCCCTCCTCCGAAGTAATTGAGGAGGAGGCTGGGACCTGGCCTGCATCACCGAGACCTGGCTGGGGCCAGAGGGTGGAATCCCTCTGATTGACTTATGCCCCCCAGGTTATCAGGTACTGCACCAGTCATGAGCCCAGGGAAGGGGTGGTGGGGTGGCTGTTGTTATTCGGGAGACCTTGATTCCAAGGGAGGTCACTGTTCCTGAGATAGGTGGTGTGAGACCCTTCTCCTGAGGTGGGGGCCTGGAGGTCGGGTGGGCCTGCTGCTTACATACCTCTCCCCAGCTGTGTGGCAGCGCCCTGCCTGGGCTTCTCGACACCCTCTCAGAGGTGGCGGTGGAATTACGGGGATTATGGTCCTTGGTGATTTCAACCTGCCCTCACTGGGAGGGACCTCGGTTTGGCCCAGGAATTCATGGCTTCCATGGCTGCCATGGGCCTGACCCAGGTGATTCAGGACCCGACTCATGAGAGGGGCAATATGCTTGACCTGGTTTTTATCTCGAACAGTGGCGCAATGATCTGGGGAGGGTAACTTTATTGCCCTTCCCGCCCCATGGTCAGATCATTATCTCCTGCGGCTGGTCTTCCAACAAGCTGTCCCTCACTGCTGGGATGAGGAGCCACCGAGATGGTTCGCCCCAGACGCCTGATGAACCCTGAGAGGTTCCAGGCAGAACTGGGGTTTTTCCCACTTCCTTCATCCACAACTTGGCCGAAGACCTTGCGGCTACCTGGCAACGGGCTGCTGTGGGGGCCTCGACAGAGTTGTCCCCATGCGCCCCTCACTCCTGTGGATCCCGCTCAGCTCCTTGGTATACCGAGGAGCTTCGGAGATGAAGCTGTCGAGGGGCTTAGAGAGCAGGTGGAGGTCCACCCGCTCCGACTCGATCGAGCCCAGTTAAGAGCCTATATTAAGACTTATCTGGTAGCTATGAGAGCGGTGAGAAGGTCTTATCTCTCCACCCTCATAGCGTCCCGAGATAACTGCCCAGCCACCCTGTTCGGGTGACCCGCTCTCCCTATCAGGGGAGGCGGTGGACCCATTGCGCGGTAGGGCTGAGGAATTTGGTCAATATCTGGCGGATAAAATCGCTCGAATTCGGGGAGGGTTGAGCTCTAATTTGCAGTGGCCCGATGAAGAGGGTGCAAGTAGTCTGGCCAATTCGACCTGGGTTGAGTTTGATCCTGTCTCTGAGGATGAAGTGAACAGGATCATGCGACAGCTGAGCTCCAGGCAGTGGTCAACGCTTCATTAAGGGAGGGTGTCTTTCCCACCGCCTTGAAAGAGGCAGTGGTAAGGCCCTCCTGAAGAAGCCTGCCCTGGGCCCAGCCGTGTTAGACAACTTTCGTCCAGTCTCCAACCTTCACTTTTTGGTGAAGGTTGTTGAAAGTGTGGTAGCCCAGCAGTTTCTGCTGTTCCTGGATGAAGCGGACTACCTAGATCCATACCAATCGGGCTGGCCCGGGTTCAGCATGGAGACGGCATTGGTCGCACTGATGGATGATCTCTGGAGGGCCCGAGACAGGGTTTTCCTCTGTCCTGGTCCTGTTAGACCTCTCAGCTGCTTTCGATACCATCGACCATGGTATCCTGTTGCGCCTCGAGAGGCTGGGAGTGGGGGCACTGTCTTACAGTGGTTCTCCTCCTACCTCGGGGTGCACACATCGGTGTTGACGGGGGCAGAGGTCGACTCGAGGGCTCTCACTTGTGGGGTCCCCAGGGTCGGTCCTCTCACCCTCTTATTCAACATCTATATGAAACCACTGGGTGAGATCATCCGTGGTTTTGGGGTGAGGTATCATCAATATGCTGATGATACCCAGTTATACATCTCCACCCCAGACCATATCAGTGATGCCCTCTCCGTGATGTCCCGTTGTCTGGATGCTACGGATCTGGATGGACAGAAACATGCTTGCTCAATCCGCCAAGACTGAGTGGCTTTACATACCGACATCTCGGTCCAGTCAGGATATTCCATCATTGGTCATAGGGGGAGAGGTGTTGCCCCCTGTGGACAGAGCACGGAACCTGGGGGTCCTCCTGGATTCACGGCTCTGGTTGGAGGAGCACATGGGGGCCGTGGCCAGGGGGGCCTTTGCCCAGGTCCGGCTGGTTCGCCAGCTACGCCCATTCCTGGACCGAGATGCCCTGCGTACAGTCACTCATGCACTTGTTACCTCCCGACTCGACTACTGCAACGCTCTCTATTTAGGACTGCCCTTGCATACCATCCGGAGATTGCAGCTGGTACAAAATGCGGCCGCGGGTGGTGATGGGAGTTTCCAATTCTCCCATGTTACACCCTCCTACGACCTGCATTGGCTGCCGTTGCCCTCCAAGTGAGATTCAAGGTTTTAGTGTTAACATTCAAAGTCCTACAAGACATGGGTCCAGGATATTTACGAGAGCGTCTCCTACCGATATCGAATGCCAACCGCCCTGTACAAGCACACAGGCAGGGGCTTTCGGGTGCCGTCGGCAAGCCAATGCCGGTTGGCGGTGCCCGGGTCGAGCCTACTCTGTGGCTGTTCCTGCCCTGTGAACCAACTACCCCTGGGGCTCCGTCTGGCCCCGACCTCCGCACCTTCGTCACGATCTGAAAACTTGGTTATTCGAACAGGCCGGGCTGTGCTGATCTCCTGGGGGGGGGGATTTTCTCATTTTAAATTTTCAATATTTTAATTTTAATTGACATTTTAACTATACTGGGCTTATGTTCATTTAATTTTCTTTTAACTAATTTATTGTTGTTTGATTTTGGTTGTGAGCCACCCTGAGTCTTCGGAGATGGGGCGGCATACAAATCCAAGTAATAAATAAATAAATAAATGCCACCAAAACTGTTATCTAAAAGGGTTTATTGAGTAATTATTCATCGTTGAATTAGATCTTAGACACACATATTTTTCTGGGAAGCAGACTACAACATCTTGTGCTTCTTATCATTTGTTCCACATCACGGGGGAAAAAACTATTAAGGAGGACAAGATCAAATAGTTTCTGAGTGGTTGTTTTAGGAGCTGTTTATTTAAAAGTACTTCTGGCATCCAATTTGTCTTCCACGACATAGACTGAATTCTTTTAATGCTGCTTGATTTGGGGAAGGAGGAACCTTTCCTGCATGTGAAAAAAAGGACAGTTTCATGTTATTAAATAACCCCTTAATATCGTAAACAATTTAGATGAGGAAATAGAAGGAAAACTCATCAAATTTGCAGATGACACCAAACCAGCAGGAATATTCCTATAAAATAAGCTCAACATCCAGATGGATCTCAATAGGCTTGAACACTGGGTCCTATTTAACAAAATGTAACTTAATGTAGAAAAAGGTTAGGCTTTAAACTTAGGCAAGGAAAACCAAATGTACAGGTACAGACTAGGTGAAACTTGGCTCAACAGCAGCAACTGCAAGATGGATTTTGGAGGCTGATTTTGGCAAACTTAAGCAATTTGCTGCAGCTGTCAAAAAATGCCCACACAATCCTAGGCTTTATTAACAGACGGATAGAATCAAGATCATGAGAAGCAATACTACTGCTTTATAATGCCTTGGTAAGACCACACTTGGAATATTTTGGTCATGATATTGAGATTCTAGAAAGAGTGCAGAAAAGAGTGACAAGTTGATGAGAGGAGCACTAAGGTTAAAGTATTTGAAGAATGTTTGCAGAAATTGGGTATGTATGGACTAGTAAAAAAAGAACTAGGGGTGATATGATAGCAGAGGCAAAACAAGAAGATGAAAGGAAACTGAACTAACAGAGAAATAATTTAGAATTAAGGAGAAACTTCCTGACAGTAAGAACAATCAGCCAGTGAAACAACTTGCCTTCAGAAGTTGTGGGTGCTCCAACACTGGAGACTTTTAAGAAGGAACTGGACAATCATTTGTCGAAAATGGTATAGAGTCTCCTGCTTGAGTCACAAGTTGGACTAGAAGACCTCCAAGGCAGTGGTGGGATTCAAAAATTTTTACTACCGGTTCTGTGGACGTGGCTTGGTGGACATGGTGTGGCTTGGTGGGTGTGACTTGGTGGACGTGGTGTGGCTTGGTGGGTGTGGCTTGGTGGGCATGGCAGGGGAAGGATACTGTAAACACTCCATTCCCACCCCACTCCTGGGGGAAGGTTACTGCAAAATCCCATTCCCTCCCCACCCCACTAACCTGCTTTCCAGCTCTGTTCTCCTGTGCAGGGCAACAAAAGAAGACCCAGCCGATCAGCTGGGACTTGGGAGGCAGAGAATAGATGGAGGCGGGGCCAGTCAGAGGTGGTATTTGCCAGTTCTCTTAACTACTCAAAATTTCCACTACCGGTTCTCCAGAACTGGTCAGAACTCTGCTCCAAGGTCCTTTCCAACACTATTGTTCTGTTATTCATGTGGAGGATGAATTATGGCAGCTCATGATGGACTTATTAATAAAAAACTAAAAAAGATGAATGTATAAATACCAACACCAAGCCAAAATATATATATCAAAGGGAAAAAGCAGGAAGGGGAATAGAATCCTCTCACATAATCTTCCAATACAAATTACTTTTATTCCATCCCTTCCACCCATACCCTAGTGTTGAGGAACCTAGATTCAAACACTTTGCTTCAGTTTTAAGTTATTTATTAGTGCTTACCAGTTATATCCTCTTTTTTAAAATAAAATAAAAGAAGTAAGACTTCAGCATGTAGCAAGTTCCAACCTGTAATAAAATCCAAATCAATATGTTAAAAAGACAGGTACATGAATTCTTTCATTTGATACAACAGTGACACCAGGAATGTCTCAAAAATTGCTTGGCAGTAGTACAAAGTAGGTGCACCTGCAAGTAGCAGAAGTTCAACTTGTTCAAAACCAATACTGGGCAAAAAAAAATGAAGCCTCTGGTAGAAAAAAGGTGAAATAATGTATGAATTAGATCATCAATTTTCTTGACTGTGAGCCAGGAAAAGAAAACATTTCTCCTCACCATAAGATGCAAACAAAAAGGAAAAGAAAAGAAAAGAAAACCTTCCAAGGTATGTTTCTGGAGGTAACAGAGCACAGAGCTGGCATAAAAACACGGTATGATCTCAAGATAGCAGAATCTGGAAGAAACTAGGAGGTTTAATGCTGTTAGGGAACCAGAAATACAGACAGTGAAGAAATGAGATGCAGAATGAATACTTGACTCAATGGTTTGTTGGATTCTTGTAAGGACAAACATTATTCTGTAACAGGATCTGTTGCAGTCATCAAGAGTCAGCAATCTAAGTAAGAGTGCAACTCTTCACTGCAAGGTTGGCTTACCTCTACCATGTTTCCCCAAAAATAAGACCTACCCTGAAAGTAAGACCTAGCACTATTTTCTAAACCTGCCCTAATATAAGACCTACCCCGAAAATAAAACCTAGTGTAAATCTCCAGTTCCAGGAAGACTTTTCAGGGAGCAACCATGCACCTGCGAAACACCCCCCCTACACACTCACTCCCACTATTTGGCACCATAAATATATAAGACCTACCCCGAAAATAAGACCTAGTGTGTTTTTGGGAGCCAAAAAAAATATAAGACAGTGTCTTATTTTCGGGGAAACACGGTATTTTGAAGTGAGTGAAATACTTGTGCCCATCGATCTCTCAATCAATCAGAATAGAGTTTGAAGATATCTTGGAGCCTTCTAATCCAACCCCCTGCTCAAGCAGGAGATCATATACAATTTGAGACAAGTGGCTGTCTAGTCTCTTCTTAAAAACCTCCAGTGATTAAGCACCCACAACTTCTGAAGGCAAGCCATTCTACTGGTTAATTGTTCTCAATGTTTGGAAATTTCTCCTTAGTTCTGGGTTGCTTCTCTTCTTGATTATGGAGTTCCCATCCATTGTTTCTTGTCTTGCTTTCTGGTGCTTTTGAAAATAAGTTGACCCCCATCTTCTTTGTGGCATCCCACTCAAATACTGGAATACTGCTATCATGTCTTCCCTAGTCTTTCTTTTCTCTAGACTAGCCATTCCCTCTTCCTACACCCTGCCGGCTTATATTTAAATGATCATCCATTAGGATTCCAAGGTCCCTCTCCCAGTTACTGTTTTTGAGTCAGGTTTTGCCTAATTTGTACTTGTATCTCCTGGCAGCATAAATGCAGAATCTATTAATAAATAAATGCAGACTCCCTGATTGAATAGTTATGTAAGATCATTACATTTTTCCCTACTGGGTTGGAGGATAATAGTTCTTACAAAAATACATTTTTAGTTTCTTTTGATTTTCTAATAACTTAAATAAATGGAGATTCCTCATATACATGAAGTCAACCATAGATTATAGAATAATAGAGTTTGTTAAGTTTGCATGAAGAGTCAAACGCGAAGAGCTTCAGTAAAGAGTTTATTCAGTGACTACAGCTCGAATGGACCCCGACTTGGCTGGGCTACGGCTGCTTCTTATAGCCAGCAGCCGTAGTTGCCAGCCAATGGGAGTGCAGGGTTTCTTCCCGCACTATTTAAACCAATACCATTTAACATTTTACAAGAACAGTTCAAATAAACCAATAACATTCAAACCTACATACATAACACCCCTCCCCACTAGGTTCAGTCCATACCAAACCCCAACCTATCTAATGTATTCTTTTAAATAGGTGGGGCTCTTACGTGTACATTGAGACCTTCGTGGTTCAGAAGTTTTAACGTTCTCACCCACTGAGAGAGGAAATGTGTCTGCTGACATTTCCCTGCTGGGACTTCCTGTGAAAGGAGACCCTGTTAGACTGTTAGAATCTGGTCTCTCCTCCCAACCCATCTCCATTCCAATGTCAGCACCCAAGTCAGGTAGTGATGTGCAATCTTCCACTTCTAAGGATGGATCTTGGCATTGTGACAGGTTTTGGGATGGTTCCTGTCGTAATGGTTCGTTACACATGGGGTTGATTCTTGCTTGCTGATTTTCCTCCTGTTCCTCCCCTTCCCCTAGAAGTGACATCGGTGAGGGAACTAGAGAGAGACAAGGGCGATGTTCCTGAGGTAACCTGGATCTAAGTTGATCAATGTGCCTGCTCCAGAGGAGTCCATCCTCTGTTTGTACCCTGTAAGAACGAGGGCCAGTGATTTGAGTTATTGCAGCAGGAATCCACAAAGGCTCACCTATAAGGTTCTTAGCATATACAGAATCACCCACACTGAATGTACGAACTTTGGAAGTGGAATCCAGTGGTGCATTGGGTGCGTAAGTGGGATGAAGGCGGTCAAGGGAAGACCTAAGTTTCCTGCCCATCAATAACTCTGCTGGGGATAAGTTATTCGATGGGCTAGGAGTGATGTGCTGGACACTAAGAAGTTTTTCAAGCTTCTCAGTGATGTCCCCAGGACCCAGTTGCTGGAGCTTCTCTTTGGTAAAACGTACCATGCGTTCAACCCGGCCGTTAGCCGAAGGGTGCCCAGGGGCAGTAAGGGCATGTCTAATACCCTGTTGTGCTAGATAGGATTCAAAAATGTTAGATGTAAATTGAGGGCCATTGTCAGAGACAAGAACATCAGGTAACCCATGGGTTACAAACAGTTTTCTGAGCTGCTTGATGACAGCATCAGTTGTGGTGGATGTCATGGGAAATACCTCGAGCCATTTGGAATATGCATCTACTATAATAAGAAAAGTGTGCCCTCTAGTAGGACCTGCGAAATCAATGTGGATCCTAGACCACGGGCCCCTAGGACATTCCCATTCCTGTGTGGGGCTGAGGTGGAGCAGGCCTGACTATCTGGCAATTGGGACAAGATGCAACCCAGTTTTCAACCATTTTGTCAATACCTGGCCACCATACATAACTCCTGGCCAATCCCTTCATCCTTACAATACCAGGATGACCCTCATGTAACATTTCCAAAACCTCTCTTTGCAGTTTTGCAAAATACATCCTTTTAATACAGATAATTCAGTTTGCCTAGATTTAAAAGGTTGGGCGAGTTGAGGTAGATCTTGAAGTGGCCAACCTTTCTTAATCCAGCCTATGACAGGAGCCAATAAAGTGTCTTTGGCAGTCTCTCTGGCAATTTCAGCAGCATGCACTGGAAACTTGGCAACAGTTTCTAGGAAAAAGGTGTGTGTTTCAGGTTCAAAGTCCTCCTTGTGGCAAGGACGTGGGCAACGACTCATTGCATCAGCATGTCCAATGTCCTTGCCAGGCTTGTGGATAAGTTTGTAAGAATAAGCAGCAAGAAATTCAGTCCACCTCAGCATTCTTGGTGACAGGCTAGTAGGTGTAGGTTTATCTCCTGCCACAATGCCTAACAAAGGTTTGTGATCTGTAACAATGGTAAATGTTCTCCCATACAAATATTCATGAAATTTCTTGACAGCTGCAACAATTGCCAATGCTTCCTTGTACAATTGGCTGTAATTCCTCTCTGCTTTGGTCAAAGTGCGAGAGTAAAATGCAATAGGGGCTTCTCTCCCTGGGAAGCCTGTGGCTCAAACCCCCCCCACTCCAAAGGGAGATGCATCACAAGTCAGTACAACAGGCAAATTCTCGGAGAACTGTATCAGTACAGCATCAGACATGATTAGTCTTTTAATACTGTTAAATGCTGATTGTTCCTTCCTCCCCAGACCCAAACAGATTTTTATCAAGTAATCTGTGCAATGGTTCAGCAATGGTTTCCTTCTGAGGTAGGAACATGTGATAAAAGTTAATGAGTCCAAGGAAGGCTTGCAAATCTGTTTTGCATTTAGGTCTAGGAGCTTCTTTGATTGCTTTAACCTTGGCATCAGTAGGGTGGATGCCATGCTTATCAATCATGTAGCCCAGGAACTCAGCCCTATCTGTCTTAAGTGTGCATTTGTCTTCCTTTACTTTTAACCCCACTTTCCTGAATCTAGTGAGGACTTCTCTGAGTCTTTCTTGAAGCTGAGTGTCATTTTCAGAAGAGATTAACACATCATCAAAGTAAGGCACTACCCCTGGCAGTCCTTGGAGCATTCTTTCCATAAGGCTTTGAAAGATGCCTGGTGCCACGCTTACTCCAAATTGTAACCTTTTACATTTGAAGGCACCTCTGTGAGTCACAATGGTTTGGGCCTCTGCAGTGGCATCATCAGCTGTTAGTTGTTGATATGCCTGGGCCAAGTCCAATTTGACAAAGATTGTACCCCTGCCAAGTGAATGTAACAGATGATGCACAACTGGCACTGGATATGTGCTCTGTTGCAGCGCATGGTTCAGTGTCCCCTTATAGTCTCCACAAATTCTTACTGACCCATCAGCCTTGACTGGTGTGACTATGGGTGTTTCCCATCTGGAGTGATCAGTGGGCTGTAAAACCCCTTGAGCAATTAATTTGTCTAATTGTGCATCAATTTTTCCTTTAAAGCAAATGGAACCCTCCTGGGCTTTAAACGAATTGGGGGCACCTTGGGATCTAGGTTGAAAGTGATAGGGGTCCCCATATACTTGCCCAGTCCTTCGCTGAAGACCTCTGGAAACTCAGACTTCAAGGCCTCCTCCCATTCAGACTTGCTCACGTGATTGATGCCAGTCACCTCAATGCCTAGTGGCTTGAACCACTCAAGTCCCAGCAAGCTTGGGCGATCCTTGTGCACGATGGTCAGGGGCAAACGTTTGGTGTGGCCTTTAAACTGAACGTTGAAATCTCTTGCTCCAACTACTGGAATCTTGTTCCCTTGGTAGTCTTTAAGAGTCAGTGCTTGCTTCTGGAAATGTTTCTTCTGAATGTTGGGAAGTAGCCTGTGAATAGTGCCCCATGACACCATAGATAAATAAGAGCCTGAGTCCACTTCCATTTGGCAAGGCCTTCCTTCAATGAACACCTTCACATGTACTTTTCTGCTTCTCAAGGGTGAAGAATGACCAATGGTGATTGTTTGATGAGTTTCGTTCTTCCCATTTGCTTCTGAATTGCGCCCCATCTTTTCAATGAAGTTGTTGGGCTTAAAATCCTTTTCAGGAAATTTATTCCTACTAGGTGGAGTTCTGGATGATTTGCAGACTCTGGCTAGGTGACCCTTTTCTCACAACGTGGCAGATGGTGTCTAGAACTTGCATTCAGTGCGGGGTACCCCCCACAGCCTCTGCAATAAAATTCTTGCCTCTTTTTCCCAGGGTCTTTCCTTTTCTTCTCCATTCTGAGTCTAAAAATTCCTTCCTCCACCTCACTGCAATCTGAATCAGAGTCTATTTGTTCGAATGGGTTGTTGTGGATTTTTCCACATCAGAATGGCTTGAGGCCTGGCTTGAGGCCTTGTTAATCTTTTTCATGGCTGCTGTTGAGGACTTGGTGGCTTCCGCTGAAACAGCTTCCTCAATGGCCTCCTTAAATGTGATCTTAGGTTTCATTAACAGTTTGCTTTGTAAGACCTTATCTTTGAGGCCTAGGACAAACCGATCATGCATGGCCTCTTCTAAGTTGGCAAAGTCACAAGCACCCCCAATGTCCCTTAAGCTTGCCACGAAGTCATTAACATTTTCGCTTTCCCTTGATCTCTTAATGAGGCATGATACTTGTGGGGCGTAATGGGCTCTTAAAAGCTTTTCTAAATCAGGCCATTCCATTACCTTCAGTTCTGCAGCTCCCGCCAACGCCTTCGCCATCTTGAAGACTGCCGGACCGCAGTGCGTGAGAAATACCGCCCTCTTCCGTCTCTCGGGAATATCGGCGAGGTCATTTCCTTCCAGGTACATCTGGAAGCGATCCGCATACGATTCCCAGTCTTCCGCCGCCGGATCGAACGGGCTGGGGGGGTGTTCAGCGCAGCCATCTCGCTCTTCTGTTCGCCTTCCGCGTTGTCTCTTTTTCAGGCCAATCCCATCCTCGTCGCCAGTGTTAAGTTTGCATGAAGAGTCAAACGCGAAGAGCTTCAGTAAAGAGTTTATTCAGTGACTACAGCTCGAATGGACCCTGACTTGGCTGGGCTACGGCTGCTTCTTATAGCCAGCAGCCGTAGTTGCCAGCCAATGGGAGTGCAGGGTTTCTCTCCGCACTATTTAAACCAATACCATTTAACATTTTACAAGAACAGTTCAAATAAACCAATAACATTCAAACCTACATACATAACAGAGTTGAAAGTTGAAATCCTGATTTCAACAAAGGCAGAAAAGCTCATTTTGATTTCATGAAAAAATAAATGTCCTCCTTTCATGGATTTCAATTTTGTTTTAATTATTGGCCATTCGAATTATTACCAAAACTTCAAATGGAACTGTGCATGATGGATTCTAGAAATCGCTCTCCAAGCCTGCAAAAGTTTGACTTAGTTTGCACTGGCTTTTTTATGACAGCACTGAGGGAGGAGAAATAAATGTGGGTGAAAGCTTGTTGGTGCCAACAAGAACATATATTCAAATTTTCCTTATTGTTTTCCTTTATTTATTGAGAGCTTAGTAGTGTCCCCTTCCACAAACCTAGATACAATTTATTTAATTGTATTCTACAGTCAATGACCAAAACCATTATACCTGAAAACAGGGGGGAAAGGTAGATGACCAAAAGTTATAGCCATGCATAGAGAGGTATTGAAATTACCCAAATTGTTAAGCAATTGAACATCCCTATGGTTCAACTCATACCAAGCTCTTCCTGATGACAACCCCACTTCCTCCCTGAAGGCTTTAACCAACCAGAAGGGACATAAATATTAATTGTCCCAAGAATCCTGTCCACTCCCTCTGTACTAATATGATCAAAGTGACATCTCTTTGCTGTTGATTCTGTAGCACTGAAAGTGGAAAGAAATGTCCAAACTTGTAAAGACATTTACCTTTAAATATTGGGCCAATTCTATAAACATTAATACTAAATCAACATTAAATAATAGTCTTTATTGTAACTGTATTGTATATTAACTCACATATATTATTAATCCAATCCACCTAAAATTGCCTGTATTTAATTCCCATTAAAAGCAACTGGCTTGAATGCCATCATATTCCATTGCTTATCAGACAAGATATCCACCTATATTTTGGACATGTTCATTGTCTGGATAGAGTTCCAGAATTTTGACCATAATTTGTAAAAATAAAAATCCAGTCAAATTTGACTGACATCCTAAATATTAATTCTGTCTGATATTTCTCCAAGTTGCTAAACATGTGTTTTATAGGTACAACCCTCATACCTGAATTATATGAATAATACCTTGACTGGCAAGAAGACATACGAATTTTACAGAAATTTCAGATATGACAAATTTGACAGCATAAAATTCAGAAGGAAGCCACTAGGCTGATAACTATAAGCAGGTATCCTCAAAAAAGTAACTATCCTGTACCTCCTTATACACCTACACACATACTGTACATATACAGATAGACACAAAGAAAAATATTGATCATGCAGTAGCCTACACTACATTGCAGCAAGTAAGAATGGAATAGAGTAGAGTAGAGTAGATTAGAGTAGCATAGAATAGAATTCTTTATTGGCCAAGTGTGATTGGATACACAAGGATTTTTATCTTTAATGGCATAATTATCTACTATCCATAATTTTTATGGCAATAGTGTACTCTATGCTGCTACAATAAACAAATAAATAGATGCAATGATTTTTAAAAAAGCATTATCCTGGCATTTGATTAATTAGCCAAAACAGTACTAAAGTTGTAGTGAGATTATAATGCTGAACAGTTTCTAATAGATCTGCAGTGAGGTAGAGACAAAAATTTGATGTTTTCTATCATGCCACAGGCACGATGCCAAGGACTGTGGTGTTGCCCTTAATTACAACACAAAAGATATGTTAAGGGTTATGGTTGCAGCTTTAGAAAATAGAGACAAAAATTAGAGGGAACCAAACCAATAAAGTATCCAGGATGTTTTGGATTGATTTCACCCCAGGGATCATCTGATTGCACCACTGACAACACAATGCATCTCATTGTATCCATAGCAATGCCTATATTGGAATAAAGAGGGAAACACTATTTTTACACTGGTAAAGCTGAGGCTGATTAAAGGTATCTCAGGTGTGGCTTGGGAATCGAATAAAGGCAACCTCTTGAGAACACAACAGATAAAAGAGGTTGTCAGGCCATGTTTCTGCCACAGTTAGATGCAAGTAGGGAAAGATTATAAATCAATGAGACCAAGATTAGAAACTGAACACCACTGTGTCACAGTATGTTTTAATCTTATAGCACAGAAATGCAACTTAGGATCTCTTCATAACAAGGCAGAGAACAAAACTGATACCACTGGTCATTCTTTTCTATGGATGCAACTGTTGTCACCTGGTCAAATGTCTCATTTGACTCTAATTTATTCAGCTTAATAAACTCAATGATCCCTTTCAAAGTGAATGAGCCTGTGGCTTCAATATATTGTTTTGCCTTCATTGCAATTGAAGGGCTTCCTCCATCATCTTTCTCTGAAGAAAGAACAAAATATTTTCTTGTAAATTTGTCCTCTCTATCCTTCAAGCTAAAATGATGAGCCGCATCTATATCTAGGTTTATAGCATTAATATCTCTCACTGAAGCAGACTATTAGTCACTCTTGCAATTATTTTGCTATTTGTTTAGCACTTAATATTGACTTTACAAAGAGCCAAGTATATAAAAAGTCCTACTGAATGAAATGTATCCTCTTTGTGAAATGAAAGACTATGCACAAGGCTATTTTATTTTATTTATTTACAGGATGTACATGGCTTTCTATTTCATATAATGATTCTGGTGGCTCACAAGAATCCATAAAACACAGCTAAAAATAAAAGTACCCTCCCCCCCACCAGGCACCATATCAAACTCCTCCCCCTACAGATCAATTTACCATTCCAACGCAACTCATGGTGGAAGATCCAGGTCTTCACAGACCTCTGGAAGGCTAAATGGGGGAGACCTTCAGATTTCAATGGGAGACTGTTTCAAAAAGTTTGGGTGGCTAACAAAAAGGCTCATCTCTCAGATGCCATCAACAAAATTTAAGAAAGAGGACCATGGATCACACCAAACTTCTCTAATCTAGTAGGATGTCAAAATGACCTCACCCAAATGTAGTTCCAGATGTAACCTGGTCCTGTGCAATGTAGGGCTATACAGGTGATAACCAGCACTTCAAATTACACAATTTCTTTTAGATGCACATTTCATCAACCAGTTCTAATTTAAATTATCTTCCTTGGCAACTCAAGAGTTTGTCTTTCCCATTCCTTTAATCTATTATACTTTCAATTTATCTGATCTATTATGAGCTGAGCTATACAAGGCCAAGATACATCTTGAAACCTATTATGACCACTATAGACAAATAGAAAATGGAGATGAGCACTGCCCCCTAGAGTCAGATACAACTGGAAAGGGGATCTTTATCCTTATAGACAATAGATAATATAGACCAAAGGTCTTCAAATTTGGCAACTTTAAGACTTGTGGACATGCTGGCTGGAGAATTCTGGGAGTTGGAGTCCACAAGTCTTAAAGTTGCCAAGTTTGGGGACCCCTTGTATAGACAAATAAATAGATAGAGAGTAGATAGATAGATAGCTGGGCAGGCAGGCAGGTAAGTAGTAGATAAAAATCAGATACCATCTTTGTGTATGTCATCCAGAAAAACAAATTCTCAAACAAATATTCTAGCTTTTGGAAAAACATGATTGAGTAATTGTACACTACTAGTTAACATGCAGATTTTCATAAAGTAGCTTCTGCTGAGCTACATGATCTAATCATAGTAGATCTCAAACACAACATCATATGCACTTAAACTCTCATCTACTTATCATTTCATCAGAGATGAATGAAATGCATTATTCAGAACTTAGATATTGCCAATATGCTTCTGCACTTTCCCATGTATGGGGTCTCTTAACTTCCATTTTAAGGACTAATTAGCACAACTGAGATTCTGATGAACATTTCTTTATTAAACAATTATCTCATTTTAAAACAGATAGGCTGGATCAAAGTGAACACAGACATTCCCATTTCCTTTAGACATCCTTTAGATGTATTGGGTGATTCAATACAGGGGATACAAAGTTTGGGGCAGATACGCTGACATCCTTGCTTACTGTGAAGGTTAAGAATATCACATTATTTGTTTATTGCTTTCCAGCAATTATATTCTGCCATATTATTTAAAAAAATCAGATGTTTCATTAAAAACAACCATAAATGTAGTAATAAACTCTCTTATTAACTATAATAATAATAAGAAAAAAAATCAAGTTAAAATTTATTTATTTGACTTGTATGCCACCCCTCTCCAAAAAGGACTCAAGAACAACTACATTATAGGATATTAGTCTGCAAAAGCTTGCTGGACCAGATGAATCTTAACAGCTTTCCTAAAGATGAGCAACTGGGATCATCTGGATTTTAAGATGAAGCTTGTTTCAAAGTGTTGTGATGTCAACAGAGAGGTTTTCCTTCCAGGCACCCACCTCCTTCACCTGCTAGGCTGACAGGACTCCATAATGTTCACTTTTGGACAGTATGGGCAGAATGAATAAGCCCACCAGAATCAATATGGAGGAAGGCTGATGATTTCATTACAGGTACAGACTTTGCATTATGCAAACACAAAAACAGATCACTCTTTCCGCTAGTTAAAGATGGTTAGGATCAGTGGTGGGATTCAAAACTTTTTACTACTGGTTCTGTGGGCATGGTTTGGTGGGCGTGGCAGGGGAAGGATACTGTAAAATCTCCAGTCAGAGGTGGCATTTGCCAGTTCTCTGATCTACTCAAAATTTCCACTACCAGTTCTCCAGAACTCGTCAGAACCTGCTGAATACCACCTCTGGTTAGGATCCTTAAAAGAACAACAGATATTCAAGATAAATATCAGGGCTACCTCATGAACCCTGACAGAATGCTGCAAAAGCCAGTGTGCACAAAAGTAATTCTACTGATGTCCAAGTCATCTTTGGCCAGCCTTTCAGATGATGGATACAAATATATTCTTTCCTAACAAAGGCATCTGAGGCAATTAGAGGATCTTATCACCAATGAGGTCTCTTCAGCAACAATCGTAATAAGCTCAACTGTGCTATTTTTCCCCAGGCAAAATTAGAAATTCTGTAATATATGCTGAAACACCAAAAACTTCCCTATCCCCAACAGTGAATACATTATGTAAAGCAATGAGCCAAGTCGTGCATTGTCCTCCCTGCAAAGCTAGAAAATTTTGTCAGCAGAGAACATAACATTTAGCATCTATTTTTACAATAACATCAGTGACTCTTGTGAATTTTAGATGTTATTATCTACAGTGTTTAGTATTTTGTTTTATATTCTACATAAACAAGTAATCCTTATTGTCCACCCCTCTACTCCCTCTCCCTCTCATCTTATTATAGAATTCATGTCAAAGAAAATAAATGTAATAAAACATTCCTACTACGGAGTTAAACTTCACACATTTGGCACTGGTGTCTTGCAAAAGGCTGTGTACAATAAAGATAATCCATTCAGATTTTTTTTAATATAATCATTTATGGAATGTTGTTGTTTACCATTGTACTCTGATTAAGATAAGTAGTTCCTCCCCATCGAGTTACAATATAAAAGACAATACAAAATGAATATAAGGTGAAGAGAGAAAAGCAGTAAACTGCAACCCTTAGAGTAGAGTAATATTTCGAAGGATATTTATCTACCAGTGAAATTATTAAATGAATTTCCTTTCCTCTTCAGTCCTTACAGGTTTGTTTGTTTATTATTTATTTATTTATTTATTTTATTTGTTTGTTAAACATGTACAAGGTAACAAGTATAAGTATGAACATAAACAGGAACAAAGGAAGTGAATACAGATAAATGGGGACAGTAAGACAGGGACGGTAGGCATGCTGGTGCATTTATGCATGCCCCCTTTAAGGACCTCTTAAGAATGGGGTGAAGTCCACAGTAAACAGTTTGAGATTGAAGCTGTGAGGGGTTGAGGCTGTAACAACGGAGTTGGGTAGGGCATTCCAGGCGTTGGCCACTCTGTTGCTGAAGTTGTATTTTCTGCAATCGAGTTTGGAACGGTTTACCTTGAGTTTGTATCAGTTGTTTGCCCATGTATTATTGTGATTGAAGATGAAGAAGTCATTGATAGGCAAGGGGTTATAGCAGACAATTTTGTGAACTATGCTTAGATCGGACCATAGGCGGCCCAGTTCCAGATTGTCCAGGCCCAAAATTTTGAACCTGGAGGCATAGGAAATTCTACTGTGAATAAAGGAGTGGAGCACTTTTCTCGAGAAATACCTCTGAACCCGATCAATTGTGTTAATGTCCGATATATAGTGCGGGTTCCAGGTGGACAAGCTGCATTTGAGAATTGGTCTGGCAAAGGTTTTGTATGCCCTAGTTAACAATTCAATGTTTCTGCAGAAGAAGCTTCACAAAATAAGGTTAACAATTCTTAAAATCCTTTCGACAATGTGTTACAATGAGCTCTGGGGCTTAGATCATTTGAGATAAGTACTCTTAGGTCCTTGGTAGAGTGAGGGTCATCTACGAGATCGCTTCCACCTAACTTGTATTTGGTGTTCTGATTTTTTTTTGCCAATGTGTAGGACAGAGCATTTGTTAGTTGAAATTTGGAGTTGCCAAGTCTGTGACCATTCTGACACATAGTCAAGGTCGCTTTGCAGGACAGCAGCATTGTCAGTGATGTTAAATAATTTTATGTCATTGACGAAGAGGTTGGAATGCTTTCTTGATGTGATTTCGGGGAATGACATACATGCTTTGTGTATCACTGAGGTATTCTATAATCTTTGTTCAGTTTTTTTATGTATAGCAGGTCATTTGTCACTAGCATTGCAATAATGGTGAGGCTGCCACTGCCCTCTTGTAGTCCCTGGAAGCTGTAGGGATCCGGATGGGGGATAATAGATTTCAACTTAATGTGGCAAGATTGAGTGGCCTTAGGTGCATCTGAGTTTTTGTCATCCTTAGTTCTGGCCAGGGTTGAACTACCCTGTTCAGACTCAGTTCACAATCTAGAGGTTTTCCTGGATTTGTGTCTTCTGCTCGAAAAGCAGGTGGTGGGTATGACTAGGAGATCTTTTGTACAGCTCTGGCTTGTGCACCAGCTGCAACTTTTCCTGTATTGTGACTCCCTGCACTAAGTTACTCAAGCCCTAGTCATCTCTTATCTAGACTTATACAATGTGCTGAAATCTTGAAATCCATTCAGAAGCTTTAACTGGAGCAAAGTGCAGCAGTGAGAGCCATATTACACTTCTGTTTCATGAACTTCCCTGGCAAATAGTCTGCTTCTGAGTGTAATTCAAGGTGTTGATTATGACCTTTAAAACTCTTAATGACATAGGTCCAGGCTACCTGATGAGCCATTTCATCCCACTGGGACTAGCCCATCCCAGTCATGCTTGCAAAGAGGATCTACTTTGGATCCCATCAGTAGAAGAATTCTAACTATCAGGATCCAGAAGAAGAGTCTTCTCTGCTGTAGCATGCACCTTTTGAACATCTTAAGATCTTCTCCCACCTTCCTATCCTTCTAAAATAGCTTGAAGACCTGGCTCTACTGGTTGGCCTGGGGACCAAATAAGGGAGTTCCACCCTGGAGGTGGCTGCTGGATTGATGGCAGACTGCTCCCACACACACACATACACACTCTACTCTCCACCTGATCATTATCACATTGATGTATTTTTGTTGTGTCTTTTTCATTGTTTATTTTATTACTTCTGTTTACACTCTTTTATTTCTTCCTTTTTATTGTTGTAAGCTGCATAGAGCAGTCCCATAGTGAGATAAGTAGCAAATAAATTTAACAAATAATAAAAATAATAATGGCTTTGAACTTCTGTGCAAATATATGACAGAAGGTTCTCATTATGAGCAGATGATGTTGCTTATATATTCCTGGTACTTCTGAGGCCATATCTTCACTTGTGGCTAGAACTAACATGGCTCTGTAATAGCAATAGCAATAGCAATCACACTTAGACCTATATACTGCTTCTTCACAGCTACCCAGCTTGCTTTCCAAATTCTCAGGAGCAGCTTTGTGTTATCACACTTTCTTCAGCCCACCAATGGTACAGAGCCTGCCAACACCTATCCTTGGTTTCATTCTTCATTGATGCAATTGCCTTTTTGAAGGAGGGGGGGGGAATGAAAGAATCTAACCAACTATGCTAGTGTACAGATGGAGTAACTAAGATTTCTGTAAGAATGACTGGGGTAGATAATAGCAAGTCACTAAAGGACAAACTGTCTTGCAGAGTTTCCTGTGAAGCAGAAATTAACCAGGACTTAATTAGCTCATAAAACCATTATGAAGGTGAACATCTCTTAGTATTCCCCTCTAGAAGAAGGGAATCTCATTCCTTTTTTTTCCTGGCACTGCCATGAAAATAGGAAAGTAGAAAGTCCCACTATGTGACAAATTCCAACTGGTAATTTCTAGATCAAAGCCAGAATAAACTCATGAACAAATTATATATTCATGAAGAAATTTCTCAATGCTGCCTGGGGAATTCTGGGAGTGGAAGAGTACACATCTTAAAGTTGTCAAGTCTAAGTTGCCACTGATCTAGAGAGAAAAAATCTGTCATCTGGAAATATAATACAAATTTTTTAAAAAGCCCCTTGATGATGATTGAATGTACCCATAATCACCAACATGTTAAGTATTACTTGACTATTAATAAATGGGAAATGATGTGTGGGTGGAGTGGAATGTAGAATATGGGATGTCCTTTTGAACTTCTTTCATGGTTCTTTCTACATGCCTTGAACTTTGAAAGTTGCTGTGTGTGTTGTCTGTGCATTACAGGTGATGAAGTCCAAAATACTTTGGAAAAGGCTGACTTACATTAATTCTTCAGGCAGAAATGAAGTTTGGGATACACTTGCTAATGTATCATTCTGCAGTACATTAAAAAAAAGAAAAGCAAAATTATCAACAACATACTTTAACTGAATTTATTTTCCACACAGAAGTTACAGAAGATATTCACTGTCTATTCACTAGTAAATAAAAACCAACCCTTTTGTTTCTGTAAAAAATGGTAAAGAGAAGGGATCAGCAGTATTTGACTTACCATAGCAACTTAAATCATGGAAGAATAATTGTTTCCAGCCCTGGAAATTATACATTATCCACATATCAGATCAACTTGGCATTTCCTTTCTCACTAGATGCTTTTCTACATATTCTTTGTTTGGGTTGGCTTTATGTGCTATTTATAGGTCTAACATTTGTTTAACATATTCAACTTATCATCACCATGTAAGAGAAAGGGATGAAATTTAGAATTTATTTTAAAAAACCTCATTCATTTTTTTCAAGGCAGAGATCAAATTAATGCTGTTCTCTGTTGGTTTACAGATAACATTCTATGAAATTACTCTCTTACAAATAAACTTTTATTTACAGGAAACTGGAATCGAATGATAGAAATAAGTCTTATTAAATAAGTGTATGACGTGCATGTATACATAATAAAACTATTTGTCTATCACTGTTGAAACTCCTTGCACTGGCATGCAAATTAGAATTTCATGGCCACTAGAAATTGGACATTAGTCTGATTAATAGGGTCCCAATTCTTGCATCTGAATCAATTGGTGTAGTAGTTAAGGCATCAAGCCTGAAACCAGGAGACCATGAGTTCTAGTCCCATTTTGGGCATAAAGTCAATTAGGTGACATTGGGTCAATCATTTTCTCTCAGCCCTAAGAAGAATGCAATGGCAAACCAAGAAAACTGCAGGGACTTATTTAGGTAACTGGACATGACTGAATGGAAAAAAAGGATAAGTGCTTGCATACCTAAATTTAGAGAGCCTACAAAATCAAAAGCTTTCAGGATTAATCTTCCATAACAAAGAAGTATTTATAATCTCCACTTTTGCCAGATCACCATCTATCATTTGAGACATAAAATCATTTGAGACTGTTTTACGGTGAAAAATCTCAACATCACCTACTCATATACTATAAATTAAGGTAAAGGCAAAGGTTCCCCTTGCACATACGTGCTAGTCATTTCCGGATCTAGGGGGCGATGCTCATCTCTGTTACAAAGCCAAAGAGCCAGCGCTGTCTGAAGATGTCTCCATGGTCATGTGGCTGGCATAACTAAATGCCGAAGGTGCATGGAATGCTGTTACTTTCCCACCAAAGTGGTCCTTATTTTTCTGCTTGCATTTTTACATGCTTTCAAACTGCTAAACTGAACAAGGAGTGATTTAACCTGGAAATAGGGAGAAACTTTCTGATAGTGAGAACAATCAACCAATGGAACAGCTTGCCCTCGGAAGTTGTGGGAGTGTCATCACTTGAGACTTTCAAGAAGAGATTGGACTGCCATTTGTCAGAAATGTTGTAGGGTCTCCCGCTTGGCAGGGATTGGACTAGATGACCTATAAGGTCCCTTCCAACTCTGATTATCTGTTAATTGTTATCTGCTAGGTTGGCAGAAGCTGGGACAAGTAATGGGAGCTCACTTCATTACATGGTGCTAGGGATTCAAATTGCCGACCTTTCTGATTGACAAGCTCAGCATCTTAGCCACTGAACCACTGCATCCCTTATATACTGTAAATTAAAGTTCTCCAAATCAATACCATATACTGTATTTCAGACAGAAACTTATGAGCATAATGTATTCCATTAAAAAAATTGGACAAAGAGATTGAGGCAATGGGTCAATTTGCCCCAACTTCCAGAGTTGCATCTGCTGTTGAAGCTGGCAAAGAGCACTTCCATACTCATTGTTTCCATTTTCCAATCCTTCTAAAGTAGCTTAAGGGCGGGGCTTGTGTCCCAGTGATACTACGTGCGATCGGGAAGCTCCTGGATTGCTGTAGGTATCTTCTCAGCTGGACGGTCCATTTGGACCTAAACCGTCCCGAAGAGACGGTGAAGGGAAAGAGCACGTCCTGTCGATCCCAGGGACATCGCAAAGTCCTTGGTTGATCCAGGAGAAGCTCTTTTTGCCGGCGGAAAAGAGGCAGCCATCAAGCTGCTGAAGCTGGGACAGCTCCAAAAGAAAGGCAAGATCGGATGAAGGTGTGTCGGTTTGGTGAGAGGTTCTTTTTATTTACTTATTTCTGAAGAGAACACCCCAATAACTGGAAAGTGGACTTAAAAAGTAAAGAGAACAGCTTTTCTTAAGATTGACGGCTTTTTTCTTCCTTTTTATCTCTTCTGGAACTATTTGATTTTAAAAGGGACTGGCTTTTCCTCTATGTAAAATAATCTTTTGTTCTGATGGTCTTTTTCCTTTTTTCCACCAATATTTTTTTGGGATTAAACGCTGTTTATGATTTTAAGAACTTTTTAGAAAAGAGAGCAATACCAATGTGCCTTTTCTCTTTTTTTTTCCTTTTTTCTTGCTCTTGAAGGGGGAGGAGTGAAAGTGAAAGCACTGCCATTTAGAGGCTTGGATATACTGTATTCCTTTCTTCTTCGTTTGTTTATCTATGTGAGCTGCATTCAAGGACATAGAGTTCCTTCTTGAAAGAGATAGTGGGGTGAGCACGATGGATTGTATACACAGGTGCCCATCTGTGAACTATTGATAGCGAACCCAGAGTTGGAACTGAAAGAAAGAAGACTAAAGTGACCTTGAAAATATATTCTACTGGAAATTTGACTTGATATTCTAAAAAGCCTTGGACATCTGGTGGCAGTAGTTTTCTTTTTTCTCTTGGCTGGATTTGTGGCTGCTCTATCTTTTCCACCCCCATTGATTGAATTTTTATTGTTTGATTATCCTTTTTCAATTTTTAGCCAGGAATTTTTCTTTTTCCCTTTTCTCTGCCTATGATTTGCTCCCCTTTTGCTTTTTTTTTTCTTTTTCATCTTGTTGATTTGCCATTGGATTAGGGTATATAAATACCTGAAGTCTCTTCCCCTTTTTTCCTTTTTATTTTTGAACTGGTAACCACCTGTTGTTGCTTTTT
This sequence comes from Naja naja, assembly GCA_009733165.1. Taxonomy (NCBI): domain Eukaryota; kingdom Metazoa; phylum Chordata; class Lepidosauria; order Squamata; family Elapidae; genus Naja; species Naja naja. Next base: position 26,343,095 of record CM019153.1, read on the forward strand.
GAGACCTTCCTTTTCTTCTTTACTTTTTTCTATTTTTGTATACAAGTGGAACCAACTGGATTAAGGTGTACAAGAACCTGAAGAATTTTTTTGTTTCTTTTTTTTATATTCCTTAATATTTTTAATTTTTACTTTTTTCCCTTTTTTGTCTACTTATTTTTATTATTTTTGGAGGGCCCTCTGCTTTTTGGGGGCCCTACTAGGAAATAACTATAAAATGAGTAGAAAAGCAATAGCTCCAAGCTCTCAATCAACAACTCCTGCTTCTTCACCATCTGGAGGTCAGCGATCAATACAGGCAATGTTGCAACAGGAAAAGGAAAAAGAGAAGGAGGATACATTACAGAAGATTTTGCAAGGAATTCAAATTCTACAGACAAAAGTAGAAAATGTTGAAGAGTAATGAGAATATCTCCCAAAAATTGAACAGACAAATCAAAAGGTGGAGAAGATTCAGCAGAAAATAGATAAGACGGATGAAAAAGTTGAAAATATTCAACAGAAAATTGGAAAGACAGATGAGAAAGTGGAAAATATCCAAGAGATGATGACCAAATATGATGAAAAGATTAAGAAAATTGAAGAGCAGGATGAACAAAGAGATAAGGAAATTGGAAATATCAATATCAGATTGAGTGAAGTTGAAAAAGAGGATTGAATCATTGAGAGGAGAGATGGATAGATCAGAATTTTACTTGAGATTTCAAAATGTGGAGGAAGAAAAGGGTGAAAACTTTGTTGGAAAAATGATAGAAATATTGGCGGAAGCACTAGAAATAACGAAAGAGAAAATGATGGATGGAATGGATGAAGTGTTTCGTGTACATACAAGATATGCAATGAGGAATAAGCTACCAAGAGAAGTCCATATTAGATTTACTAAGAAAATTATTAAAACACAAATTTTGCAAATGACAAGAGAAAAGATATTAAAGTATAAAGACAAAGAAATTGTGGTGCTGAAACAGGTACCAAGAAGAGTAAGGGAGACAAGGAGAGAGTACCTCTTTCTAACCAAAGAACTGCTTAGAAAAGGAATAAATTATAGATGGCTGATACCAGAAGGCCTTCTGTTTACATGGCGGGAACAAAGACATAGAATTGACATGGTTGAAAAGGCGGAATCATTTTATTATGAATATATTAGAGGAAAGGAGGAAGATACAAGAAAAGAAGAGCCCCTGATTGAACCTCAAAAGGAGTTGATAGGAATTGCCGACCTTTCTGATTGACAAGCTCAGCATCTTAGCCACTGAACCACTGCATCCCTTATATACTGTAAATTAAAGTTCTCCAAATCAATACCATATACTGTATTTCAGACAGAAACTTATGAGCATAATGTATTCCATTAAAAAAATTGGACAAAGAGATTGAAGCAATGGGTCAATTTGCCCCAACTTCCAGAGTTGCATCTGCTGTTGAAGCTGGCAGAGAGCACTTCCATACTCATTGTTTCCATTTTCCAATCCTTCTAAAGTAGCTTAAATTCCTATAGCAATTCTAAAACAGTATTTCACCTTGGTCTTTATAAATGAATTCTTTTTCATTATTGGTTCTAAGGAGCTTTTTATTCAAATTGTGATCTTGTCAGGTAGGGATACTTGATTTGAAAATATTTGCAATTATTGTCCCTAATATCAATTAAGGATATATTCCAAGTATCTAGAAAATAAAATTATGGTATTAAAAGCATAATCTGTTAGCAGTGGTGATTCTTTCAGACCACCTTGGTCTCAATAAAGCAAACACTTAACCAAGCTGATAAGGGTTTTGCATCCATTTTGGTGGATGTGAAGAGGAAGATGGTGTCTTTTTTATTATTATTGTGACTATAAATATTCAAAGGTATTCACAGTATCAATCAGTTAAGCGTTCTACGTTCTCACAATTGTAGCCAACACACACAATTTATCTCTCTAGTTTGCAGTTCAAGGATCACCTTCTTCAACTGTCATTAACAGTCCTTAGCTAGAGAGATAATTCAGAATGGATGACTGAGAGAGAAAAAAGAACTACTAAAGCAGAAGATGAAAACACTTCAGTACAAACAGACATACACACCTTGTTAATAAGTTAACCCTTTTTTCTGGATTGAGATCAATAATAATATAAAAGCCATGGGATCATTACTACACAAAAAGATGAAAATTCATTGCAAAGCATTTTCCCTTGCTAGCTACATAGTGTGTCAAATACGTAGGGTGATTTATTTTATAGAAGCACCTTAAGGCAAGCTTTTAAAAAATTAAATAAGGATTATAACCCACCCTCTTCTCACTCACTCTTATAAGAAGACTGTCAGGCTTTCAATTTGCTTTATATCTGACCAGAATTAATATTAATCTTCTTCATATTTTGATTGTAGTTTCATTTGCATGGAAGCTATGATTTTAGACTCACCACGAATCTTTAAGATGGGTTGTAATACAGGGAAATGATGAAGTTCTAGATGAACTCTGATCTATCTCTGAAACTCCACTGACTATACAACGGGTCAACATTTATTTTTGTGGAGAAATCAATTAATAGCCCAGAAACAACAAACAAATCCAGTTTGCTAATACCTAGGGGTACTGCTCGAGAAAAATCTAGGTCTTTAAAGTTTTAAAGAAAGATAACAGATTAAGGCTGTTCAGAACCTGGAGTAATAGTGTTCTCTAAGGCAGATCCCATAACACAGAAATTTCTGCTGATTTCTGCTAAATGTAAGTGCTTCATAGAAGAAATCTGCATCCTGTCAAATATGGTGGCATGAGCAGAAAGAATCAGAGACAAGCAATCCTGAAAATATCTTGGCTCTTTGCCATGTAGACCTTTATAGGAAATAACCAACACCTTAATTTGCACCCAGAAGCCTACTGGAACTCAGCGTTGCTTGCATAGCATAGGTGTTGCACAAACATATTGCAGATGTGAAATTGCCCACACAGTCATATTCTGGACCAGTTGCATATTCCATATGATCTTCAACAGCAGCCCCATATATAGTGCATTGCAGTGATCCAAACTAGACATAACTAAGAACTGTTTGTGAGCTTCTTGATCAGAAATAAGCCCAATTGGTGCACAAGATGGATTTATGCAAAGGGTCTCCTTTTTAGGGAAACCAGCAAGCATTCTCCAAATTGGTTCCCCAAATATCAGGCAAATCTATCTGGGTGGGGAAAAATGTATCCAAAGTATGCTAAGCCTATCTCTGGTAAACTAAGCATTTATTGATTGCTTCTTGGCACATCAACTTTTAAGAAAGCAAAGCAGCCTTTTTTCCCCCTATATCATTGCCATCCTTACATTATACCTCTCAAAATGTAAGAGGAAAATAGAATAAAAGAAACCTAGTTCCTGTCAGGGGTAGAGTCTGTATAGCTTTCCATTTCTGTAACACTGTAAGTTACATAGTCTTGATGGATCTAAACAAAGTTTGACCAGATTCTAAGTGAAATACCATAATAAGAATGAAACTAATGGAACATCTGCTGGAGTAACTTACCTGGTTTGTCAAGAAAAATACATTTGCTAACTATCACTGTGGGAAAGAGTATAATATTAATATCTACATTAAGTTTTGGGTTCTACATACTGGTCATTTTCTAAGTCCTTCAGGCCAAAACAGACTGTGTGACCTACATGCTTTTAGGAGAATGGATTTGATCCTTTCTCTGTGATCCAGAAATGGACTATTTCTCTGGAGACTGAGCAAATTATTAGAGATCTCGTTCAAAGGATAAAAGGGTGACTTGGTATTGTAGACACCTATACACATCACTTGCAAGGAATACCATAAAGCAACTACATTACATTTTTTTTTTAATTTGCACAGCTGCAAAGTTGACACCTGGCTTTAGGAAAAGTCCCTTTTTTTGGTTCCTTACAAGGGTTATGTTCATGTTCACAGGCACTTAGAGCAGGAGTGAGATTCATACTTTTTTACTATTGGTTCTGTGGGCGTGGCTTGGTGGGCATGGCAGGGGAAGGATACTGTAAAATCTCCAGTCAGAGGTGGTATTTGCCGGTTCCCCGAACTACTCAAAATTTCTGCTACCGGTTCTCCAGAACTGGTCAAAACCTACTGAATACTACTTCTGATTTTCAGTTATATTGTCCTCTTTGAACCCAATAAATGTCCAGCCCTAAAAAAATTATGCTTCATCAATATGGCAACATCCTCCATGTTCCTTACTCACAAAAATATATATTGCTGAACTGGTTATTTCTTCAGGTATTTTTTTATATAAAATCCTTTCAGAAGCAGCCATTTGCAGATTTTCCAAGGGTATCTTGCAAAATCAGCTAGCTTGCCTGTATTAATGGTATTTGGGGATGTATGAACACTTAATTACTTAAAACAAGATCTGGAAGACACATTTATGGTATTCTTTATATCAAATGTTCATCTGAACTATTTAAATACCGTACCCATTATGCTATGGGGATATAAATTGCTTGTCTCAGCCTATGAATATCTTGCTTCCATCTGTCTCTAAAATTTAGAGAGTATCAAGGGTATCACTCTGTTTCAAAAAATAGGGCATGTCCCTGCACAAAAAGAAGTATGAGAACAGAGCTATCCCAGGTCCTCCCAATTTCCAGCCTTTTGTATCTGAAATAATGCAGGTGTTTCCATAATAGTCTCTCCTGATAAAATATTGGAGCAAAATAAATCCCAAAACTGCCACATAGTTAATTTAATTTTATAATCTCCATTTGGAACAGTCTAACAAACTCACTTAATAATGTTCATTTTTCACATGCTGGCATAGCCTCACTTTCAGAAAAAACTAATGGGCAATGGAAGCAGTCATGCCCAAATCAAATTTTAAAAGAATAAGAACATTAGGAACACAATGAAGAAATGCAAACTTCATAAATACTGCTTACAGAATTAATGGTGAATGCCACATTTACTTCATTAGAATAATCAATTCAACCCCTTGAAGATATTATTTCTGCTTTATGTTATCCGTTCAACTTCATTTACATTTCATTGTAATACTGAGTATGCATCCAATGTAACCTGAGATAAATATAAAGGGCCTCATTGGACAACTTCAACAGAGATGATCCATCATTCTGGCTAATAATAGTTATTCTTAATTTACTTAAACAAACACTTCTCATTTTGTATTACATTGGGTATATGTGAAACAATTTGCAGGCCTAATGCCTAGTGACAATATTAAACAGATCCAGCTATTAACTCAGCCAAAAATTTCAAGGACTGCAGAAAAAAGTAGGTCAGAATGTAATAGTGACATTGAACTTTTCAACTGGGAATAATTAGGTTTTATATCAAGTGTGCAGTGACCTAGTCTAGTCTGAAATGAAGTAGAATAAAAAGAGTTTGGCTTTATTTGTCATTATTTATAGGCTATTTTCCTTGGCCTTTTTAAAAATTGCCTACCATTTAAGAATTAATAATTGTTCACCTATACCTTAGGGAACACTTTGAAGGTGTGTGGAACTGTTTAGCATGACATAAAAATTAATGAAAGGATAGAATGAACAAGGGCCACATTCCTCTCCCCACAAACTGTATACATTCTATATTCAGTAGCTGCCATTTTCCCATTTTTACTATTCTATGGAGTGTGGAAATATATCCACACACGTGAATTTATTGAAGCATGGTATTCAACCAATGGATCTATCAATAAACATGTTGATTTGGAGCCAGCACATGAATCCATAAGGACCAACCAATGATGGCATCAACCACCTCTTCACTTGGTGGCCTTCACTCACAATGATCAGCTGGTCACATGACAGGTCACATGGTATGACTAGCTGGTCACATGACCCACCGACCACATGAGATCAATAAAAGCGGTGAAGAACTGAAACAAGATGCTTCAACCGAAATCCTACTGAAAATGTCACCTAGGTGATGAAATGTTTGGAAACTAAGCAGCAATCTTGGACAACAACCAGCACCAACATCTACCACCCGCGCTACAAATATTTTCTAACATTTCTAATATGGAAATATATATTAGAATTTCTCCCAAAATTTCATTACTTCCTATTTCTTGTACAAAATGGAGCAAATGCACACCTATGAAATAATGTATGTTATATACTGTGTTTTACATTTTACAATGCAGACTTCAGCAATTTAAATTCATTACAACATGGAGAAGTTTTCTACTAAGTGAGCAAATAGAATTAACATGCGTTTGTCAGAGCAAGTCAACAGGAAAAAAGAAGAGAGAATTAAGAAAGCAGCTTGGTTCTGAGGGATTGTGAGCTATGATGAGAAAGATGAAAAAGTCATCTTCTGAATAGCTACTGACTGCAAGGACTGTGTTCTAAGAGTTGCCAATTGCCTAGTGTTGGTAACTAGTGACATCTTCCTGCTGAGTAAGTAGAGATTGTCAAAAGAATATATGGCAGTCAGAGTTCAGGATGAAACTTCCTTGAGCGAGTAAGCAGGGAAAGTTAACAAAGGACTTTAGCAAAGGAATTTAAGAGAGAGTTCCTGAAAAATATTCAATAGTGAACTGTTGGCTAATGACTCCCTTTCAGGAGAACAAGAGGCAATGAAACTCTTTTAAGTGTTGTATATAAGAAATAAAAATGAAGATTAACAGACAGGATTCTGCTGTAGTGTGCCACTTAAAAACAAGTATATATGCAGCAAAAGTAAACTCACAGCAGTCCTTGCTGGAAAAAAATCAAAAGACTGGAGAAACAAATCAGTTGATGAATAGGAATAAGGATTTATTAAACCTTTTTCAGAAGGTGATATTTCAGAAGCTAACATCAGAAGCAACTCAAAAAGACATTCAAACAAGCCCACTGGATGAAAATGACAACCAGAATCAAGAGACACAGGGGAAATTTTACATCATGCTGATAAAAAAGATTCTGAGAATTCAGGGAAAGAAGAAGAAAGATTGAATAATGGGAGACAGAATAGTTGATCTCTATAGCCATTGATACAATCAGTCTACAATAATATGGGCTAAACTTTTGCTGATCTCAGATGTGTAACTGTACCATATACAAAGTCAAAGAAAAGAGTCATGGCAATTTATCATAATTAATGATAAAAAGAGTTCTAATAAATATTTGCCAGCCAAAGTCATTAACTCATATTCTGATTGAATGTTTATTTTTAAAGTCCTAACAGTAACAAGAGCAATTTTCAAATTTTACAGATGGTGAGTATGTTCCACTGGGACATAGATTCCTGTCTGCCTGGAATGCTTACATTTGTACAGGAAGTCCTTGACTTACAACAATTTAGTGACTAGGAAGTCCTTGACTTATAACAATTTAGTGACCATTCAAAGTTACAATGTCCCTGAAAAAAGTGACTTATGACCATTTTTCACACAACCTTGGCTGGATTCCCATGTTTGCATGATCAAATTTGCATGCTGAACAAGTGGCTCATATTTATGACAGTTGCAGTATCCTGGTGTCATGTGATCATCTTTTGTGATCTTTTGACAAGCAAAATCAATGGGAAAGTCAGATTCACTTAACGACTCTGTTACTAATGTAACAACTGCAGCGATTCACTTAACAACTATGGGAAGAAAGATCTAAAATGGGGCAAAATTCACTTAACAACTATCTCACTTAGCAACAGGAATTTTGGGCTCAATTGTAGTCATAAGTCAAAGATTGCCAGCAGGCAGCTGGATTCAGTGAGTTACTGGCCCTTTCTGATTCTATGGTTCTATGAGAGGACATACAAAACTCGGTAATTTGGAAACAGGTCTTTTCAGAGAACTTAAAACTGCTCTGTGCCTAATCTCTCTGCCACATGTCATTCCAGAACAGTTTCAGTGGTTTCCAGAATGAAATCTAAATTAGAAGTGATTTGAAATATCCTGGCTTCAAAACAGGCTTGTTTTGTCCAAAATGCCCTGTCTCACACCAGTGGTGGTATTCGACCGGTTCAGACCAGTTCTGGCGAGCTGGTAGGAGCAATGAGCAGTGGAGACCGAACCGGTTCTCTCCACCACTCTGCTGTTGGGCCCACCTGCCCACCCAGGATTCTATACTCACTTTTATCTGCTGAATTTGAAGCGCAGCTGCTTTGCGCGGCACAGAATAGTGCCGCGCAGCAGCTGCTGAAGTGACCGGGATCGTGCAGGCTTGCAGGAGGTGAGTTAGAATGCCTCTGCACCTGCGCAAAGTGCGCATTTGGTGCATGCATGCACGCAAAGTGTGTGCACATGCACAAACCGCGCCCACCAAGCCATGCCCACCAAACTGGTGGTAACAATATTTGAATCCCACCACTGCTCTGACTGGAGATTTTACAATATCCTTCCCCTGCCACGCCCACCAAGCCATGCCCACAGAACCGGTAGTAAAAAAATTTGAATCCCATCATTGTCTCACATGCTTCAAACTATTTCCAGTTCCTTCCACAACCTACTAAATCATGTTTGGAAGAGCATGAGCTGGAAGACGGTTGGCATAAAAATTCTGTTCCTAGATTGTCATTTTTCCTGAAGGTTCAGATTCTTGTGTAAAGTTTAAAGGGTGAAATGCACGCTTGCATCAAATTGTATTTAAGTTCTCTCATATCTTCAGGTTGGAACTAAGAATATGAAGATGACTTAAATCAGTTAAAAATTTGTGTCTGTCAGTAACTGTAGTTTCCACTTCACTCCTACACAGCGTAGTAAGAGGAAAGTTAGATTAGCAATATTACTAGTCCATAGGAATTAGAAAAATTCCCATGGGGACACAGATGCATTTTAGGGCACCAGATTAGAGATTATTGCTATACATGTAGCCTTAGAGTAATTCTACCTCACGTCCAAACTTGCGTGCGAAAAACATCCATTCCTAACACTTTCTAAGTGTTTATTTATTTAATAGCAGATAGACAATTCAAAGGGCACAATAGGTTATAGTTCTGTCCTTTACATTGTTCTCTCCCAACTGTTCTGAATATTGTCCTGAGTCCCATTAGACACAATCAAAATATCCTAGCTCTTTTCCTGAAATTATTCATCTCCCCAAGGTGAATCTTAAATCTTTTTGTCTGCGAGTGCTGCCAGTTCAATAAAAAGCATGCCATCTGCTCCACTCATGGGCTCACTGAAGGGGATTTGCAATGCTGAGGTCTCCTGAGAACTAGGAGTTTACTCTTCATCTTAGAATACTGCCTGTAGCAGAAGCATGGAAGCAACAGAGGCCTGAAGCCTTCCATTTTTAAATAGAGCCTCATTCCCAGGATGTGAATGACACCCTCTCCAGATTTGCAACAAGGCACATCACTCAGTTCATATTGCAATAGCAATAGCATTAGACTTATATACCACTTCACAGTGCTTTTAAAGCCCTCTAAGTGGTTTATAGAGTCAGCATATTTCCCCCAACAATCGGGGTCCTCATTTTACCAACCTTGGAAGCATGGAAGGCTGAGTTAACTGTTATGTATTTGTTTGTTTGTTTATAAAATTTATTAGCTGTTCATCTTATCATAGGGTAACTTGGGGTGGTTTGCAGTCATATAGACTAAGAGCCTTGGTGGTGCAGGCTGCTAAATGCCTAGCACTTAATTCCAGCTGCCTGCAATTAGTGCAGGCTCGAATCCCACCAGGCTCAAGGTTGATTCAGCCTTCCATCCTCTCGGGGTAGGTAAATTGAGGACCCAAGATTTTTGGGGGCAATAAGCTGACTTTGTAAAAATGTCACTTAGTAATAAGCAGGCATATACAATGGAATGAAAGCTATTGCTGAGCGCATTGGGTTGTGCTCCCCAAAAATTGTAAGCCGCCCTGAGTCTCCGGAGAAGAGCGTCATATAAATATGAATATATATATATATATATATATATATATATATATATATATATATAGTAAAACATAAAAAGTTAAAAATAAACATTAAAACCAAAGACACATGGAGAGGGTGGGAGCAGAGTGGGGGGTGAGGTGGGATCTGTTATTACTCAGTCAACCACCTCCATTGCACTCTTCTACTGGGGCCCCAAGCTGACTGGCAAAGCCACATCTTTAGGCTCTTATGAAAAGATAGAGGGTTGGAGCCAACCTCACATTGCGGGGCAGGATGTTTCAGAGGGCAGAAGCAACAGCAGAGAAGGCCTTCCTCCTGGATCCCACCAGCTGGAATAATCAGGTTGACAGGATCCACAGCAAGCCTCCTCTGTGGTATGAGGGGTACCGGTAAAATCCCAGTGGGCTGAGATGGTCCCTCAAATAATCTGGGCCCATGCCATGAAGAGCTTTAAAGGAGATCACCAACACCTTGAATTGTATCCGGAAGCAGACTGGTAACCAGTGCAGCTTGTGGAGCAGTGGTGTTACAGGGCAGCAGTTGCCCACTGGTGGTCCATGAGAAAATTTTGGTGTTCCACAGAGAAATGTCAACCCTAGAGCACACCCCCAAAGCAATTAATCCAGGCTGTGCAGGAACACAAAGCTGCGCCACCCACATTGCCCATGGGAACCCTCCCCGCTCACTCACTCCTTACCTGGCAAACTTGCCTGCTAAATTGCTATTTTTCCTTTTTCTGACCATCAGCTGTTCTACTGTGCCAGGAGATTTAGATTAGCTCGAAAGCAGGAAATCATTGGATTTCTTGCTTTCTAGCTAATCTTTAGATCCACCGGCTAGCTGAGTCTGCACTCCTTCAGTCCTAAGGAACGTTCAGTTCTGCTTAAAAACAGAGCCGAATGTTCCTTAGGACTGAAGCAGTGCAGACTCAGCTAGCCAGTGACAGATAGATAGATCTCTGAATGAATCTGTGATTCTGTGAGCAACTCAATCTGCCTGCCTGCTTTGCCTGATTTTGGGTAAAAGTTGCTCTGTTTTTATATTAAAAATTCAATATTTACATACATGGTGTGTTGTGAGTTAATTTTGTGAGTTTGCTTGCTAGCAAATTTTATGTGACAGGCTCAGGTAGCCGATCTCACAGATCTCTGAATGAATCTGCGATTCTGTGAGCAACTCAATCTGCCTGCCTGCTTTGCCTGATCTTGGGTAAAGGTTGCTCTTTTTATAAAAAATTCAATATTTATAGAAATATTTATAATATTTACATACAAGCCATGCCCAGCCAGTCACATGACCACCAAGCCACACCCACAAATTAGCCCATGCCCACAGAACCAGTTGTTAAGGAATTTGAATCCCACCCCTCCCACTGTGTGTTTGTGTGTATGTATGTGTGTGAGAGACAGAGGGAGGGAGGGCTCAGATCTCTCTCTCTCTCTCTCTCCCACCAAGGTCAGCAAGCCACCATCAGTCAAAATTCATATTAGTGGTGCCCGGGGTTTAAAATTATGAGTTTGGTGGTCCTTGAGGTCCAAAAGGTTGGCGACCCCTGTTTGGAGGCCCCAAAACTACCCATGCTGCTGCACTCTGCACCAGCTGTCCCCATATAGGATTCATTACAGTAGTCCAGTTGTGAGATGACTAGGGACTGAATGACTGAGTGCAGGAAATCCTGGTCCAGGAAAGGCTGCAACTGGTGCACAACACCAAGTTGTGCAAAAGCTCTCCTAGCCACGACTGCCATCAGTTCCTTGAACAGGAGTCACAAGAACCCCCTAAGTTGCAGACAGGGTCTTTCTGGGGCAGTGCCACCTGATCAAGAGTCAAAGTCCCAGATCCCAGAGCCCCTGGGTACCCAAAGCCATTCAGTCTTACTAGGCTTTCAAGTAGGGTATTTCCAGCCTTCTGTGTAGATAGCAAAGAGATTCTGAAAGCCTCCATGCACAAGTCATGTATTGTACTGTGGTTCTTGAATGTTGACAAAAGCATTTTGAAGTCATTGCTCATAGAAATTGTAGAGCAGTGAGTTTGAAGTAATTGAAATCATTTCTCATAGAAATTGTAGAGCAGTGTTTCTCAACCCTGGGAAGTTTAAAATGTGTGGACTTCAATTCCCAGAATTCCCCAGTCAGCAACTTTAAAGTTCCCCAAGTTCATAGACAGGCTGCCTTATATTTATAGCAGAATCAAATGGTGTTTTCAGATAGCTGTTGAGTGAAACTATGTTTCAAGAAGGACTTTTAAAAAGGTGCTATTGGCATGTCAACAGACATTCCTGCTAATATCAGAAGCATTTCTTGAAATGCCAGAAATGAAGCAGTACATAGAGCCAACACTGACTTCACTTTCCACTCATTCCCCTTTCATTCCAGATTTGCGATACAATAAAAAATGTGCATTTAAATTGCCTTCACTTATTCTATCTATCTTGACTTCCTGGAAATTTGCAGATTGCTCATATACATCAAACTGGGATTGCTGAACACACTGCAGGAGAAGGAGTTTGAAACTAATCTGATAGTCATTTTCCCAGTACTCATATACTGCTTATAGATGCTCAATTATTCATGTTTAGATTAAAGCTATATGATATATCTCTATCTTACTTGCCTATATATTCTCACTGTTTTGTGGGGTGCCTAATGCTCTCAGAACTTGGTTGTTTTCTTGTAGATGTTTCAATACCAAATTAGATAATATTATCACTGCACTGATGATGTGTACTGATTATGTTATCTGGTTTGATAATGAAACATCTCCAGAAAACAACCAAGCTCTTTTTCATACCACATTTGATCAATTCACATTAGATTGACCCCTTGTTTCTGTAACTGTCACCAGGCTGTCTAGTGTGCCTTCCATAAAGTACCATACTCTAAAATGATCTAGGAGAAAAAATGGAAGCAATAGCTGGTCAAATGCAGTTTGAAATGTCATTAGAAACAAGTTTATCCTGCCTGCACAAGCAATGAAAGGAGCTGAGTGAACATTCTAGTCTAAACTGCACCTAACAACAGTTGCTGGGTTTGCTAAATCACCACATCATTAAATTAGCAGTTGTGTATTTCATGTGGTTCATATAAACATTCTTACTGATTGTTCCTCTAATCCTTCTTTAGCTTTCCACATCCCAAAATGATTCCAAAATAGACAATTGTTTTCCAATATGGTTGAATGGTATACTCTGCGAGATATACCATCTTAGGTATGACTCCCAATATATATGACTCAATAAGGTAACTTATTTATGGAACAAGAAAAAATACAATATTTCTTGAGAAAAATTATGTTTAAAAAGGAGACTCTCACTGGGCTTCACCAAATATTGAATTTAGCTGTCGATTGCAAAATGCATGTTTTTCATGAGGTATGCACTTATAAGTGTATCAAGTAAATCTTAGGTAGAAAAATAATAATGTACAAATGTGCAGCTTTTCTCTAATAGAAGTGGCTCTCATTATTTGAAGAGGTACAGCCTACAACAAAGGTAGGGAGGATAGACATTAAGTCTATTATAATTGGAGAATTAGGATCTTGGAAATTACCAAAAAGGTGTGCCAAAGATTGGAGAGGTGTAATCAGGGTTGGGATTCAAAATTTTTAACAACCGGTTCTGTGGGTGTGGCTTAGGTGGTGGGCGTTGCTTGGTGGTCATGTGCCTGGGTGGACTTGGCTTGGTGGTCATGTTATTGGCTGGGTGTGGCCAACTCAATATCACTCACATCGAGGCACGCGTCTCCTCGCCTGGCCTCTCATGACTGTGGGGATGCTGCAATAGTCATAAGTGTGAAAAATGGTCATAAGTCACTTTTTTCAGTTCCATTGTAACTTTGAATGGTCACTCCACACAAACAAAGTACCAGCAAAGGAGGGAGAAAAAAACTCCAGAGACATTCCTGAGACAGGAAGTCTAGTCCTGCCAAGAATATAATAAGGGTTAATGGAGAGGCAGTTTCTGTAAGCAACACCAGAATGTTTCCTTCCTGCCTTCCTTACAGGATTAGGCCAGTAATTTCTTCTAACAAACGGTTCTCCAAATTGTTTAGAATGTTAACAACCAGTTCTAGCCAATAGGTGCGAACTGGTAGAATCCCACCCCTGGGTGTAATAGGAAGACTGATCAGGGCTGAACATGTTGATGAGAAAGGGGAAGAAAAGCAGAAGGTTTTTTTTTAATTACATTTATATGCCGCCCTTCTCCGAAGACTCAGGGCGGCTTACAATTTTGGGGATATAACCCAATGTGCTCAGCAATAGCCTTCATTCCATTGTATATGCCTGCTTATTACTAAGCGGCATTTTTACAAAGTCAGCTTATTGCCCCCAACAATCTTGGGTCCTCAATTTACCTACCCCGAGAGGATGGAAGGCTGAGTCAACCTTGAGCCTGGTGGGATTTGAGCCTACAGTAATTGTAGACAGCTGGATCGTAAGTGCAGGCATTTAACAGCCTGAGGCACCAAGGCCCTAAGTTGCAGAAGAAACATCAGGGCTAAGATTTCCCATAGGTTGCTGGGAGGATGGCGGTGGGGGTGAATACCCAAATGATATGTTCTGCATGTGTAAAATGGTGGGTCAGAATCAAGTCCCAAAAAATCCTTGAAGTAAAGTCTGCATTTATCAACCATGACTTTATAAGAGAAAGGATACTGTTATGTATGTAGGTTTGAAGTCATTGGTTTAGTTTGAACTGTTCTTGTAAAATGTTGGAAATGATTGGTTTAAAAAGTGCGGGAAAACCCTGCACTCTGATTGGCTGGCAACTGAGGCTGCTGGCTATAAGTAGCAGCCACAGCCCAGCTAAATTGGGTCCATTCTGAGCTGTAGTCACTAATAAACTAAGAGCTTGAAGCACTCCGCGTCTGTCTCTTCATGCAAACTTAACAGATACCATGCATAAGGTGACAAGAATATGGTTGCTAATACTCCTTTTTCCAGGAATGGCTGCAACTGTTACACTAGATATCAATGGACAAATACTCTCTGGCCACACTTCTACCTGCTGTTCCCAATGAGAGGTGAGGATCCTGGAGTACTCCTAAGTTGCACATCAATTTGTTATATGATCAATGGTATAAAAGGCTGTCCAGAGGTCTAGCAGGAATAATAAGTTCATGCTCCACCTAACTAAGCTCTAACTAGGTCAGTGATTGGACCTATAATTTAGTTTAGTTTACTTTATTTTCATTGTACCTCGTACAATGAAATTAAATGCCATCTTCAGTGTACATTATACATAAAAATAAAAGAAAACAAAAACACACATCCTTACATTCTGTACAATTGAATTGAAAACCCTCCCCAAAATTTCCTCCCATTGCCAAGGCTGAAACTTGACTAAAAACGTTCTGATAATCCATTTCTTCCAGAGTCTTTTGCAGCTACCACCTGACCTTTCAGTGACCTTCCCTAACAAGATAGTTGTCTAATATCAATGGGTCCAAGATTGGTCACTTTAAAGGATGTACCAAAATGCTCTTTAAACACAACTTAAACCACAATTCTCCTCCTGCAGTGAGTCATTTTCAAAAATGATTGAATTTGCAACTTCTGCCTTGGGCAAGGGGTTTGACTAGAAGACCAAAAAAGCCTCTTCCAGATCTATGATATTATGAAAAACCTCCTGTCCATTCCCTGGCCTTATATATAAGCCAGGCAATGTAGGGGTCAAACCTAGAGATGGCAGAGCTCTTCTCACTAAAGCCCCTGGCCATACTCCTAATGTGAAGGATGTAGACCTGACCATGGGCACAGGGAAGGATTGAAAGGTCTGTTAAAGGACAATTTTCAGAACAGATGGTTTAATACTGATAGAAAAGAGAGCATTAAAAATAAGCTCAAAAACTATCATTTTGAATAATATAAGATGGAACAGACAGAAACTCTGCCAGCTATTTGACATTCTATTATTCTACTTGACAACAATAAACTCTCTTCCTGGAATTCTTACTCCATCTGTTTCAGGGCCTTGCCTGTCTCAACAAATTCAAAATTTTCTCAAATAATATTGTAAGTTGCCACCCTAGGCACGTCCTTAGTCTCTGTCCAGTGATCTTCCAACTCAAAGAAAATGCAAGTGGTTCTATCTGCAGAGTGTCCAGACTCCAGTAAGTCCAGAGTTTTTAGAGAGTTTAATAAGCCTCTTTCTAGCAGTTCTTCATTAAAAGCACAGGATTACTTTTAAAACGGGCTGAAGTTGGAATTTCATGCCCATTCAGATTTGCTTGTGGTCTTCCACTAGCATTCCTTCAGGCATTATGAGATTGATCTAGGGAGTTACTACTTGTCGAAACAAATTATTAGGTTTGGCGTATAAATAATAGACTTCAGACCTCATATTAAGCCACAATTTTGCATGTTCAGCTTCAGCTTAACACTAGGTGTGAAGTCCACCACAATGTAATTTTCCTGTGCTTTCATATGCTCAAATCACAAAAGCAGATCCACCAAAGAATGAAAAAGCCAGAGGCATGCCTGCACAATTCCTGTGCACACATAAAGCTTTGATAGATCACAGGTTTTACTGGGCTTCTTGTTGTTTCCTTCAATCTATCATGGTGGTGTTAAGTGATCATAATAAAAGTAGACACTAGAACCTTGAAGGCTTTGTCAAAAATGTTTTTTGTCAGCTATGATAAATGTGAATGGCAAAATATTCACCAATTCTCAGGTGGTTTTCCGTCTACCTCAATGTATTCATGAAACTTCTCAATTTGGGTCCATTCACTTCCAGTGACGTACATTCTAAAACATCTCTTTGTATGTAAGATGCTGTTATCAGATGTGGGTGAAATGAACAATATGCAAGTCCAGACAAAGCACCCCCCCCACATGTTGTTTGCTGAGGAGGAAGCAGACTGCCATTGGCATGAAGTGAACTTTATTTGCCCCTCCATTTAAAAAAAAATTAAAGGGAAAGCACATAATAAAAATCTGTGTGAATTGTTATCATCTAATGATATACTAGAAGAGGTCAACCATTTAGCAACAGTAGAACAAAAGATTAAAAATATAAAGAATAGTTTTCATAACATAATTAATTGGGGTGACCTTTGATGCTCTGTAGGTGCCATGAAGGCACACTACACAGGATTTGTCAGTACTGCAAAAGGTGTTGGTGATAAAAGCACTTGAAAAAGCTGGATCACATTTTTACACTTTTCTAGGATACTTTGATTAAATAATAATAACAGTGAAATAAAGGGGAAACACTATCAGCTGCCATTATAATTATCCACACAAAAATATTATGCCAGGATTATTGATGCCTATTGTTGAGCATAGCAGCCTCATGTAAAATGATTAAGAACTCCTAGCTCTCAATAACCTCTGAAGAAGCTAAAATCACAACTAAGTAGTAAAAGTTTATTTTTAAAAACTGACAGATTTTATTTTTCTCTTCTTGAGGACTGATAGAGTTGGCTTGAGGTCTACAGTCTACTACTGCTGCTTTGATATGTGAAAACTTTCAGACAGTGCTGGTCTTATAGGTCAAATGGTAGTTCAAATTAAGCTCCCACTAGGCAAAACTTGAAAAGCTAGGCGTTGGTGGCAATGAAGTTATCTCCAAGATTACAAAGTCTAGTATTTCCTAAAGAACCATTCTTACTGCAAATCTCAATTCCATGTCTTTTTTTTTTAGATTCAAAACATGTAGAAGTTAAGTCATGATGGAATGGATGCCCTTCAACTTTATGTTTGGGACAGTTCATATCCATAAATGAAAGAATACTAATTCATTTTCTTGTAATTATATTGTAGTTTTATGGATATACAAATGCATTCATATGAATGAAATTACTTTTTAGTCCATTTTTATATTTTGTTCTTCAAGCCACCAATGAAAATCAGAACTGAGGACTCAAAATATTCTCAAAGGAGTATAGTTAATTCTTCTAATCCAAAGAAAAATTACAGCTGGATTATATCAGGTATATAATGCAAAAGACTTGCAACAAACCCTTAGCTGCTACCTCTTTCCAGATACCTGGAAAGGTAAAATTTATGACAATTCAAGATAAAACTTTTAGATCCTGAATGCACCAATTGTCAGTATTTTTCTCATTTATATCTGTGGAAAGAACCACTCTGTTCAGATAATCCACAATTGTTCACAAAACTGCATCCTTTTCTGAAACAGTTAAGGAAGACAGCTTGTCAGCAATTCTAATAAGTATATGCAGAATTTTTGGTGGTGTGCAAATTAAAATGTGAATTGCTCTTACTGTTTTCACCATTTAAATGGAGCACAAAGAATCAAGTGAGAAAAGCCACTTAGTGATATTCAATCACATGGAAAGTAGAGTTGCTAATTTTGCTCAACTTCAGATTTAACTTCAAATTGTTGTTTAACAAGTTACCTTTCAATGATGGGATTCAAATGTTTTTACTACCGGTTCTGTGGGCATGGCTTGGTGGGCGTGACAGGGGAAGGATATTGTAGAATCTCCAGTCAGAGGTGGTATTTGCCAGTTCTCTGAACTACTCAAAATTTCCGCTACCGGTTCTCCAGAACTGATCAGAATCTGCTGAATACCACTTCTGTTACCTTCCCTCTTATTCACCAGTTAAGTGGGTCTGAATCTCTCATATTCACAGCCCGCCTTCCACTATTTCAGCCACATGGCAGAGGGGGAAAAAAGCTTGGAATGGATATGTAACTGTGGGGGGAGGAGAAATCCACATTCATAAGCTACAGTAAAAGATTCACTCAAGGAGAAAAGATAATGATGACAAAAATGCAGATGTTCAGTGCTTAAAGGATTAAGGAGAAATGTATCAATCCCAGCCCTTTAAACACATAATAGCCATGTCTGCTAAAAACTCAATCATATCAGATTGCAATATCTGTGGACTAGATGAGAATTTTCTACTCTGCTGAACCAGAGCTTTACACTTTCATTAGCTCACATTCTCTGCCATGACACAAGTGCCCTCTCATCAGATGGAAAGCTGAGCTGAGTGGTGCCGACAGGACCAGGCAGATAAAAGGAAACTGATGAAAGTGCTAAATGTTTGCCTTGTGGATAAACACAGCAAGCAGCTCTGACTGACCACCATTTTTTTTGTTCTCGGTGGACAAAGGAACTGGGTCTGTGGCTCGGATTCCTCTTTATGTACAGGAAGGGGATTCAAACCTAACTAAATATTATTTTTCCAAATGTGTTTTTCAGGAAATCAAAAGATGGATTTTATATCCAAGAGATCACTTGCTGTTTCCACTGGAGTCGCTGTAAAATTTTGCAAAGGGAAATGAACATTACCACATAACATGAAGATAAATAGTCCTCTTCATTATACCCCCAATCATTACACAGGATTTGACCAAAACATTGTCCAAAAATTGAACCAGGAAAGGAGAAAGGAAGGAGGCACAAGAATACTGACAAATCTGTACATTTCTTCCTGTCTGGGTAACTTTGCAACAGAGCTACTCTTTGTGAGGTGGGCAACCATATATATTCCCTGAAATAAATAAATTAATTAAAATTAATAAATAAATAAAATGATGCAATAAAATTCGCGAAATTTTCAGACTTGATTGTAGTTTATGGTATCATCTGAGATACATTTAGAAAAATAGTATGATAAGGACTGCAGTCCTTATCTGAATGAACTTCAGTGTAAGCTCACTTGCATTTCGAGAAATATATTTCTAATAGGACATTACTCAGCTCATTTAGAGATATAGAAATATATAGATTATATGTGGATTTCTACAGAGGAATTATTAAGTCTATCATCTGCACCTCTATAACTGTCTGGTTTGGTTCCACAACCCAACAGGACAAACACAGATTTCAGAGGATAATTAGGACTGCAGAAAAAGCAATTACTACCAACCTGCCTTCAATCGAGGACCTGTATACTCCACGAGTCAAAAAAGGGCTGTGAAAATATTTTCAGACCCCTCACATCCCGGACATAAACTGTTTCAACTCCTTCCCTCAAAACGATGCTATAGAGCACTGCACACCAGTACAACTAGACAGAAGAACAGTTTTCCCCCCCAAAAGCTATCACTCTGCTAAACAAGTAATTCCCCCAACACTGTCCAACTATTTACTAAGTCTGCACTACTATTACTGTTAATCTTCTCATCACTCATTATCACCCATCCCCTCCCACTTGTGACTGTATGACTGTAACTTTGTCGCTTGTATCCTTACGATCTATATTGACTGTTTCCTAGTATGATTTGATTGCTTATTGTACTCTATGACTATCATTAGGTGTTGTGCCTTATGATTCTTGACTCTTGATGAATGTATCTTTTCTTTTATGTACACTGAGAGCATTTGCACCAAGACACTTTCCTTGTGCGTCCAATCACACTTGGCCAATAAAGAATTCTATTCTATTCCTTTTGTTTTCATGCTGCATTTACTCTCAAGCTATCTTCTGGCAGGATCTCCCCATCAGGAATGACCCTGGGTAAATTAGGTGAAAGGAGTTACCAAAGAATTGTGGGGGGAGAGTGTTGTTACAGTTTTTAAATACAATATTCTGTAACTGTTGCTTTCTATGACTTATGACCACAACTGAGCCCAAAATTTCTGATGCTAAACAAAACAGTTGTTAAATTAATTTTGCCCCATCTTATGATCTTTCTTGCCACAGTTGCTAAGTGAATTACTGCAGTTGCTAAATTATAATAAGGTTGTTAAGTGAATCTGGCTTCTCCATTGATTTTGCTTGTCAGAAAGTCATAAAATATGACCATATCATTCCAAGTCACTGCAGTGGTCATAAATATGAGTCAGTGGCCAAGGGGCTGAATTTTGATCATGTGACCATAGGGATGCTGCAATGGTTGTAAATGTGAAAAAATGGACATGAGTCACTTTTTCAGTGCTGTTCTAACTTTGAACAGTCAGTAAATGAACTGTTGTAAGTTGAGGACTACCTGTACACTGTTTTCTTCCTACCGTGTTTCCCCGAAAATAAGACCTACCCCGAAAGTATAGACCTAGTGTAAATCTCCAGTTCCAGGAAGACTTTTCAGGGAGCAACCGTGCACCCGCGAAACACCCCCCCTACACACTCACACCCACTATTTGGCACCATAAATATATAAGACCTACCCCGAAAATAAGACCTAGTGTGTTTTTGGGAGCCAAAAAAAATATAAGACAGTGTCTTATTTTCGGGGAAACACGGTATATTCATAAATGAGAAAACAGTAGTAGAAATGTATTCCTATGTTAAGAGTCAAGAGATATCTATGCTCCACTGATATGAGAAATAAATCAAGGTAACAAGGTGTATGGAATGCTTTATTTTAGACAATTTCAACCAATCAGAGCAATTGCTTTTCTGAATCTGAATTTTTAACCTTTGCATCTTTCTATACCTGGATTATAGCATGTTGGAATATCACTTTTCTCAACGAAGTCAAAATGGGAAGAAAACAATTATATACTGCTCATCATATTTCTGACTCTTCAAATATACTTATTGGCCTCTTGTCACATACATTTTAGATATGCTGTGTCAACCACAAAAATGATTGAAAATGAAGCACAAAATAGAAATCTATTTTAAAAAACTAGAAAAATAAAAGAATAATGAGATACACAAGTTTCAGAAATGCATGCATTTCCATTTCTCTTTGATGTTCAGCCTTGTGACAATTTTTCCCATTTTATTTCATCACAGTCTACCACAAATCTGTAACCCATCAAATTACAATTTTTGGGGGGAGGGCAGCCATCCTGAAAACATCACATCCAGAAGTGTCAATAAAAATCAAATCATTGCATTATTGCCACCTATTCCTTGGGAAATGTTCCAAAAAAGCATTAATAGGAAGTACTATTATCCTCCTATCGAAACATAGATTCAGAAAAGAATCTATGGAAAGAAACTTTCAACTGACTACATGTTTGATTCATCAACAGTCTCCTTATGCTCTATGGGAATTCTGACACAATAATAAACATAGGCCAAGTGCTGCTTTTTGATACAATCTGTCAGTTTTCATTGTGCCGTCATACATGTTATCCTCTGGTACTTTCCAATTCACCCTAATATCACTTGTAATAACAAGAAATGAAGTATGAATACTGTCACACAAATTTGATTGAAGTCTTCCTTAGATCATAATTTAAAGTATCCTTTCTGTTTATCATTTCTGCATAGAGGTTTTCAGAAGCCCAACTGTTTATATGTACAAGAAAATTGCTAATCTATTTAAAGAAGAAATCAAGATGTTTATTTGCCAAATTGGGAGGCAAACAATAATGGTGATGATCATGCATGTTTAACTTCAAATTCAAATTGTTGCAGAAATACTATGGCTTAGAGAGATCTTTGACTCTAAAAGAAATTCATTAAACATTTCATGAAGCCTGAAATTTTTCTCTGTGTACAGGGGACATGTTTGTATAAAGTTCAAAAAAGGCAAGAAGAATTTGAAGTAGGAGAAAAGGAGATTGGAGAGACTTCTGCTTGGAGGAGCAATACTTTTGCAAGGAAGCTGAGAAGTTTCCTCACATGGCTTCATGTACTAAATTAAGCAGTAGGGAAGTTCATCCAAAGTGCAGATTATCATTTTCAATAAGCCCAAAAATGACTCTGAGGCATGAATGAGCTTGTCAGTTTTTCTCTACCTCTTCAGCAAATGATGGATTCACTCTGTGCCTGAGCTCTAACCCATGAGATCCGCCAAGCTTTGTCAGTTATTCTTCATTCTCAGTCAAGCTGAAATGCAGGCTGTAGTTAAACAAATCTGCTTTTATGGCGCAAAGCACAGTGAAACAGAGCTGATTACTGCCTGACACATTGCATTAGGCTGTGGTGTAAAGCAAGGTTGATAATAACTCTTATTGTTTTTGGTAATTTGGCCTGGTCTGAGCCACACATATGCCAATTTTTCTGCTTTCTGATTCAGGGAAACAAATGTTGTGTTTATTGGGTGCAATGCATTTCATTACCCAGAACTGATCAGATATCAGTACTTAAAAGCAAGCTGAAGAAAGAGTGAACAGTCTCTCCATTGCACCCCCAAAATGGCTGGCTGGCTCCAGTTGAACAATATAATGACATCATCAACATTACTATGACTCTTCTACCTGACTTTATAGGGGAATTTCCCACAAGATGATGATGATATTGATGATGATAATGATGATGATGACGACATTGAAAGGAAAGTTACAAAATACAAAGTGATAATTATAATTTAATATGGGCTGTGTGCTGGATCTCACTTATTAAAGGATTGTTAGGTTTTTTTCCAAAGTTTTAACCCTGTCTTAAATGTTATTCCGTTCATTAACTTACTGACCTTAACTAAAAGACATTGGAATTGAAATACTATGTGATAAAAACTTTTGGAAAAATACACAAATCTACTTTCCAATCAAATTCCTTTTTGTAAATCTGATTTATCTACAATTAGTTGCATCTAAATACTTTTCCAACCATTATCATTTCATCAAACTTAAAAAAAACATTTAAGTAGGGATTGAATGTTAGCAATTTTTTTCCAATGCTAGCCACATTTGCTTCTCTATAATCTGATATATTATTGCTTTGTATAACAGCAACAATAGATAAGAGAACACAGGAAACATAGAACATTGAAATAATGTTCCTCAGAGTAAAAGCATAGAGAAGCAGGAAACATATTTTCTGGATATTTCAATCCAATTTTTTTTAAAGTTCCAACTTTTTGCAAATTAATAAAATGTAAAATCCCTGTGGTGAGAATCCAATATAGATGTAAATCAAGTGAAAACACTTTTACTATCCAGGAACATGCTGTGATTTCCTTATGGAAAAGTCAAAACTATGCAAAATAACACTAGAAAGCAAAGAGGAATAAAACAGATAAAAGTCCAACAGGGGATTAAAATAAATCAGCATTAAATCAGTTGGTCAATTTTTAAAGATAAAGAGCAGACTGAAACAAAAGCTTCAGAAAAGTTTAGTTAAAACCCAGGCATTCTTAAGAGAACAATCTGCCAAGAGGAAAAGATGAATGACCTGACTTTCTGCTGCTCCCATTAGTAAATGTAATCTTCAAGATTCCTTGTCTGGGGTTGTCTGAAAGTCAACTTGGGTCATTTCTAAATGTTCCGATTTAAAACCTGGGAGCAGCACTGCTAAAGAATCAGCTTTGGCAGGAAAATCAGCAGATCATCGGCAGAAAAAAGTTCCTACTGTTCAGCAGCCATCTTGAAGGAGGAATCCAGAGCCACTGCTTTTAGATCTCCACAGACATTCCAGTTGTTCTTGGTGTATTGGATGTGCTTCAACAACACTTCCATGTTTTCATATGTTTCTTTTATGTGTGTTGCATAGCTAACAGTCAGTGAAGAATGTACTTTGCTATTGTGTAAAAATTTTTTTTTATATAAAATGGTATATGCCAGGTTAAATTACAGGCTATTTTCATGATTAGCAGCCAAAAATCTATAAGATACATCTAAAACTGTTCAGGAAGCAAAATCTTTGTTGTCAGGTATTATTCCAGGTGATTTAGAATTTATTTTCCACCCACCAAGCATCCACTCAATCCCTATACCCAGATCAAAACAAACACATGCACCTCTCGGTTCAGCTAGCAAAATCTAGCTTTATAGAAGCTATATGTTTAGTAATTTACTAAACATCATGAAGATACAAAAAAATAACTGGCAAAAGCAAGAGAAAAGTCAGGCAGAAGAAAAGCTGCAAATAACTGGCAAAATAGGATAAAAGTCAGACAATAAAAATATAGGAGAAAAGATATGACACGGAAACATTTCCATAATCTGTCTCTCTTTATCAGTATTTCTCAACCTTAGCCATTTTAAGATGTATGGATTCAAGGAATTGAAGTCCACACTTCAATGGCTAAAGTTGAGAAACACTGCTCAATACCAAGAAGAAGCAATAATGGAAGTGATTAGCATGGACAGTCCCAGAGGGTGTATAAGCTTTAACCCTTTTATGCCCATAAGGGAAGCAGAATAAAAATGGAATATAGGATACCAAGTGATCCTGCCTTTGTCTGGCACTGTGAAAAAAAAATAATGTGATGGATTTGGTGATAAAACCATCAAAAACCACAATCTCAGCTAAATGTGTAGGGATAATTTAAGAAGCAGAATTTTAAAAAAGCATCTTTGTGTGCTTTGATATAGAATTACAGTCCTGTTTCTTGGCACTTTACAGGATCACAAATTAGAAGGGACGAAGGGGATTCAAGGCTTATGTGGGAATCCAGGTGGTATATTTAGGAAGGTACCCTCTTAAATCAAGCTGTCAACCTAGCTATCATCCAGGAAACAATACCACTTCTTAAGGATTGTATGTTATATCCATATGTGCCCCCAATTACCTTTCAATCCACCTCACCTTGCTGTTTAAAGCCACAGCTGAGTAAAAGGTGTTTGAGTGCACTCCATACAGTAAATATCCAAAGTAAATAAGAAAACCAAGAAAATGAGACATGTGATATTCTGAACTGGGTATATAATAAATTAATTTACAAACTTCCAAGACTTATAGAGCAGTTCAAGGAAGGAAAATGTACTAAATGCTAAGTTACCGCTAATCATAAGTAAATGTCTGAGGACCATATTATGGCATAGGGCTTGTCATCTCTCCTTCCAGTCAATAAAGAAAAAAGCCATACTTACTCAGGGAAGGCTTTGGCTTCTTAATTATATATGGACATAATTCCTCTGTTTTCCCATTGAAATCTAATTAATAATCACACATACAACCTATACCTAGCACTGGGTAATCAGAATAGTTTTTAAGTGCAGATGGAAACACTTAATAGATTTTAAGTGCAGAAGACTGAGGGATATAAAACTAGACCTTGAGCAGTTAACTAAAAACATCCCATTCCCTAATATTAGCAGTAGCCTTGCATTTTATTGTTAAAAAATTGAGACTAATAAATACAGTATTTGTTTGCTGCAGATCCTGCTTTTGAAGATCCTGCCTGCTTTCTGTTTCATTTGATGCATGGTACTATCTTCTACCTATAAAAATAGTCATATTGAATTTGCAGATCCTGTGCTCTTACAAAGTTGCAACATGTGACTATTGAGTTTAACGGTATCACATTCAGTTTTAGAATCTTCTTTGGTTGGCTCCGCACAAGGGCACCATGACACAAGTACCTTTCTCACTTTGTGATTGTAATGCAGAAAATATGTGTCAGGATGCAATGACCCAGAGATGAGTTATAACAAGAGCTTCAGCAAGCCTAGCCAACAACCTCTCATCATCACCCATGTAGTAACAAAGATAAATATGTCATTGAAAGGACCTTCAAAGAAAGATGGATGACAGTTAAGGGTGGGTATTTGAAATACTCTGTTCTGTTCTCTATTTAGAATCTTAACAATACGCTATTGAATTGAATCATATCAATTTTACTTACCATATACAATTATAACTCTCACATAGGCTAGTTTTCTAACTCCCACTTTCCCTGGACTTTCTTTTGCAATGTGCTCATTTCTTATTCCACATAATTATGTTTTCAAAGCTTGTTCTCAAAACTCACTCTCTTCTCACGCAGCATCTGTTGGCTATACTTTACGCCTGCCAAAACACACATCTGATATCCTCCTCTTCTGTCAGTTACTTCCAGCTGACAGTACCAGGATGTCAAATCCAACCTTTATTTGGGTTTAAAATAATGGTATTGGTATAAGTCACCTTAGTATGATAAAGGGCAATGAGTCAAAGGATAAATGGCCTGGACTCAGCTTTGTTCCCAATTGTGTTGGAACCACTTATTTCCCTCCTCACCCTTATCTCTTGACAAGTCATTTACTGAGATTTTAATTTGAAAACAACCACAACAATTGCTCCAATTTGACTCAACTGAACCGTATTTCAGCCTTAGCTTCATAATTCTAAGTAAAGATTTTAGCATTAGTAGCATCAGAAGGTAGGAAAAAGCAACTTCATACGAAAAAAAATCTGTATAATTAGCCAATCACTCAGCCATCAAAACATTGCTATTCTTCCTAAAACATTTAGGATTATATATTTCAATCCTACTGCTCAGTAATAAAACTAATGCATCCCAAAATTACCTAAATTTCCTAGCAAATATTTTTCTACAATGATCCTAACAAAAAAGATACATTGATATCTGTTCAAAATTTGCAGAATATTGTCCATTTCCAAATCACAATTGGTTGTGCCTAAGGACCATCTAAAATTTAAAAAACATTTAGCATTTAATTCTATCCTGAGAATTTGGGTACACATGCATTTAAAAAATTAATGTAATGTATAATGTAAACTACACTGAATGCCAGTGTTTCAAGACAAAATGCTACAAGAAAGTGTGGGGAGAAGCTATGTAGAATACAATATAATTCTTCTGCTTTAAAATCTATTGTTATTTTTTTTTCCTTTCAGCAGAAAATCTTGGCATCAAGATGAAGATTGAGAAGAAAAAAACAGAACTATCCTTGCGGCAGAAAGGTAGGGTTTCTGATTACTGAGTGCTGAAAACTTCTCACACACCAACAGTTTTATGAAATAAAAAAAATCCTACATTCCAAATAAAGAATGTTTACATAAGATGTCCGATTTAGATTTGTACCACATCTTTGAGCAACAAGACATGTGCAAATGTTTGGCGTGACTACCGAAGAAGTTCTTCTCCTCCAGCGTGGCTGGTTAAGAATGTTTTATGCAAGCTGAATTGGGCCCAAATGCCATTACCAAGATAGCTCATGTAGTCATTTTCATGTTATTTCAGCTTCGATGGATTGTTGAGACTTCAGGCAAAAGAGAGAGCAGAGATTTAAACAATAAATAAATAAATAAATCACACCCACCTTCTCCACCATCAAAATGCTGCTGAAAACCATGCCCCAATTCAGTCAGTATATTAAATGCTACCCCACTTGGTATAGGCCTTTCCTATTTAAATTTCAATAGTAATTATTTATGTGGATCACTTTAATTTTTCATAGTGAGTGCCTTCCATCCTTCCACTTTGTTAGATCCAAGCCACAAATGCAATGCAAAAGGTAAACACCTTTTAACCTCCCAGAGATCATTTCCCTTCTGTTTTTGACTACAGTCTTTTTTCTCTTTCTTTCTTTCTTTCTTTCTTTCTTTCGTTCTTTCCTTCTTTCTTTCTTTCTTTCTTTCTTTTTTTCTTTCTCTTCTTTCTTTCTTTCTTTCAGCCTGCCATTTTGCTCTCTTTCAGTATTATTGCTTCTTGCTTAATAATCACTCGACATGCCCCTGCTCTGATGAATTAAACAAAGGCAAGTTAGGGAATATGATAAAAGCAGTGTTGTGCCATTATGGTATGAGCTCTTTATGTGGGTCACAACTTCGCACACCCACAGGAAAGGGCATTGCCATAGCAAGATGCTGCTTCTATCACTTTGATGAAAGCTTCTGCAAATCAAATACAGGGCTTTGCTTCCCAAAGATTCCCCCTCGCCTTATTTAACATTTTTAGAGGCCACATGTTTATTTTGATAGTTTGTGTGCATTTTTTTAGAACTGCTCCTTTGAGTTGAAATTCATTGTAGTGTCCCCCCCAAATACCAGAAAGCAGATTTGATGGTTTGAAACGTTTCAGGAGTTGAAGGAGTCCTGAACTTTGTTGAAGAGGAAATTGGCCGATGTGTGATTACAAAGTATTGCTTGTAACATTTTCTGTTTATTTGTTGTAGATATGTTTTTAAGCTTTAAATTGCCTTAAAATTGTGTGGAAGCAGAATATGTTAATAAATTCTTCAGTGGTGAAGCCATGCTGAGATGGTGGTTACAAATAAAAATTCATCTAAGGAGTAGCTTTCCCCAAATGTAGTCAAATAAAAAGCTATAAAATGTTTTTGGGAGGAAATAGAAAAACATAGGAGGGAAACTGAAATTGCCTGCCCAGAATATAGAACAACTGCTCTTTTTAATGGAAATGAAAAAAGTGCAACAATCTCTTGCAATCCAACTTTTAAACAAATACTTGACTGCATTTACTTCATTGCTCCATGCTTCTTTAAAGCAAACTTCCTAATTCTTATTTATTTGAATTAGCTTTTTTCTTTCTTTTTTACCTTTTCTTTTATTTTGCATATAATCCAAATCAGTTTTACATTGTCTGAATATTTTTGTTTCCAGGGGCATCTTTTTAGGGGTGGGATACAATATCAACATGGCAGGTGTGATGAAACATCCATTGATAGACAAATAAAAAGGAAATGGGCTTTTGACACACTGTTGGCAGTGGTGGGATTCAATTTTTTTTACTACCAGTTCTACGGGCGTGGCTTGTTGGGCATGGCCGGGGAAGGATACTGTAAAATTATCAGTCAGAGGTGGTATTTGCCAGTTCTCTGAACTACTCAAAATTTCTACTACCGGTTCTCCAGAACTGGTCAGAACCTGCTAAATACCACCTCTGACTGTTGGAGTTGCCATTTTGATTTTTTGTGGGTTTTTTGGCCTTCCCATTGGATGCCTCTCTAGTTCCTTTAAAAAAAAATTATCAATTTTTGTTAGCCATCTGGTCTGTTACAATTAGTCTGTAACATGTATGTTCTAATCATTTATTTCATCCCTAAAGACTTTTTAAATGGATCCCAAAATACATGACTTTTGGGAGGAGGAATGTATCTGATTTTACCTCCAATGTCCCTTTGATACTATAGCATATATGCTGCTTTAAAAATTAAAATAGAGAATATAGAAAATTAACTAACACTTGGCTGTGAGTCAAGTTATCACAGAACTTGATAACACCTAATGAAATTTAAAATGTCTCATTGATTTCATTAAATATATTATTTTGTAGCAATCATACCTCAGGATTAAACTTCACAGATAACTGCTAATATGTATTTGTTGACTTTAATACTGAACTGCAGTTTTTGCATATTCTGCAAAGTGAGCATGTAAAAATGGAACAGGCGTTTGCAATCATATTAATTAAATCAAGATAGTCATTAGTATAAGATCTGTAGTTGGTTACAGGTCCAAATTTCTTAGCTAAAGTAAATTGATTTAGTGATGGTGACCATTTTTAAGAAGACTTGACCACAAACTTACACATTGTTTATCTTTGAATACTTGTTTATAAATCATGCTTTAAAAAGAATATTTGGAGGTAAGTGGTCTGCATCACCTTTTTTTGTACATCTTGTGAGTTCTGTCATTCTTACAAACAGAAAGACAAAACCTTATTTTGGAGCTTTTAAAAAACTGTTTGTTTGGTTCATCATAATGAAGCAATCTATGCATATATTACTTAGCAATTTTATTGTCCTAATCTGCCATGTTTAAGGCTTGAAATGAAAAGTTTTCATAAAATGTACAGATGGATTAAATAATGAGTTAAATTAATTAAACTAATAGAGGCAAAGCCGTTAATTTGTACACTGAGAACGCATACCAAGATGGCATCCCCAATTCTACTCCCCAATCTGTCCTTTCATACTGAGTAAAATAAATGAAGGAGTGAATATGTGGTTAAGAATTAGAAGGAAGAAAAAGAAAAACAATACTAAAAGTCTGTTGGGTTTTATGACAATTCTTTCTGTGACTTCCCATGATGGATTTAATTTTATTTCATTATTTCATTATTTTATTTTAGCTATTGCTTGAATAATTGATTGAAAAGGAGTCTCTATTAAGACACTAAAGACATCTAAACACATTTTCTATGAACAAATGAAATGGACAAAAGCACAAATTTGGATTTGTGCTTTTTGTCCCAAGAGCATTAACTGAGCCTTACAAGAAAGCTTCACATTGATCCAGTCTTTAAAAGGCAACTATGTCTTTCCTACTTAAAAATTAATTCCAGAAATCTAATCCATGGAGAGGATTTACTTTACACTCCCAGTTGTTACAATGATTTTGTCCTAGTCGCTTTCCTCAAAGTTCAATTTGCCTAGAAAAAAATCCTACATAGATTAAACCGAGGGATTTTTCCTTAGCCACAAATAAAATCTCCCTAGAGTCATTCTAAATTGTTATTATATGCAGAACTACCAGAGTTGGTTTGCAAAATACTAGAAAACTGATGGTAGCACTGAACAGGAAGAAATGTTGGTATCTCTTTCCTGCCATCTAGAGACATTTGCCACTTAGGTAGGGTATGTCTAGTAAACAGTCTCCCAAATTTTAGTTTTGAATAAGAAAAACTAAATAACAGTAACATTATTATTACAACTACTAATATTACTACTAGTAATAAATGTAACCTTTCACATGCTGAGCTTCTTTTTTTCAGATGTTACAGTGTAAGAAAAACTGTATAGTTAATTGCTCAGATCTTCTACAGTTTATTTTAAATGACAACCATTTATCAAAGGGGAAGCTATATAAAATTATTTTCACATTCTTTTCCCCTCTGTGAACAGATCTTTAATCGAAGTGGAGGGGAAAGACGAACCCATAATACAGTAGCAATGTCTGCACTAAGTATGCTGGCTGGGGAATTCTGGGAGTTGAAGTCCACACATCTTAAAATTGTTGGGATTGAAGGACACTGCGCTAAAGGCTCCGTTCTGACCAGCTGGGCCCCATATTTGCAGATTAAAAGTATAAGAACTTTAGAGATTAAAAAGAAGATTGAACATACCAACTTTACTTCAGGTTTCTTATAATGATGTTTAAGTTACATTAACATCATTTATATAATGTGATAGCTTCATTATCTAATCTGTTATGGTGATTAGAAAAATGTTGCAGTTTCTACCACAAGTTGTCATTACAAGTATTTGATTAAAGTTTGTTCACTAGTTAGAGAACTATGTACTATAGAGGCAGGATATGTATTAATAATAATAATAAAAATTGTGCTGATACAAATACTATTAATAATGCTATTGCTGAGGAAATGCTTTGAAAGAGTTGCTTTGCAATGCATGAAAACACATATAAAGCATTTCATTTTTAATAAAAGCAGCTAATATTTTTTTCCTGAATCAATTGGTTGCTTCTCTTTATTTCCCAGCAAAAAATAAGTGTTTGTGTGTTTTTGTTTGGGTGTGTCTATGTGTGTGAATGGAAAAGATCCTATGATATAACTCATTCAGTTTCTGTGTCTGTGTTAGAATGCGTGGATATTGTCACTGAATCTTTTGCATTCATACAAACACAGACACACAAACACACACTCAAACAAATACCCTTATATTTTGCGACACAGATGTTCAAGAGAGTAAAGCATGCCTTCCATTATCTTGGATGAATCATACCATAGTAAAGCTAAAAGCATACATTGTTCCACACACATAGATGAATTTCAATATTTTATTTAATTTGTCAGAAAATGAAAGTATGTGATATGCAAGATATACTGTTTTAAATCTTAACTATTACATCTATGGAATTCACTACATACGTTGCATTGTTTAATACTGTTCTGTTAATAATTGTTATTACATTTTAACACACACACCAGTTATATGCCAAGTTAGTTTTATATTAACATCCATGGAGAACATAAACGAAAAGTTGCAGTTTTGAAATACAAGTCTTTGAACAAAAATGGCATTGCTGAGGAAATTTCTTGTAATACACAATTTCCAAATTATCTGAAACATTACATTTAATTCCAATTTTTTTCCAGTTTCAAACCCCACAAAAAGAACTTTCAAGCCATACTGGATTCTGCAAACCCATCAATAGAGTATTGCAAACGGGTCTCACAAGATTTCAAAGACAACGAAGATTTAATGTATTCTTACAAGGCTCCAGGCAAAAACAACTTAACAACGGAAAATTTGCACAAATATTCTCTGTGTATTAAACAAGAACTCTCTTGCGCACTCATGTTCTTTTTCTCTTTCTCTCCAACTCTGTTTTTAGAAGTTCATGTCTAGGTCAAATCAAGTTCACTTACGTCTAACAGATTATTCTAGTTAAAAGGAATGGCAGAGATTAAAGTGTAGAGTGAAATACCTTCCTCTTTCCCATTGCTACAGGATTTAATATTAAAATCCGGTGACACAAATATAACTAGCCTTTAGTAGCTAACCTAGAGACCTCCAGGTGTTGAGCTGGAAGGGATGGTTTTGACTTTGCAATATAAACAGAATTATTTTCCGCACATCAAAATTCCACCCACAGAGAACATCATTAATGATTATAATCGTCACATTTAATCATGAGAATGCAGTGACAGGCAAAGAAAGGTTAGACAAACTGACAGTTCAGGCTGTTTCTCTGGAATTGGGCGGTGGGGGGAGAGGAAATGTTGTATGTGTTTTGTTTTAAAATGCACATAAATATGCACTTCCTTCCAAGAAGGGTATTTTTGCAGCTTTAAATAAGGCATTCATAAAACCCTTTCCTCACAAGAGCTAGGGAAGTGCATCATTAACCTTTAGATGACATAAAGGCTAGGACCTTAATGAGTTCTTTAAAACTGTTGCTTTGCTGATGTTGCTTTCAAAGATGAATTAAGCAAGGGCTCTGAAAGGCCGATTTATGCAAAGGAGAACACCTTTTTATTTTATTTATTTGGGTGCATGGCAAAGCTGCTGATAGGAATCGTCTGGAGCAGAAGGAAAAAGGCCATTTGAACATTGGTGTTATTTTCACTCATTTAGAAATACTTTTTTAAAGAGTAACAGTGGCATAGACATTTCAAGTTAAATTAGCATCACTGAGGAGGCATCTTATCCACATCTGTTCATGTAAAATGCTGCTTATTTCCTTTCTTTCTTTCTTTCTTTCTTTCTTTCTTTCTTTCTTTCTTTTTAAAAAAAGACTCTAATTCTACATTTGCTTCACTAGGAAGGAGCCCATTGAAATCTGTAAATTAATTCTAAGAAAAATTATTTAAGTTTGCCCTCCACATATGATCGACAGATAGATAGAGAATTTGGTAAAATAAATGTGTATATTTATTCATTCATTTATTCATTGTTGAGTATTTAATGTTTTACTCTAGTTTGATTTTATGAAAAACACTATAAATAAGTAAGATATTTTACATTTTTTAATATGTGCCTCCTATACACATATTATATCCTGATTTAATTTTCTCAGACAATGAAATGCCTTTTTTTCTTTTTTGAGTAGTGTTGGCTCCATTTATATTCCATATTATAAATGTATAGTCCATAATTAGTCAAAAAGCCTGCAAAGTCTTTAGCTGTGGCTCCCATCTTCACATTCTGTTCTTCAGTATTTTTAAGCTTTTATTGTTCATATGCATCCTTCTCTGAGTCTTCATCCAAGTCTGCCCTATATTTTGAAATGAATTCTTTGGACTTTTGTGTAAAATTGAGTCTACATTTTTGTTGTTGAAAAGTAAAAAAAATGTGCTTTCCAGCTTGTTCCAACAAAATGGAATCTTTTTCTACTTCAATACTGTTCAGAATGAGTATCTCTTGAGTACCTTTGGCTCAGTCTTAACTCCTTGGGATCCCCTGGACTAGTCCCTGCAGTTTTCTTGGAAAGGGTTTCAGACATGGTTTACCATTGTCTCCTTCTGAGAGGCTGGCCCAAGTTCACCTGCCGTTTGTACTTAAGGCAAGACTAGAATTCATGTTCTTCCGGTTTTAATCTGATGCTTTGAACTGCTACACCAAACTGTCTTTCAAATGTAGGATTAAGCCTCACAAATTTAAAATCCATTCTAATATGAATTTATTTGTGTATTTTAAGATAACCCCTACACAGTAAAATATGTTTATGTTAATGATATGTCAGGCTCAATGCAGTTATGCTAGCATACCTACACAATTAGACACAGAGACTGCTATTATCATAAACCCAGATAGAAATGTTATGGATAGACTCATTTACAGTTTCAATGAGTCTATCATTGAAAAAAACCAAAGGACTAGATTAGAGAGAGATTGTCATAGAGGAAATCTATTTATATGGTCTCTAAAAAATCAACAAGGATTTGATGGCATATAAAGCAATTTGCTTCTGAATCTTTTCATATTATCCCATTATAAATTGTTTGATTGATGTGTCCAGTTTTGAGAGCAAATATATGTGTGTATATGTATACACACACACACACACACACACACACACACTGCAGTATGCATTTCTGATTAAGAAATAGGATGGGAACCTTCTCATGAGACAGGTATACTTAAGAGCTCTCAGATAAAATTAATAATGGCTAAATTGCTGGGTCATGACTATATAACTTCTGAGTCTGATTTTTTTTTAAAGCAAGGATAAAATCTACATTTGATTGGGGAAGCTGAATTGCAACTACTGGCACCTTGCATTTGGGATCTGCTGAGGATTATACTCTGCCCTCCAATTTAGATCATCAAGGAGGAGGTACAATGAAAAACTGACAAGTTTTACACCCTGGAACAGCTCTTTCTATATTGATGATTGACTTCATCATCCTGCATCTTCATTATTATTATTCCATTTGGGGCTTTTTTTAAAAATGCATTTCATAAGTATCTCAGCAAGTGGTAGCATCTGCCCAACTTGTTGGGGCTCAGAAGCTAAGTGGGGTTGAATTTGGTTAGCATTTGAAAGAACCAGGAAATTAAACCAACAACAACAAAAACTAGAGAAAGAAAGAAATGGAAAACCATTTCTATTCCATTATCAACAAAATGGCATGTGGAACTTTAATAAAGTTTTTGCTCACTAGGTGAAATTAAATGAGGTGCTGGGATTTAATAAGTTCAATTTTACTCCAATGGAAACTCTTTAAACCTATTAATAAAATGATTTTTAAAATCTAATTTCTTTCTTTTACTTTCTTCTTTATTCATCTCAAAATTTGGCACCAGAGCATTGAAGAGTTTTCAAGAGCAGCAGGAAAAATGCGAATGGAGTTGGTCAGGGGCACATTAGTCAAAGAAAACCCTCTTCCCTTAAGTCTGCAGAACCTATTCTATGTCCTTATGTCAACAGATGTTGTGACAAGCACATGGGAAAAAGGACAAGGCTGGCATCATAATGCCATATGCCATTTTGACATTCCCACTTGCCTCTAACATAGCTGAACAGATTAACTTTTTTCAGAAGAAAAGGACATATTAGATCCTCGCTTAAATATTCCAGTCCTATCAAGATTCATGATACTGTCTTGGCACAACAGTTGCAGGATCAAAAGCTACGTCCAAATGTCACTCAGACATATTATGTTTACACCAATTTTTAGAATTAGACCTTCGGTACAGAATTAAAATATTTCTGGCAAACAGCTTTTCACTGCAAATAAATGATGCTCATTTCTGCTACGCTGGATTTAATGCCATGGTTTTGCAGGGTTTTTTTTTCCTGTGTATCTCCCTGATGCTCCATGAATAAATATTTCCAATTAACCTATGAATACTATTCTATAAAATTTATTGGTCTTTTAAAAAATTTCCTTGTTGCTCTATTAATGTATCATCACCATATAAAAGATAGATTTATTTTTTTCAAAATATTGCTATCCTAAGGGCCATACAATAAACATATTTGGGCTTCCATTACTATGACTGCATACATTTGTGCATGGTTAAAGAATTGCACAGCAAAATTTGGGGACTGCTAATTCTGAAAGATCCTTTTGGATTGCATTTGATTTCAAATGATATACAATGCAAAGTACATCCATTTCTCTTCCATCCCTACTTGGTAACAGCATTGGGTGCTAGGAAATGGTGGGCTGGATCTTAGTATAGAGCAAAAGGGCATTGGTACTTACCTGATACGCCCATTCTCCATGAGCTGCGAAGAGCATCCAGAAGTGGGAGGTGCTTGGTTTCTCGCTAAGCAGGCTGGGCCAAAATCGTGCTGGGACGCTCCTCCTCCTGGAACTCCACCCCAATGCCCCAGTTTTGGCGAAGTCGAAGTGGCAAACCTGCCTATACTTCACCTATCTACAAAAACATTTGGCCGGAGCAAAGCTCCCCCCAGACGGAAAAAGGGTGGGGCTGGATGCTCTTCGCAGCTCATGGAGAATGGGCATATCAGGTAAGTACCAACGCCCTTTCTCCCCCGAGCTGCTCCGAGCATCCAGAAGTGGGACATACCAAAGCTGGAGTTGTCAGAGGGATGCCGTCTGGTACTGAATCTACTCTCGGTCCCTATGTACCTGCTGTAAGACCCTTCTGCCAAATGAAGCCTCAGCAGAGGCAAACACATCCATCTTATAGTTACGTATGAAGGGCGAAGGAGAGGACCAGGTGGCTGCCCTGCAGATTTTGTCTATCGAGGCCTGAGTGGCCCAAGCAGCCGATGTTGCCCCACTACATGTTGAGTGGGCTGTGATGCCCGCTGGTACAGGGATAGATTGAACTTCATAAGATTTTGCTATTGAGGCCCTGAGCCAACGGCCAATCGTAGAAGAAGACACTTTGTGACCCTCGGACCTAGGGAGAAAGGAAACAAAAAGGGCCTACATCTTCCAGAAGGACGCCGTGCGTTGTATGTATATGCGCAATGCTCGGTGCACATCAAGGTGATGCCATTGTCGTTCCAGACGATGAATCGGGTTGGAACAGAAATTGGGAAGGACCAGTTCCTGTGCCCTATGGAAGGCAGAATTGACTTTAGGTACAAATGTAGGATCAGGTCTGAGGACTACCTGTCTGCGTGGAACACACAGAGGTCCTTAATTGATAAGGCTGCCAACTCTGATATTCTCCTCGCCGAGGTAATCGCGACCCAAAATACTATCTTGTACATCAGGAATTGTAAACCAATGGTTCTCAAGGGTTCAAAGGGAGCCTTGGAAAGTGCCGACAGAACTTTGTTCAGGTCCCAGGTTGGGTACGGTGGACAACTGGTGGGCGTAAATTGGTGGCACCTCGCAGAAAACTGTGAACCCGAGGGTGTTGAGAAACTGAACGAAAATCACCAAAGGATATAACTGAAGCCAGGGCTGCCACTTGACGGCGTAAAGTGTTAGGGGATAGTCCCTTATCTAGACCCTCCTGCAGAAAGTCCAACAGCTGTGCTACCGATGGAGAGGTAGGAACAACCCCTGATTTCGTGCACCATTTACAGAAGATGCTCCAAGTAGCATTATATATGCGCACAGTTGATGGTCACCTAGCTGCTTGTATAGTATCAATTACTCTGGCGGAAATGTCCTCTGACCTCAGACGTTCCCGCTCAACCTCCAAACGGCTAGACTGAACCATTGCGGGTCTGGGTGAAGGACCCGGCCCTGGGAGAGAGATATCATGGACGATGGAATTCTCCTAGGTTCTTGGTTGGATAAGCTCCTCAGGTCCACAAACCATGGCCTTCTGGGCCAATGGGGGGCCACCACTAAGATCTCCTCCCGTTCTTCCAGAACCCGTTGAATCAGCCTGGGAATCACTGGAAGAGGAGGGAAGGAGTATAGGAGACCTGAGGGCCAAGGGCAGCGGAGAGTGTTGACATTCTCCGCTCCTTGGGATGGATACCAGGAAATGAATCGTGGTAATTGCGTGTTGAGGGGAGAGGCAAATAGGTCTATTACAGGCAGGCTGAATTTCTGGACTGCTTTCTGAAACAATGAGGGATGCAGACGCCATTCTGCCTGGTCGAGCGTGGCCCTGCTGAGCCAGTCCGCTCGCACATTGGTGATGCCGATATGTGCTCGGCTTTGACTGAGAGGAAGTTGTTTTCGGCCCACCAAAGCAATTTCTCGGCCTCTCGCATCAGGCGTTTGGAATGTGTGCCCCCTTGTTTGTTCAAGTGGGTCTTGACGGTGATATTGTCCGTGAGCACCAACATGTGGTTGGAGCGCAGTGTTGAAACAAAACTGCACAGGCCCTCAGTTCCAACCAATTGATGTCTTGTGCACGCTCTGGAAAGGTCCATTGTCCCTGAGCCATGTGGTAAAGATAATGAGCCCCCCATCCATACAGGCTGGCATCTGTCGTGATCGTCTCTCTTGGAGGATCCCTGAAAGGACAACCCCTTTTGATTGCTGCAGCAGACCACCAGTAAAAGGATCTTAGTACAGTGGATGGTACCGTAATGTGGGCCCTGGAATTGTCCCTCCCCGACCGCTGGTATGGCAGCAGGAACCATTGCAGAGCCCTGGCATGCAAGCAGGCCCAAAGAACTATGGATATACAAGAAATCATCTTCCCCAGTAATTGCGATAGCAATAGAAGGGGAACCCTTTTAAGGGAACTGATTTCCTGTACCAGTTTCCTAATACTTTTCTGCCTATCAGGTGATACGGCATGGGTCCCCAATATCTGAGGGAGCGTCTTCTTCCAATAGCTAGCTCCGGCCGCCCTGTGCGGGCTCATAGGCAAGGACTCCTCGGGGTTCCATCGGCGGTCCAATGCCGGTTGGTACTTCCCCGACGACGAGCCTTCTCTGTTGCGGCCCCCGACCTCTGGAATCAACTGCCTCTGGAGCTCCGTCTGGCCCCTGATCTCCGTACCTTCCGCCGAATTAAAAACTTGATTGTTTGACCAACCGGGCTGTGACCCTCCTTTGGGGGAGGGATGGGTTTTTATATTTTATTGTATTGTTATGTCTTATATTTGGGCTTGTTAGTTTAATGTCTTTTTAAATATTTATTGTTCTGTGTTTTTAGTTGTGAGCCGCCCCGAGTCTTCGGAGATGGGGCGGCATACAAGTTCAAATATAAATAAATAAATAAATAAAGAGAAAACATACCCTGTGTGGTATCAAGAACTGCCCCTAAATGAATTAGTCTAGTTGTGGGGATTAGGTGACTCTTGTCCCAATTTATAGAAAACTCATGACTCTGAAGAGTGGAAATGGTGATAAGGGAATCTGCCTTAGACTGCTGAATGGATGATGATAAAATCAAAATGTCATCCAAGTAACAATGTAGCCTAACAGGTCTGCTCCTGAGGAAAGCGGCCAGGGCTGCCAGGACCTTGGTGAAGGTCCTGGGAGCAGAGGCCAGTCTGAAAGGAAGGGCAACGTACTTCTAGTGTATGTTATTATAACAAAACCTAAGAAATTTGTAATGTGAAAGCCGAATCGGTATATGCAAATATGCCTCTGTAAGGTCAATAGATGTAAGTATGTCCCCCTCCCTGATGCCAAGTAAAATCGATTGTAATGTGGTCATCTTGAACTTACGATACAACAGGAATTGGTTGAGACATTTCAGATCTAGAATCGCCCTCCAGCCCCCCAAACTCTTTGGGACCATGAAGAGATGGGAATAAAATCCCTGACCCTGTTGATCTAAGGGTACCGTTTGGATGGCCCAAATCTCCAATAAATGGGAAATGGCAGATTGCATGAGAGCTCTCTTCGTGGGGTCTCTAGAGAAAGGTCATTTCATAAAGAAGTGCGGTGGGTTGGAGAGGAACTCAAGAGCCAAGCCAAACCTGATGGTATTCCTCACCCAGGCATCGGAGGTGGAGGAATCCCACTGGTCAGCAAAGAACCTTAAGCAGCCCCCTATGGGCGCTAGGTCCCACTCATCATTTGGAACGATGGAAGTTCCTGCCACTAGCTCCCCTGAACTGTCTCCTGTTCTGCCCCCCTCATCTGTTTCTACCGGCAAAGTCGGAAGGGTCCGACTGTTGCCCCTGACTCTGTGGTGGAGTCCTATGAAATCTGGAATAGTAGTGTCCCAGGTAAGAGGGACGAGAGGGGCCTCTACGAAATGGCTGAGAAGGTCGGGAGTCTGACCTCCTAAACAGAGAGGGGAGAATCCTCTTCTTCGATTTTGTTTCAATAAGGAGAGGAACAAGGGCGTTGCCAAATAGTTTCTCCCCGGATATAGGCGCAGAGGCAAGCTTCCATTTGTGCCTCGCATCTGCCTGCCAATGACGGAGCCACAATAGGCGTCTAGCACAGACTTGGGAAGCTATGGCGTGAGAGGAAAACTTCACGGCGTTGAAAGTTGCGTCTACCAAAAACTCGGCAGCCGCAATTATCTTGGCGACATCCTGATGCGCCCGGGTATTGGAAGCTGGTATTATTTCTCGCAGATGGCAAAGCATTCTGAGGGAGGACCTTGTAAAGAAGGAGGCGGCCGTGGCCGCTCTAATGGCCCACGCATCAGAAACATGCGCTCTGCGCAGGGCCATTTCAGCCCTCCTTTCCTCCGGCTTCAGAGCTTCCTCCGCCTCCCCTGGAATGACTGAAGTTGATACCAGGGCAACTATGGGGTCATCTACCTCAGGAGTGTTTAATGAGCTAGAAAACTCGGGGGCTAGGTTATAGAACCTTTTGTCATACCCAGTCGGAGGAGGATAGGAAGCAGATAGGGCCCATTGTTTGTTGACCAGGTCAGTGAACATATGGGGAACGGGAATAACTTCAGCTTCAGTGACAGGTTGAGAGAAGATTAGATCATCCGGCTCTCCCTGTGACCCGGCTGTCTGAGCTGTGGGAGGGAGGTTGGCAAGGCGAGTGGTGTTCTTCGCCTTAAACAAAAGGGATTTGAATAAGGGTGGATTGAAAAGCCCCGTAAAAACTGGATGGTCAGGGGTGATTCCTTCATCGTCAGACATCCCCCTCTCCAGGGGGTCCGCTTCAGAAAGGTCCTGGTCAAGATTGCGAAGTGACCTAGCTTCTTGATCCATCCAGTCACCATCCAGTATACCCTGTGATGGTGGGATGTAAGGGGTAGAAAACTCCCTTTGGGGGGATACTTGGTGATAATGCTGTTCCACAATACTCACGGAGCAGCCCGATAGGGACATGCAATCTGGTGCAATGGAAGGTTGGTTGGTACGAAGAGATTGCTGCACACCTGAGGCAATGCCTTTCTTTATTGCCAGCTCCATCCATGATCTCATTTTGGCTGGTATTTCATCCAGGAGGTCATCATCTGGGCGTAGGCCTGTCGCTGTGGGTGTGAATGTCGCCTCAGGGGGCCTACGTGGGGCCAGGTCAGACACTGGAGCCTCCTGATGGATGGATCTGGGCAGGCTCCGTCTGGCTTGGATGGAGAGATCCAGAGCGGCGAGAGGGGGGCTTGAAGAACGGGTGGAGGTGGAAGGTCAGGGTGGGGGAGCTTGCTCAGACCCCCTGGTGCGCTTTCGCACCAGTTTCTCCAGGGCCTGGTGACGTCTGTGGGCATCCTTCTCAGCTGCCTGTGAGGACCTATTAGAGTTTGGTATAACGGGTCGAGACCCCTGACCGCTGGCCATCTCGTATGGAGATGTTGGACAGAGCAACTGTGGTTGGCTCACTTAATGTCCTGTGCTGAAGGGACCGGTGACCTAATCAAAATCTCCACCCCCTCCTGAGGAACCTTAATGATATAATATCTAATTTATTATTATTATTATTATTATTATTATTATTATTATTATTACTATATTGCTATGACTAGCCTGTGGATATGATAGGCCTGTGGAGCCGTGTGGCCTGCACCACAGTGAAACCCAGAGCCTCCCTGTGAGTTATAAGAAGCCTGTGAAGGCCTGCCAACAGCTGCCAAAATAGCCTTATAGAATGATATGGCCTGACACAAGCCCCCAAAAAGGGAAGCCTAAACCAGTGAAGGCCTGCCAACAGCAGCCAGAATAGCCTTATTGAACAATGTGGCCTGACCCCAGCCCCCAAAAAGGGAAGCCTAAGGGTAGAGAAAGGAGGAGAAGGAGGAGGGGGTGGATGGTGTCCCCAGTCCCCAAAAAGGGAAACCTTGTGAGGCTGTGGCGCGCTGAAAGGCCTGATGAAGAAACATGCCACTCGGCCCTTCCAAAATGGTGCTGCTGCCTCGTGGCCGCCTGGAAGCTATGCGTGCACGGCCTCCAGAAAGGGAAACCGCCCCGGCACGCTACAGTATTTTGGGGAAAGTCAGCCGCAATTGCTGACTACACTCAGTTGGAGCGAAAAGGAGGTGGCAGGAGGGAGCAGCGAATATTCACCCCTTCCTGCACTGCTGATCGGAGATAAGGCTTCAGGGCTGCCGCCCCACTCGGGAGCGAGCCTACGAGCTCCAGAGTTAATGGAGGGCAGAACACTGTTGCGATCGCTCCCAGCTGGCGAGAGATCGGGAAGATAAGCCCCTGAGGCAGCTGCCTCAGAGCGCTGTGGTGCTGGCTCCCTGCCTAGCAATCCCCAACGGTTTGATGTTATTTGAAGTCGTCGGGGACGAGCGAAGCTAAGGGCAAGGAAAGGAAGCACTAAAGTAGAATCTGATTAAAAGTTTTCTGCTCTGGCCAAACCCAACTACCTGCTACGAGGCTGAGCAAAACCTGGGGCGTTGGGGTGGAGTTCCAGGAGGAGGAGCGTCCCAGCAAGATTTTGGCCCAGCTTGCTTAGCGAGAAACCGAGCACCTCCCACTTCTGGATGCTCGGAGCAGCTCGGGGGAGAAACCTCTCTTGTTTCTTTGTCCTTTTGCAACTTACAGTATTTTCTTTTGATTTGTAAGTTAGTATTTGGTATGCTCTTGTAGTACATATCTGTCCATTCAGCTCTTTACACATTCATACACAAAAGCTTTTTGTATCCATGGCTTATATC
Organism: Naja naja; assembly: GCA_009733165.1. Taxonomy (NCBI): domain Eukaryota; kingdom Metazoa; phylum Chordata; class Lepidosauria; order Squamata; family Elapidae; genus Naja; species Naja naja. The sequence continues at coordinate 26,386,197 of CM019153.1, forward strand.
TAACAGGCAACCATGGTGAAAGCCAGTCACTGATATTTGCTTTGAGACAAATGATGTTTCAAACATTAAGTTAATGATTAGAGAACGCACACACACACACACACACAGAGGTAATCACCAAACAGCTATAACTCTTCCAAAAGAAGGACACAGCAGACACAAACAAAGGAAATAAAAATAAGGTTCTAGCACTGATGGTCTGGCGTTAGACATAGGAGTGTTTTAGATTAACAGGTCCCCTCTCTTTTTTCACACTAATAACTGAGCATTGTCTGAAGTAAACATACCATGAAATGTATTGATTGTGTTGCAAGACATGTTAGACATCAGGGAAGAGGGGAATGTGGTCAGCTGTCGTGAGAAAAGGACAGAGGAGAGAACAAAGAGTTATTTAAAAAGCCAGGATAGGACTTAATTTTTCTCTCCCATAACTATTTAATCCAAGAATGCCTGGAATTTTCATTTTTGCTCAGAGAAACTGTGCAGAGTCTAAAATGGCTTATCATATGATAGGATCTCAAAAAGATTTTTAGCTGTAACCTTCAAGGATTAAGCGGCTCAAACTTAGATTTAAGAAATAATGCTTGACAATTAGACAAGGTCAAGATTGTGAAGTGGGAGGTAATAAGCATGAGAGACAGACCAAAATGAAATAAGCAGGACAAATAGCTGCGGCGAATGTCCTAGGATTGACTCTTACTCAGCCAGTCAGCACTGCCATTGGCCATGCTGATTAAGGCAGATGAGAGTTGTAGTCCAATTGTACCTGGAAGGAACCAATTTAAAGCAATGATGGAAAGGTTAATTTGGGTCTCTTCCAATGCTACTTTCAGTGATATATAGGCACAACAGTTCCTCTTCCCCAGGCTAGTATAACTCCTCCTGAGAGAAAGGCAACATGAAAGCAGGCAGAAGTCAGAGGAGGAGGAGGAAGGTATTAGTGCAAAAGGGTGAAATAGAATTGATAAAAGAAAAACAGAAAAGTTCATAAAGTCATAATCACTGCATGGTATGCAAAAGCATGTGATGCACATTGAATATGCACCTAAACATATTCTATCTCAAAACATATTTTATCATGTTCTGATGGGAGAATAAAATTAGGACTTGAAAAATAGAAAACCTGACATACAGTGAATTTATTTCCTATCTATACTTTGATGAAATATGTGAGTGAGATCAGGTATCAGAATGAACAAAAATCAAAGTTCTGAAACATCCTACATAGACTTTAAGTTCTTGGGAAAGTGAATTGCATAGTTTTCTGCATCAGTCTATATAGATTTGTTTAAATTAAGAGTAATTATAGTTTCATAAAACACTATCTCAGTAGATCAAACACTATCTCAGTATATAAAATTCCATGCACCCATCTAAGCAAAAATGACCCAGAGTCTCCCTTAGAAATCTTTTTCATTATTTACTTGCAGGATTCTTTTAAAGTGGAGATCTTTATTTTTATTTATTTATTTGTCAAGATAATATGTATAAGTATAAACATAGTTATGAATACATGAAATGTATACATATAAGAAACATAAAAAGAAACAATAGGACAGGGACAGTAGGCACGTTGGTGCGCTTATGCACGCCCCCTCTTGAGACTTTTTAAAAACAATCAGGGATTCTACTACCGACTGATACCTGTTGTCCAAACTGCATGTTTTTGCATCCCTCTGAAGCTACTAAAAAAGAGGGTAAAAATAAAAGTTCTTCTATGTGATTCAACACAAAATGGGTCCATGGTAGATAGGAACAAAAAGTGCTTCATTTGAAGAAAAACAGAAATAAGGATGTTGGTTGAATGGAAATGAAATGAAATAAAATAAAACAAAGCACACATCCAATCTTTAGCCTTTCTGATTTCTTGGAGTATTTCCCCTTGGCAGTTCTCCTGTTGCCACCCAGACAACAAGTGATCCCTCACAACTGAATTTCAAACCAGCCTTCAATCACTTTTCATTCTGCTGGCAAGAAAACACTATCAGTCAACCAGCTCCCTGATAGGAAAATTCGAAACATAAAAGTCAAAGAATATTCAGCTCCCTGAATTGACACAGCCTTCTATGGCTATTTGTGGAACAGAAAAAAAAGAGGGGCAGCAACAACAGCAAGTCAGAGGAAACTGCTATGAAGATGCCTTCTTTTTGTTTCTGTTTAAAAACTTCAATCTGCTTGATAGAAGCCTAGTTTAGCAGCATTTATGTAACCAGGTGTTTTTTACAATAGCACTAATGTGCCTAAAATGTGGCTAGAGATGCTGGAGACAAAGAGCTTGTTTGACCTGAGTTGTTAGAATGACAGACACACTTCGTTTCCCACTTTCAATAACATTTCTTTCAACAAAAGTCATGTTCAGGCCAAAACATACCTTCCAGGCTGAGCCATCACCAAATATAAACCATATATATATATATATATATATATATATATATATATATATATAGGTTTATATTTGGTGATGGCTCAAACTAATAATAATATATTATATTTTTAATTATAAAATTTAAAACATATAAGTAGAAATAAATTATAACTGGGGAGAGATTTAAAACATTTAAAATAAAACTTGAACTCAAGCAAACTATCTGTAAGAGACATGCATTTAAAGCCTTCTTAATGATCAGTGCAGATGAAAGTTATAAGGTTCTTTGATTCCACAGAATTGATGTCACCACAGAAAAGACTTGACCCAAAGGGGATAGGTAAATCACCATAGGCAGCCCTGCCCAAATTATTTTAGTGGATGCTGGGAAACCTGCATGAGGAGGTGGTTCACCAGGTGCCCCCGGTCCAGATAGGTGCAAAAATCTGAACAATTAGAGATAAAAAAGAGCTACAGAAAACTCTTACCTGTGGACAGACATCTGGATTTCTGCATCTCAGAAAGCTTACATTGGCATTTGTGGCCATTCAACAGCCATTAGATTCTAGCTTTCAAAGTAGTAATCTGACATCAGGATGAATTGCCAAAAATTTTTAGGAGGATACAGTAAGGTATCAAGGGTGAGGTGTATGTGCTGGGAGATACCTTCAAGTCTTGCCTACCTGGATTGATCCCTGCAGTTCTCTTGGTTAGGTGTTGGTTTGCCCTTGCCTTAGTTAGGAAATGGTTTGCCCTTGCCTTCTTCTTCCTAGGGTTGAGAGTGACTGGCCCATTAGCCCAAGGTCATATTTCTTTCTAGCCTGATGCCTTAACCAGTACACCAAACTGGCTTTCACAATTAAGAGAGTTATGAAAGAAGAAAATGCCCCAGAATATATCCCTTCAGTTTTTCAGGAATCTCCAAAGTGATGGCAGATGGATCCCTGGTAGCATCTTCCTGAGTCTTCTTCAGGTACAAGTGGAGATTTCATTTTAATAAACTTGTACAGTGCCCAGAATCATAGAGAGAGGGCGTTGGTACTTACCTGATACGCCCATTCTCCATGAGCTGCGAAGAGCATCCAGAAGTGGGAGGTGCTCGAGTCTCCTGGCAGGCTGGGCAAAATTATACTGGGACGCTCCTCCTCTGTCACTCCACCTCAACGCCCCAGTTTTTCGGCGAAGACTCAGCGGCGAACCATACACTTCACCCGACTATAAAGGAAAGGTTTTGGCGGAGCAGAAAGCGGCCCCCAGGCGGAAGGGGATGGGACTGGATGCTCTTCACAGCTCATGGAGAATGGGCGATCAGGTAAGTACCAACGCCCTTTCCCCCGAGCTGCTCGAGCATCCAGAAGTGGGACATACCAAAGCTAGAGATGCCCACAGGGAGGGATGCCGTCTGGCACTAAGCCTACTCTCGATCCCTATGCACCTGTTGTAAAACCCTCCTGCCAAATGCCGCTTCGGCAGAGGCAAACAGGTCTACCCTATAGTTCCGTATGAAGGGCGAGGGAGGACCATGTGGCCGCCCTGCATATCTCGTCTATCGAAGCCTGAGTAGCCCAGGCAGCGGATGTTGCAGCACTACGGGTTGAGTGGGCTGTGATACCGCTGGCACAGTCTCCGATTGAGTCTCATAACATTTAGCTATTGCAGCCCTGAGCCAAGCGGCCAATCGTGGAAGAAGACACCTTTTGACCCTGGGACCTGGGGAGAAAGCGAGACAAAAAGGGCCTCCGTCTTCCTAAATGCCGATGCGTTGCATGTAAATGCGCAAGGCTCGGCGCACATCAAGGTGATGCCATTGCGCTCCAGGCGGTGACCGGATCGGGCAGAAATTTGGAAGGACCAGCTCTTGAGCCCTATGGAAGGAAGAGTTGACCTTAGGGACAAGCGTGGGATCGGGCCTGAGGACTACCCTGTCTGAGTGGAACACGCAGAGGTCTTTGCAATCGACAAAGCTGCCAGCTCTGAAATTCTTCGTGCTGATGTAATCGCAACCAGAAATGCCATCTTATAGGTCAGGAGCTGTAAACTGATGGTCCTCAAGGGTTCGAATGGAGCCTTGGAGAGTGCTGATAGGACTTTGTGTAGGTCCCAAGTTGGGTACCGGTGGACAACTGGTGGCCAAATTGGTGGCCCCTCGCAGGAAACTGCGAATTCTGGGGTGCTGAGAGACTGAACGAGACTCCCCAAATGAAATAACTGAGGCCAGGGCCGCCACCTGTCGACGTAGAGTGTTAGGGGATAGACCCTTATCCAGCCCCTCCTGCAAAAAGTCCAACAGTTGTGCCACGGATGGAGAGGTGGGGACAACCCCGAATCAGCACCATTTGCAGAAGGCAAGCCAAGTAGCGTTGTAAATGCGCACTGTCGATGGGCGCCTAGCTGCCTGTATGGTCTCAATTGCCTTAGCTGAAATATCCTCTGACCTCAGACGTTGCCGCTCAACCTCCAAGCGGCTAGGTTGAGCCACTGCGGTCTGGGTGTAGGACCGGCCCCTGAGAAGAGAAATCCTGGATGGTGGTATTCTCCAAGGATCCTGAATGGACAATCTCCTCAGGTCCGCAAACCACGGCCTTCTGGGCCAGTGGGGGCCACCACCATAATCTCCGCCCTCGTCCAGAACCCGTTGGATCAGCCGGGAATCACTGGAAGTGGAGGGAAGGCATATAGGAGGCCTGATGGCCAAGGGCAGCGGCGTTCTCCGCTCCTTGGGCCGGATAGGAGATGAAGTGGCAATTGTGTATTGCGAGGAGAACAGGTCTATCACGGGAGACGAATTTCCGGATTGCCTCCTGAAACAACGGGGGTGCAGCTTCCACTCTGCCTGATCGGCGTGGCCCTGCTGAGCCAGTCCTCGCACATTGGTGGCGCCGAGATGTGTTCGGCCTTGATGGAAAGGAAACTGTTCTCGGCCCACCGAAGCAATTTCTCTGCCTCCGCATCAGGCGTTTGGAGTGTGTGCCCCTTGTTTGTTCAGGTGTGCCTTGGCGGTGATATTGTCTGTAAGCACCAACACGTGATTGGAGCGCAGTGCTGACCTGAAACTGCGCAGGGCAAGGTGGACGGCCCGCAATTCCAACCAATTGATGTCCTGTGCCCGCTCTGGAAGAGACCACTGTCCCTGAGCCGTGTGGTGAAGGTAGTGTGCCCCCCATCCGTACAGGCTGGCGTCCGTCGTGACGACCTCTCTCGGTGGATCCCTGAAAGGACAACCTCTTTTGATTGCTGCTGTTGTCCACCAGCGTAAAGATCTGATGACGCTGGGAGGTATCCTAACCCGGGCCATGGAATTGTCCCTCCCTGACCGTTGGTAAGGCAACAAAAACCACTGTAGATCCCTGGCATGCAGTCGGGCCCAAGGGACGATGGATATGCAAGAGATCATCTTCCCCAATAGCTGTGAAAGAAGCATGAGGGGAGCCCTCCGGAGAGAACTGATCTCCCGTACCAGCTTCCTAATGCTTTCCTGCCTGTCGGAGAGGAAGACTGTGCCTTGTGTGGTGTCAAGGACGCCCCTAGATGAATTAGTCTAGTTGTGGGTCAGGTGGCTCTTGTCCCAGTTTATGGAAAACCCGTGACGTTTAAGAGTGTCAATGGTGATGAGGGAGTCTGCTCTGGACTGTGAAACAGATGAAGCTAAGATTAAGATGTCATCCAAATAACAATGGAGCCTAATGGGTCTGCTCCTGAGGAAGCGGCCAGCGCCAGGGACCTTGGTAAAAGTCCTGGGGGCAGAGGCCAGTCCGAAAGGTAGGGCGACGTACTCGTAGTGAGTGTTATCGTAACAAAAACGGAGAAATTTGTAATGGGAAGGCCGAATCGGTATATGCAAGTATGCCTCCGTGAGGTCAATGGAGGTGAGTACGTCTCCCTCCCTGATGCCTTGCAAGATTGACTGTAGTGTGGTCATCTTAAATTTACGATAAACTAAAAAACGATTGAGACGCTTGAGATCCAAGATCGCTCTCCAGCCCCCCGAACTCTTCGGGACCACGAAGAGGTGGGAATAAAAACCCTGGCCCCGCTGACCTAAAGGGACCTTTTGGATGGCTCTGATCTCCAGCAAGTGGGAGATGGCGGATTGCATAAGAGCCCTCTTCGTGGGGTCCCTGGAGGAGGGACACTTCATGAAGAATTGCGGTGGACTGGAGAGGAACTCAAGGGCCAGACCAGACCTAATGGTATTCCTCACCCAGGCATCCGAGGTAGAGGACTCCCACTGGTCGGCAAAAATCTCAAACGACCCCTATGGGTGTCAAGTCCTGTTCCTCACTTGGAGCGATGGATGCCTCTATTACTGGTTCCCGGAACCTTCGTCTATTCTGCCCCCTCGTCGATTACCACCGGCAAAGTCGGAGAAGCCCGACTGTTGCCCCTGACCCTGGGTACTGGTTCGCTGGAATCTGTGATATTGTCGGGTAGAAGGCGAGAGGGCCCCTCGAAATGGCTGTGAAGGCGGAAGTCCGGCCTCCTATTCAGCGCAGGGAGGATCCTCTTCTTGATTTTGTCTCGATAAGAAGAGGATCAAGGGCTTTACCAAATAACTTCTCCCCGGATATAGGTGCAGAAGCGAGCCTCCATTTGTGCCTCGCATCTGCCTGCCAATGGCGAAGCCATAAGAGACGCCTGGCGCATACCTGGGACGCTATGGCTCGGGAGGAGAACTTAACTGCGCTAAAGGTGGCGTCTGCCGAGAACTTCGGCCGCCGATGATCTTGGCGACGTCCTGATGCGCCCTAGTATTGGATGGTGGGATTACGTCTCTCAGATGGTGTAACCATCTGAGAGAGGACCGTGTAAAAAAGGAGGCGGCGTGGCGCCTTAATAACCGCATCAGAAACGTGCGCTCTGCGCAAGGCCATCTCCGCCCTCCTTTCCTCTGCCTTCAAGGCGTCCTCCGCCTCCCCTGGGATGACTGAGGAGGATACTAGGGAGGCTATGGGATCGTCCACTTCGGGAGTGTTCAGGTGCGGGAAAACTTCGGGATCAAGGTTATAGAGTCTCTTATCATGCCCTGTGGGGGGAGGATAAGAGGCAGAGAGGGCCCATTGTTTGTCCACCAGGTCTGTGAACATGGGAGGGACTGGAATGGCTTCTGATTCGATGGTAGGTTGGTGAAATATCAGGTCGCCGGTTCCTGCTGCACTGGGCGACTGGACTGGGGGAGGACCAGCAAGCCGGGCTGTATTCTTTGCCTTGAACAAGAGTGACTTGAACAAGTGTGGCTTGAATAGTCCCATAAAACAGGATGGTCGGGGCAATCCCTTCACATCGGACATCCCCCTCTCAAGAGGGTCCACTTCGGAGAGATCCTGGTCAAGCTCGCGAAGGGACCTGGTCTCTTGATCCATCCAAGCCTCCTGGGCCCCCAAGTCCTGAGTACCCTGTGTGTAAAACTCCCCTTGTGGTGGTGTCGGGTGATACTGCTGTTCCACCATACTCACGGAACGGCCCGAGAGAGACATGCAGTCTGGAACGATGGAAGGTTGGATGGCGCGGAGAGATTGCTGAACACCGGTAGCGATGCCCCTCTGTAGTGCCAGTTCCATCCATGACCTCAGTCCTGGTGGTATTTCCTCTGGGAGCTCGGCCTCCGGGCGCAGGCCCGCCGCTGTGGGCGTGAACGTAGCCTCAGGGGTGCTACGTGGAGCCGGTCCCGGCCTTTGGTTGGATCTGGGCCTTTGCGCAGTTGGAGTGGATAAGTCCAGGGCAACCAGAGGTGGACTTAGAGGCCGAGTAGAAGAGGAAGATCTGGGATGAGAATCAGGGCGGGCTCCTGGTGCGCTTTCGCACTAGTTTCTCCAAGGCCTGGTGTCGCCTATGGGCGTCCTTCTCCGCTGCCGGACGGCCTGTTGGACTGTGACATCTGTGACCTAGAACCCTGATCACTAGCCATTGTAATATCTTTTTTTCTCTAAATATTATTATTATTATAATTGCTCTTATTATGGGCACAATTATAACTATAATTATATTATTAATTATTAATTATTATTATTATTATTATTATTATTATTATTATTATAGTCTACTAACAATAGTGGTGATTGTGCCACTATGAGCTCCCAGGCCTAATCAGGATGAGGCCTGGTAAAGAGGCCCCCAAGGAGGGAAGCCTAAAATGGCGAAGGCCTCTTGTCAGGCAGCTGTGTGGCAGCGGAGTTGACCCGAGCCCCCAAGAAGGGAAGCTTAAGAGCCAGTGATTAGGCACAATATTATTATTATTATTAGATGGCCTCGGTCCCCAAGAAGGGAAACCCTGTGAGGCACTTTGCTGCTGACGGCCTTGCCCAGAGCTCTCTTGCAGCCCGACAAAATGGCGCCTCGCCTCGTGGCCTTCTGCACCTAAGCGTGCGCAGCCCCCAAGAAGGGAAGCTGCCAGGCACGCTGCAGTTGGTTTGGGCCACACCGCAGCCACACGCTCCTACTTGGGCCGGTGAGCGTCAGGTGGTGACAGGAGGCGAGGCGAGCGCAGCAGAGATCGGGCCGATAAGGAACGCGGCGGCGCGTTCGTAGCCTCCCCCGGACTTAACAAGCCTCTACCGCGCTGCTGAAGGGCTCCGCGATCTTCCCAGCGATCGGGAGATAAGAGTCTGAGGTCGCCGCCTCAGACTGCTAAGCTAATTAACGATCCCCGACTGCCTGCTGTTAAAACTCAGTCGGGGGTCGATAGCGCTTCAAGGGAGAGAAAGAGAAAGTGAGAAAACCAACTTCCTTTACTGCTCCGGTCAAGAACCCAGCTACTCGCATCGAGGCTGAGCAAAAAACTGGGGCGTTGAGGTGGAGTGACAGAGGAGGAGCGTCCCAGTATAATTTTGCCCAGCCTGCTTCGCGAGACTCCGAGCACCTCCCACTTCTGGATGCTCGGAGCAGCTCGGGGAGAATTGGGTGACATGCAAGCTTATTATTAAAATGACTGAGGTCTATGGCCACTTTTCTCTCTCTCTAAGGATTGGTGTGTAGAAAGCACAACATCTGAAGATCGTCTGATAACGTACCTTACAAAATTACTTGGTCACAATTCAGAGGGATGGCCTTCTACCACAGTTATTCTAAATGAGATATCGTCTTTTGCTTCATTGTTCTCATCCTCCCTTCTGTAGGTATTGGACTAGGGAGTACATGCTGTTATCTTAATTGTTACATGCTGTAAACACAGATAGAAACCGCAAAAGGGGACGTGATTATACAATAAGATCCAATGTGTAAAACTTGCTAAGTCTCTTTTTAAGCACGTATGTATGTATTTATTTTATTTGATTCTTTGTAGCCTGCCTTTATTATGTTTATAAATAATTCAAGGCAGAGAACATATCAAACACATCTTCCTCGCCCTATTTTCCCCTACAACAACTCCATGAGGTCATTTGGGCTGAGAGAGAGTGATGGGCCCAATGTCACCTAGCTGGTTTTTTAAACACTTAAGGCACTCACAGTCTCCCGTTTTCTAGTCTGATGCCTTAACCACTAGCCCGCATTGGTTCTGTGTACAAGAATCCATTTCATTATGTGTTCTAATAAAGATATTTCTGCCACAGTGATCCAGAAACTAATTGGCAGGCAGTGTAAATATTCAGAATTGGTATAATCTGGTTTTTACAGGATCTTCTGGAGAACAATCTGGGTACAACATTTGATCCTATTTGAAGTTTTTGAGTGATTCTCAAAGACAGCTCCACATACAGTTCATTAGAGAAATCAAATCTGGAGAGTAGAAAATGTATCATTAGAAACAATCATTACTGTCTATGAGGGGATGCAGCTGGCATAATGGCCAATGTTGCTAAAACATTATTCAGGCTATGAATTCTACCTGAAGAGTCATAGAGATATTTGCAGCTACAATATGACACGCACACACATCACAATCCTAGAAATATAATTCCCTGGAGTTTCAATTTATTTCCCATCATCCCTTATTATCTATACACAAGCATTCAGGAAGTCACACCATTGCCAGATGATGTTAGGACAGAGAAATGGATTTGACTGTCCTTGGCTTAAAGAATGCATGTAGAATTCTTGATTTCCTATTTTACCAGCTAGTTTTTGACTTCCTACTTTACCAGTAAAAGTATACAAATTAACTACTGTCTCTACAGAATTATTCATTTTTATATTTCTTTTTTAAACCAATGGACTTTTCTCTCCTTAGCTCCACAAATATATATTTTTAAATATATAGGCTTTTCACACTGTCTCCTTGCCAGGCACTTTCCTGAATTAGGAAGGCCTTAAGACATTTGTTTTTCTTTTATCAGACCATCCAGTTACTTCCTTTAATATCTAGCAACAATCATGTGACACTTTTTCCAAATAGTTTCAGTAATAATAAATATCCTATTTTTAAAAATCGACATCTATCAAAAATCTGCCCAAATCCCAAGCAACAGATTTAAACCAAGTTTAAGTAATGTTAATGCTATCCACTATACTTTAAAGTTATAGAAGAGGTCAATAATGAATGTTATAAGAATGTTATATATTCTCTGCCTTATGGTTTTGCACAATCCCAGCAAGAATTCCTCTCTCAAGTGCTGTCTGCTTAATCTATCATGATAATATGTGCTATCCATGAAGAAAAAGCCAGACCATTAACTCTTTCCCATAATAGCTATTAAGTGAAAGATAAACTTAAATTTAAACCCCATGTTGATCCATAATCCTATTTTTATCTGGCTGTACATTTGTGAATAAACTGATTCAATACATCATCAACAGATTCCTTGGAGTGAGAAAGAAAATCTAGCATCTTTGGAAACAATTTTGGACAGTTGTGAGGTCGCCATGAAATGTGCCTGGGAATTTACTTTGACAAAATGGCAATCCACAATGGACATAGCTGAAATATCTTGGAATAATCATCATAATAAAAAAAATGTTTCCAAATCCCAAATGCCTTGATCTTTTTTGGTGGGGGCGGGGGAGTCCTTTGTCACCAGAAAAATCATGAACAAACAGCTAAATGAATTCCCAATTAGAAAGGGCTGTTATCAAAGATCAGGTAGATGAAATCAGTGATCAATGTCTCAGTTAAGGATAAGGAGCTCATTACAGCAAATCTTTCTACGCTACGAAGTCTAAAATTTAGAAGCTTTTTACTTTTATTTTTCTATTTTCCTTTTTTTTTTAGCTACCAGCAGAACACCATGTCCTTAATATCGTGCTGTTGCTCTTTCTGGACTTGATGCCCTTACTAGCCAGACTCCTGAAGTATCACTATCTAAGACACTCCTTAGCAGGATATGGGCAAAAAGTATAATGATGTGGTCACCTGGGAATTGCTGGAGGAAAGCAGGCACGTTATACCATTTAGGAAGCTCTTTAAAGACAACAGGAGTCAAAGAGAAGGCAAAACAAACTAAAGCTAAGAGGTGGAAAGTAAGGGATGTGATCGTGGTGTGTTTAAAAATCGCCTCAGAACCCCCTTCAAACCAAAAGCTTGATCTGCGTCTTTATTGCCCGGATAGTCTGCTGATTTTATGTCTTGTACAGCGAGAGAGGGGAGGGAGGAAGGGAAAGGGAAGATGCATTTTTCCCTCCCCTGTTTAGCTTCTTTTTCCCCCTCACACAATACTCTGTTCCTGTACACACAACTGGGTCAGTGGGAGGGGTTAGTGTGTTTAGGGGATACAAAAAAAAAGTCAACTGACCCACTTAGCAAATCCCCAGGGGTTAAATTTAGCACAAAACAAACCTAGCCATACATAGGGCTAAGCTAACTCTAGTCAGTGACTGCTAACTCGGTTAGTTAATTGGAGCATAGCACCAGACCAAAGAGGAGAAAAGTAGAAATCGGTAGATAGCTTCACAACCTGTGTCATTTTCCCCAGATTGGAAGATAAACATATACCATATGGTCTCCACATATTCATATAGATCTACTGAATAAATTAGACCCCTGATAGTAACCCTTATATTTCAATATAATGCTTTGTTTGAATAAATAGCATTTTTTAAAAAAAGTTGAAATCAGAAAATGTCCTACCATCAGAATTATAGTATTTAAACTATTAATATTAATACATTGAACTATCTGGTTGTTTTAGGGATACTACATATAAAAAGGCAGGATAGAAACATAGCAATATTAATAAGTTCACACATACACCACAGTCCAAAGCATCTTTTCTCCATCAAATCCCATCAAAATTTATTTTTGGGGTGGTGAAATAGAGAGGAATGCTGATTAAGAGCTAACTAGCTTTTACCATGCAAGAATACAGTATTTAGTTGTACCTATTTTATACAGATCTGCATTGTTTTACTCCCATTTGGCTGTAAAAATGGCCAGAAGAGCCACAAAGAGATTTAACTGAATACAACTATTAACAGCTTTAGAACACTGAAACTAAGTAGCAATTAACAAACATTAACTACAGTAATTATTTTGTTGAGATTTCTAATCTATTGCTTCTGACACAGAAGAGCTATACTGGTAAATCCCAGAGTACCTTTTGTCTACCCCTAGTTTTCCCTATCTTTCTGGTCTCCGTTTACACCAACAAAATGCTCATCTGGAAAGAGCTGCATAAACAAATGTTCTGTCACAACATCCCACCAGGCCACTGTTATACAATAAAGTCAGGCTGCTAGTCCATGTTTAAATAATGGGTATTGATTCCCTTGTTACTTACTGTCCTTGCTTTGAACTTCATTAATCAATGTACGCTTCCTGAAATCCAATGTCTAAGTCTCAGAGAGGTGAACACAGACAAGATTTGTAACCCAGAAAGCAAAACAACATTGTGCAATCAGTAATCTCCTTGGGCTGCAAACTTGTGTTGTTCCACTAAAGTGAAAAGAGAAGTATCTATTGTCTTTCATACAACTAGAGGCAGCTATTATGTATTTCAGCACATGTTCTACCAGAAACTTAGACAAGTCTCCTGTGATGCAGAATTCTCATTTTTCTCCTTTTCGCAGATGTGAAACAACATATGCAAGACAAAATAGACACAAATTCCATCTGAATTCTTTCACCAGTAATACTTTTTGCAGGCTGGCTGCTGTGAAGTTGACATTTAGACCTTTTCAGTATGGAATAGAGTGCCAATAAAGTGAATATTTGCCCTATAGTCCTTTGGGTAGCAATATGCATGAAGCTCAGAAATAAAAAGAGCAGTGGCAGAACAGGGAGTTCAGAACAAGATATGAAGAAAAAAATGTGCTTATTAAAGAGACTTGGAGAAACAGTAGACCTTATAGAGAATGCCTGGAAGCCTGGCACTCAGACGAATCAGTCATCAATAGGCACAGAGAGATAAACAACATCTACATACCTCAGAAGAGATAATCAAAAAGCTAAAAAAAACCACCACATCTGCATGTCAGGAATCAACATCCAGAGATGTTGAACAGAGATTAACACCATGATTAATACTGGATCAAAAATCAAGTGGTAAATAATATCCCAATGTAGGAACTACCAACTCAGACAAACAATCAAATGGTAAACAACAACCTAATCAAGGAACTACCAAGAACACTCCCACCAACACGAACAGGGCAAGAGAACAGAGAACAAACTCCATTTTCTATAAGTGAAGAACAATAGAGAATTCTGCTTAGAGGAATCACTACATGTCTTTCTTGGGTTTTGGAGGCTGACATGTTTTTCTGTATTGAAAGGTATCCACAGGAGTCATCAATAAGTGAAGCATCACTTATTTTAATGTGTCACACATATCTATTAAAACAAAAGGGATTTTGACTTCCCAATCTCATCCGCAATTTTGACCATGTTGTTTTTAATTATTCTTTTTTTTAATCAGTTTAAAAGATTTTTTTTAAAAGAGAGAAAAAATAGGCAAAGAAAAAAATGACTGAGAGATATAGTATCACTAAGTGGACAAATTTATTGAGGTTGGACAGTTGGTGATCAATATCACTGATTATCACTGATAGAAAATGAACCATAAATTTAAAAAATTCCAGAAGAACAAAATGATTATAGAGATCATTTGAATCCCCAAACTAAGTGGCCAAATTTCCACAAATTTGTTATTTAAGATTTTAAAATTTAGAAAGGTAGAAAGAGCTACTAAAAACATTGGTAAATACTTAATTTCCCCTTTTCCATTTATTCTGGTGGTCTCTAAAGAAGCCCCGTGTCTTTATTAAAATATAGCCATCTAGTGTTGAAAAAAATCTTAGGGTGGATTAGAATCCTAAAAGATAAAACAATAATGTGAAACAAAATACTGTATGTACAGCAATAATATTTTCATACAACCATTGAGAGAGAAAGAGAGATTTTTAGAACCAGGCTAGTTCTGTTACCACATGAGACAGCACTTCTCAGAAGCACCTTTCATGATCCTAAAAACAGCTCTATTTAGTGTTAAGGGTAGTCCTGTGATTGAATTAGTTAGAAGCTTGATTCCTGAGCAGCAGTGAAAGCTAAGAAGATTAGGGATGGATTGGCACCCATATTTTTACTTTCAAAGCCAAAGTGATGCAGTGTTTAGAATGCAGCACTGCATGGCTAACTCACTTCTCAGTCCAGGAGTTCGATTCTGAGTGGCTCAAGGTTGACTCAGACTTCCATCCTTCCAAGGTCAGTAAAATGAGAACCAAAATTGTTGGGGACAATATGGTCACTCTGTAAACCTCTTAGAGAGGTCTGTAAAGCACTGTGAACCAGTATATAAGTCTAAGTGCTATTGCTATTCACCAAACTGGCTTGCTAACTGCTTTATATGGCAAGGAAGGAGTTCATGTGGATCTTCTATGATTATATTATGTTTAATTAACAGAGATGAAAATCCATATTCAAGGAAAGATGAACATTATCAATCCAGTAAACTTCACTGAAATAATATATATTGATGGCTAAAGACTACAGGGTGTCAGCTCTCAACATACTTCATTAAATTGTTAGCAATGCATTTAGAAATAGGGAGATTTGAGGGGATGGGAAAAAATTATTTACACCTCAGAATTCTTATTAATAGTGTTACTCCTGGAGGTTGCAATATATTCCATTTCAGTTTTCCTAAAGGAATGAACAGTTGATGGTTTCCAAAGTAGCTTGATCTTCTGTATCTCTTGAGTAATGTGTTAATAGATTTTAAACCAGGAGTTCTTAAAGGATGCTCTCTGATTCAGTTTATTTTTAATTAATAAATAGATACTTTCAAGACAGTTATTTTAAAAAAGATATTAATTTCCCATTTTATCCATTTCTGTTTTGGATTTTATATGTATAGTTTTATGTATACATGCATGTATAGATGTGGATGTGGGTGTATAAATATACCTATATTCTTTATTTTGCAGGAAAATGAGGAAAAACAAATCCAGTCCAGACGTTCAAATGCTTACTTTTTGAAATTGTATTTATCCATGCTTTACTAACTATTCATTGACTCTTTTATAATTAGCAGTAATAGTAACCTAAGTAAGATTCCCTCCAATCCAAAATCTAAGAGTTACTGTGGGACCTTAGGCAAGAAGGATAATACCAGTAGTTTCCAAAGTAGTTTGATCTTCTGTATAAGCAGTGATTTTCAGTCCTGGCTTACTGTTTGAGGAGAAGGAGGAAATGCTGAATTAGAAAATGGAAAATAAAATGAAGTGGGTGGCATCACAAATAAGAACAATGTACACTACAGAACTGGAGGCAAGCCCTATTTCTTCTTCAATCAAATGGGTCTTAACACAGTTCTATATAATGTTTTACATGTACATGTAGATTTGATCACCTATGCAGGCAGAAAAAAAGCAGAGATTTTGTCATTCTCCAGTATTCTTGAACTGCAAATTCCATGAATTGCAGTCAGGGTGCTCCATGGTGAAGGGATACTGGAAAAACTTTTTTTTTCTTTTCATGGTGGCACCTTTGCTTTGCTTAGCTTCTAATTCTGTCCACTCAGAAAATGTGCAGAGTAGAAAAATAGAGTATAAATCAAATAAAAATTAAATATTTGCCTATAGGCAGCCCTAGGCAAATGATATCAGTAAATGCCGTAAATGGTAGTAAAAGCGTTAGCAAGCCGCCATCGTTAAAAACTCAACTTGTGAAATTTGGTCCCATCATCAAATGCAGCAGTAATATAGGGTAGAGTGATTGACAAGACTGTGTTGGCACAGAAACTTTTTTTTTAAATCCTCTGGCCTATTTCTAATGAACTAAACTTTTAAAGAACAAATGCACATGTGGAAGCAGTAGGAGATAATTAGCTCTATTAAATGAGGCTGTTCATTGGATTCTAACCATAATATCTTTCACAGCGGGAGAAAGAGTCTATTTATGTGTCAAGGATCCTTACCCGTGACATTTCCTAATTGCTTTGGGGGAGTTCTGTTAACTTACCTAAACATCAGGGGACACCGAACCTGAAGTTTACTGTTGAGATCTTGGGAAGATGATGATGTGTGGAATGATGATTAGGCAGTGGGGTGATTTTTTTTGTCTTCTTTTCTTCTAATATATGAATCATTGAGTGGGGGAATGAAATCCAATCACACACGTCTGTTAATTGATTACAGTCAGAGAGGGACAAAAAATGGAACACTCATGTTGGATTACTTCTATAGTCAGAATATACATGAATACATACAGACCCCACAAGCTATTCACATTTGGGATAAACAATGCAATACTAAGTCGACATAAGGATATCATAAAAAAAATTAAAGGAAGGCAAAAAATAAATTTAGCTAAATATAGATTATACCAATATTATTCACTACAACGCTATTTTCTTCTCCATCTTTCAAACACAGCCATGCCATCAATATTCAAATTCATACATTGATTCAAACATTGCCTTTTTCTTATTAAACTCCCTACCTCTGTCTCTTTTTTGCAGGATCTTATCAGCTCTATCCAACCATATCTTTCTAGGTCTTCCCCTTTTGTCTCATTCACTCTTCTTTCATGTATTTGTTTGGTGATTTGATCCTCATTCATTCTCATTGTATCACCAAATCATCTCAGCATACTTTTTCTTTGTTCAAGTTTGTATTCAATGCACATTTTCTCTGCAACCAATTATTTTTGATTGCATCCCTTTTTGCTTTACACAGTAACCTTTTAATTTACAGCTTCCATTCTGTCAATCCTGCAAGGTAGACCAAGCCAGGAAATCAATTCTGCAGCAAGGTAAAACTACTTTTATTGAGACAGACCATACTAACAGAATTTTTCAAGACTGATTGTGCTATACCTCCTCTTTGAGTCAATCAGAGAAGCATCTATCTGACCTACTTCCAAATGTTATCTCATTTTTCTAGACGCATGCATGCATGCATACATACATACTTTATGTATTTCAGGACCTCTTGCCTAAGTAATATGTCTTGCATATTTCTGCCAATGTTATATTCTATTCTCTATATACTGTTAAATTGATTTTTTGATATACCATATATTCATAAAAAAGTAAAGGAGTCCCTGCAGGTTATACCCCGCTAGTCATTGTTGTGGTTCACCGGCAGCAGGTGCAGACAGCTGAGGTCTCGGACAGTGGGGACTCAGATAAGGGGCCTGCATGTGATGCAGGGATGGGGCCAGGACCATCAAGGTGTGGAATGCTGCCTTCAGAGATTGAGAAGGCTGGCAGCAGTGATGAAGAGGTTCCTGAGGAGTCTGTGCCCAGTCCAGGGTTGAAGGAAACAGCAGCTGCAATAGCATGGGCAACTTGGGAGTAAGGCTGCAAGATAATGGCCCCTCCCTTAAGAGATAAAAGCCAGCTGAGAAACCAGAGTTCTTTGCAGGAAGCAAAGAAGTTTTTGCACTCAAGCCTTGTGGATGTTCGGAGTATCTTGATTGGTGTTTGGAGACTCTTTGTGTTTGAAATATTTCTTAGTAACTTTAACTTGTGTTCTTGGCAGCCTTGCACAACCTTGGCTAGGCTCATTCTTATCAGAGACAATTAGTTTGAAACAGCCTTTTAACCATGAAGGAATGGAATTCATAAAGAATCATTAAAAAGTTTTGCTGTTACCTCTGTTTTGTGTTTGTTTCCTTGGAACAAGGTTTGGGTCAGAAAAGTCATTGCTAACTATAGGGGGCAGTGGTCATCTCTGTTTCAAAGCCATAGAGCCAGTGCTGTCTGAAGACATTTCTGTGGTCATGTGGCTAGCATGATGTCACAGAGCATTGTTACCTTCCCACCAAAGTGGTACTTATTTATCCACTCGCATTTGCATGTTTTTGAACTGGTAGGTGGGCAGGAACTGGGGTGAGGACAGAACCTTATCCCATTGCATGGAACTTGGCTCTTGAACCTGGGCTGCTGGCTTTCCATCTTAATCACTGAGCCATCATGCTTCCCCCTGTATATCTATATAATTTCTATATAATAAAATGGGTATAAGTGCACTCTAATGTACAGCCATTCTTGTTTATTTTTAAACATAGATTTCTCCCAATTTCTCTCATACTGTGAACCAGCATATGCCCAATGTTCAAATTTCTGCATCCATTTTTCTGTTTTT
This sequence comes from Naja naja, assembly GCA_009733165.1. Classification (NCBI taxonomy): domain Eukaryota; kingdom Metazoa; phylum Chordata; class Lepidosauria; order Squamata; family Elapidae; genus Naja; species Naja naja. The sequence continues at coordinate 26,405,017 of CM019153.1, forward strand.
AGTAAACATTCCCACAAGGTACATAAATTCATCTATTTGTTCTAATCTTTACTGTTTTGGTAGGACTGGCAATTTCCATTCACAGTGTTATTTTTCAGAACTAATTCTGACTTGGAAAAGTATCAGGCAGTGCTGTATCTTGGCACAATCACAATTTAATTTTTGTACAAATCCTAATACCCTGAAGTATGATATTGGCTGTGGATTGGACTTGCAACAGAGCAAGTAAAATATATTTAACTATTTGGGCATACCCACCTGACTTACACTTTGCATAAGGCTCAAAAAACTTCAGTTTCTTTATCATTCACCATGAGCAAAAAGTAGTTAGTTTCCTGTATAGTGGTCCATATGATACATTTGCCCACTGTCTGTTCTCTTCCCAATTAGCTGGCCTTTTCAAGGTCATGATAGGGCTACAGTTAAGTATATTCAGTTGTTAGATTTTGTCTTCTCTCCCCTCCACAGCACTATCCTCACAAAAAAAATAAAGTTGAGTGCAGATGAACCAATTCCCTCCAACGAATACTGAAGAATTATGGTTTCTTTCATGAAGTGGTAGCAATGGGCTTTCATTAACTAGGTTAAGATAATGAGTCATGGCAAGGTCTTCAGCCTTGACTCCCTAAATATGCCCTTTTCCCCATCCATAATTTACACAATAAAAAGATAGAGTTTAGAAAAGCCTTGTCTCAAGATTTTAGCAACAGAATTAAGAGAATTTGAATATAATTTACACCATTTCAGCTCTGGAGTTCATACCAGCCTTGTCACCCCTAGTGCTGCTAAATTTACTGGTGGTAATCTTAATATCATGAGGGGTAGCCACTGGTTATGACAGAACACAAGGAAAAAATGAAGTAGTAATTTGTCACCATGACAGCCACATAACTCCTGTGACAACTCAATTCATAAATTTCATTCCAATATCTTCTGCAGAATCCCTTCTTGTAAAATAATAGCTCTGGAGGACAACATTGCCAGCACAGTATGAAGTAGGACACAGCATATAGGAGGATATTTCAGTGAAGGTTGCTATGTATGCTGATAATAGAGAGTAATTAATGCCTTTCCCTATTGCTATTGCAAAGTTTCTGCAGAAATAGTGATGATTCAATTCTTTGCACATTTCCAACTTTTACGTCTTTGCCTTTCTAAAGGCTAACATTCACGCACAGAATATTTAGCATGGATATTGCCGAAAAGGAACATCCAACCTCTTTTTGTTGTATAGCTCCAGCTATGAAGACAATATCTTAATGCAGCTCTCCATTTTTTTACAAAAAAGAAATTGTGGAGCTGCATATTTTTGCTGTGGATGCTACTGTCTTGTGCCATTTTACCAGTGCAAATCAATTCCTCTTCACAATGGAACATGAGGGGAAAACTGCTATATCTTTTTATTCTTGCTTTTTACATCCAGATACCAGTTCAGACATTGCCTTTGTTTGTTTAAACTTTTAATCGTTATCTTTTTGAGGATCAAATCAGCTGTTTCCAGTCATGATTGATATCTCACTTTTCCCCATATAGTCTTCATTTATATATTTGTTTTCCAATGTTTTCATTCATTCTATCTGATCAAAGCACTTAAAAAAGACTTCTGTAATAATCACTCATATCCATTCAATCACATTCACTCAGCATAAGTTCATTTCTGATCTCTTCTTTTTTATCACATGTATTTCTTATCTCTATGCTTTCTCCTGACATACCCAATTCTTATACATCTTGACAATGCGGCTTTCACCTAAAGCCAATTGTGCTTTGTTTGACAAATATTTATTTCTCACTTATTACCCAGAACTTTCTAACACTTGCACTTCTTAAAAGATTCTCTCATCAAAGTACATAAATTAAAATACTTGATCAAACTTTAATCTATAATTTACAGTCATTCACTCCATTTTATATGTCAAATACCTATATCTTCAATATATTTATTTTGAAAACTATACTCTTGGTTTCACCATACAATCTATCTAAATTTTGCTGCAAGTATCATCTTTATACATAAATTCATCTGCATTTACACCTCCAAGCAACATACCTATAAATCACCTTAACATTCCATATATTTATCCATAAGTATATGGAACAACCCAAGATACACTGTTCATTTTTTCATTATTTCCTATTCAGGACTGCCATTCACAAAGCATTCCATTCATTCTTACTCATTACACACTAAATCAACATTTTTATTGATTTAAAAATCAAGGTTTTTTTTTTCAGGTTAACCCAGATCTTTCAGGCCCTATCTGGATACCTATGGAGTTATAGGTTTTCTGCTCAGTGGGCCTCACTTTACATTTTTTAAATTGAATGCCATCTGCCAAAAATTGGCTTTTCATCCAGTTTAATGATACCCTTTTGGTGATTTCTTCACAATACTCTGTGATATCATTTACTAATTTGACCAGCTCACTGCTTATCTAATAAGTCAAGCATTAGCAACAAGTTTAAAGCACACACCCCAGCACAGTTCCTCTTACATTACTCCATTGAGAACACTATTTATTCTCATAGTAAAGGATGCACTCTCTTATTCTGTGATTTCTAAGTTTACTTCAGAGCTTTCCAAAAGTCCAAATATACAGCATCAACAGTCACCTCCATCAATGTGTCTGTTTGTACCCACAAAAAGAAATTCTAAGGAGTTGGTAAGTCAGATTTTACCTTTGCAGAGTCCAGGAAGAGTTTATTTTTACATTATAACTGAGAATTGAAAATGTTACATAAATTATATTCAGAAATGAAATGTTCATATAAGCAAACAATATTATGGCTGCCTAATTTAGATAAAAGGAATAATTGCCCATCAGAATACAATTGTATTAGTCTTCCTCCATCTTCCCCATGCCCAAACACTTTTAAAATATCTTAGGCCAGCATTTTACAACTGTCTTTATAAATTATGTGTTTTCTTTTCCCTACCAATATTAATCAAATCTTACAACTATCTTTTGCAAAATTTAGCAATGAAATGGATTTGCAACCTGCAATGTTCCAGGGATCAACTTGTTTTTGACATTTTATTCACTTTTCCCTGGGTAAAGGCAATTCAGCATTCACTGTATATTTTCATTTGTGTTCTGAGTCCCAAAACATCAACAAGAAAACAGTGAATCCCACCGTGGTCTAAAATACAGGCACACTCTTATCTATCCAATAAACAAGTGAGGGCAGCTCAAAGGCCTTTATTTGCAGAAGCTGTTTCTAATTTATTCACTTTCTGGTCATTTAATCTATGTAACATTTATGCTTTAAAGGGCCAAAGTTAATTTAAAAACCCTTATTAAATTATGGAACCCCACTATTCCAACAATCTAGATCAGGGGTGTCAAACTCACATTGTCATGGCAGCATCATGTGACATATTGGGACTTTTTCCCCTTTGCTAAACTGGACATGGGCATGGCCAGTCCATGACGCATCCAGCCCATGGGCTGGGAGTTTAACAGCCGTGGTGTCAGCATTTCAAAAAATCTCCACTCCAACAAATAACTCCAAGACAGACATCCTCTCAAAAGTTCTGTTTTATTTGGATAGTAAACTGACACATCTGGGGAATCCCAAATCTGAAAGTTCCGGGTTTCCTTGCAATAAGTAAAAACTACAAATCCACCCCCTGCAACTATCATCACATCATATGCCCCAATCACCATCTGTCCCATCTTGAGATGTCCCTTCACCCTGGTGCAGAATAACATGACCTTGACTTAGAAGAAGAATGCTATTATGTCTAACCACATACACTCCAAGAAATTCCCCCCTCCCATTTTCCCAGGCTCAAGAATGTGGCAGTGTGGCAGCGTCTGGTGTCAATATGGCTTCCAAAGCTGACACTTGGTCTACATCATTGTTCCTCAACTTCAGCAACTTTAAGAAATGTGGGTGTCAACTCCCAGAAATTCCAACCAGCATGCTGAATTCTGGGAGTTGAGGTCTACACTTCTTAAATTTGCTAACACTGCTCTAGACTTCCACAGGAACAAGAACATGTTCTCTGTTATCGAGAACAGAAAAAAAGTTTAAAAGCTAATTTTGAAACACAATTCCACACACAATAAAACTCAAGTTCCTTTTTTAAAATCAGACATTGTGTTTCCTCTCCTCCCTGTACACTTGTCCTTTTTGTACTACAGCACAAAAGTTGATTGCATGCAAAAATTCAATTCATTCTTCAGAAAATAGATGAAAGCTATATATGGATTATTCTGATGTCCTGAAGCTGGGGCCAAGTGCTATGCACTCTCTGCACTCTTTTTTTTCTTCAAAATGTGTGTTGCTCATATTCACAAACATTTGTCATGCTATTGATTTTTCTTACCATCTTAAACAGTGATGTGTGTGACCTAAGGCACCCATTGCCTGCTCAATGGGTCAGAACCATTTCAATGAACATTTCTTTAACATTGTTTTGTAAGATTCATTAGAGAAATATTAAAAACATTAAGGATCCTACAAGTGCCCTATGAAGCATGGAAGAAAAAAAAATGATCCTGACCTTTCAGTGCAACTGGAACAAAAGTTTAACTGCAATTAAGCCTACTTCTCTTAGGCCTACTTCTGTCCCAATTAATTAGAGCAGTTCACTTGATAAGCCCTCTTGCTTCTGTTGAAGGATTAATTAAATGGTGAGTGTGTTTTGAATATTTTACACACCTGTATGCTCTGATCATTAGAAAACAGTATTGTTCTAAAAATAGATAGCATTTACCCCAAAGAGGCATGCAAATTAACTCAACAATACCAAAAATTGAAATTGTACTAAATTATAATATTTGATGAATATCTTTTCCCTAACAGAAAACAAACAAGCAAATCATTTCAAGATCCATAATAGGCAGTGGTTCCACCTTCCTTCCTTCCTTCCTTCCTTCCTTCCTTCCTTCCTTCCTTCCTTCCTTCCTTCCTTCCTTCCTTCTTTACATTTTAAAAGGAAATTACAAATTCCAGACTACATAACAAACATAAGCTAAAAAATAGTCAGGGTTTCATAATAATTATGTATATAATTATAAGTACATAAACTTGGAAAGAAGAAAGATTCAGACATGCACTTGTATATTTCAAATTGTTTTACTATTTGTTTTACTTGGTTTCATTCCTCTATTCTGCTTTTCAGAGATTCTATCCCACTATGAGATCCTCTGGGTGGCAGGCTATAAATATTTTAAATAAATAATTGCAGCTGTGGAATATAAATGCTACATACATGAAATCTGGACAAAGCTACTAACCTTTCAAACTAAGAGCTGACCTTCTGAGAATGAGAAGAAATGGAGGTAAAACCAATACGGTGGCAAAAAATCAGAAGTTTATGCATATTGTGGTCTGGATTTGGGAATTCTGCTTTGTAAATGCATATATACCCGGTAGCCTTTCAAAAACTGCAACATTTGCTTTTGGAAATTGCTCCAGCGGAAGACATCAAATTTCACAGAATAGTGTAGATATCTATATTTTTCACATAAATATTGTTCAGATACACAAATACATTTTTGAACCATTGCAAACTGCAGGACATCTGGTAAGAGAAACAGAGTAAAAAAGTCTGTTTACATCTGCATGCAAGCTATAGTGACAAATTATTTCTCCAAAAAATTATTAACTCTCCAGAACAGATCAGAAAATGATAGAATCTCAATGTTAGAATCTCAGGTAAAGATACAAATTTCTGCACAGTAAAAGAAATGCAAAATACGTTCCCAGGCAAATTCAATTACCTTTTCAAGGGAAGGAAAGAAACTATTCTCTAAATTAGTGTTGTTCATCCTTGGCAACTTGGGTTATGTGAGCTTCAATTCCCAGAATTCCGCAGCCAGCATGGCTTAAAATCACCAATGTTGAGAAGCAATGCTTTAAACCACTCCATTAGTGATAATCGGAAAACCTTGTACAAAGGAAACACCTACACTAACAAACAAAATTCTATGTCCATTGTATATTGAACGAAACAGAAGAATCAACTGTTTCATGGATCCTTCTTCTACCCAATACAAACATACAGTATAATTCTATGGTGACCTAGGTTAAAATATGCTTAAAATATTGCTTTCAGCATTGTATTTATCTATATACCAACAATCTGCAGTAATTTTTAACACACAAGACTTTTGCTACCACATGAAGGCATCTCAACAGATATCTCCATAAAATGAGAGGCTACCAGAAACAATATTGGCAATAACCAAAACTTTTTCTGACCATAAACAAGTGGAAGAAAAGTTTCACAGAAGACTTTACAATCACCTGCTCAGATCCCACTAAAAAGAAATGGCAATGACTATTCAACTTAACAAAGGTAGAAAATTAAGTAATAAAAATACCTCAGGAATCATTTAATCAAATGTGATGGATTTCCTTTAGCCTTCCTTGCTTTTAAATTACAAGAAACCTTAATGGTGAAATGCAAGAAGCCTCTTTGAAATGTTGCCCCACACAAATGATAATCAATATGCTTCTGAAATGAAATCTATATAATAATGCTTGTCTGGGTTCTATTGATATCAAATCTACACTCACCCCTCCAAAGGACCAGAAATCTTCACTCTTAATTTAATCTATAACACTTAGAATATGTATTCTCAGAATATATGCCATCAGTAATCACAGCAGGCAATATGAAATTTAAGACATTTTCACCACAATATGGCCCAAAGTTAATTTAAATCCCTCTGGAATATCATCTCCAGATGGTTAAAATATTACATGTTATCTTAATCTCTCAACAGAATGAATGGAAAAGCATAAGAAAAGATTTTATAATCATTTGGAATATATGTTTTTTATATGTCTGCAGGTTTGTATAACATATCTAGCAACTATCTCTTGTGAATTTGTGCTTTCCCATACTTCCTTCAATTATAAATGGAGTATATATCTTCAGATCAGTATTATTTGAGAGTCTCTTGACACTTTGCTATATTAATAGCTGCATATCTGCTTTAGAACAACTAACTATTAGTGTTTACAGGTCCCTTATCTGCAGAGAAGTTTTCCTGGCAAAATTTAAATCTCACTCTACCATCATCCTAAATGACAGGTTATTTTCTGGATACAAATGTTCAATTACATAAAAACGATAAATCCCTTCTTACTGTTGTTCATATGTACCTCTTCCTAAAAAAATGAAGCCTGCAGACTCATTTGGACTCCTTACATAAAGACTTTCAATTTAAAAATTTAAATTAAGGATTTTGTCCAATTACCATAGTTGCCCAATGAAGTGAAGGAGAGAATGTAACTTGGAATAAATTGCATGACATTCTACCTTAAGTATTCCATTCAAGACATAGGAGTTTTGAATATAGTTTTTCTTGTACCTGCCAACAATACCTACAATCGAAAATAAGCTTTTAGCTTTGTCAAAGTCATATCTAAGTCAGTGGTGGGATTCAATTTTTTTTACTGCCAGTTCGGTGGTTGTGGCTTGGTGGGCGTGGCAGAGGAAGGATACTGTAAAATCTCCAGTCAGAGGTGGTATTTGCCGGTTCTCCAAACTACTCAAAATTTCCACTCCAGAACTGGTCAGAACTTGCTGAATACCATCTCTGATCTAAGTGTTCTCTCAGAGGTCACTGAAATTCCCATTTTTATATACAATATGAAAATTATTTTGAATGCTTTGTTGGTCAGTTGTTCCTGGTCCTTGAAATAGAGAGGAGGTCAGTGTCACATTTGATATTATCACAATTATGGGATTATCGAAATCAAGTATTTTTATAACATTCTAAAGTTGAGGTGAAATACAAATTTAAAATTCAGTGAAGAATGAGCTTGAACCAAATTGAAGAAGAGTATAATGCTATCACATCTTAAATGGCAAACTCAGAATATTGAGTTGGATAGTTTTTTTTCATTGCAATATGCAATAAAAAAGTGCAGATAAAGTCAGATAAAGAAAAGCAGATTCTTTAGCACAACATAATTTACAATTTATGTACATTAGAAATGTAAAAGAATCCACTGGTGGTTTTGAAGAGAAATCCACAAACCGTTTCCAATTAATTTCACTGTTAAATTATCCTCTTTTTCTAACATGATTTTTATTGAAACTTTTTAAAAAGTTAAAAACTAAACAAAATGAATATAAAATAAGGGAAGGGAGCAATCAAAGAGAAAGCAAAAGTACCAGAAAAATGGTGTAAGAAAAATAGGAAAAAAATAAAAAGACAGGGCTTCACAGTAGTTATAAGTACAATTATGCAATATTAATTAGTAATATTAATAGACTCTTATTTTTCACATTTTAATCCACAAAACTGATCTGAAAAAGAATGCATTTGAGATTTTATTGTAAAACTTACTGACCTAAATAAAACAATTTAAAAAAAGATAGCAGTTATATTTTGGGCAAAAACATATTTTTAAGAGAATGTAAATGATTACCAAGGAAAGCTGGATTACTTAGGTTTATTCTACAATGAACAGATAAATCCATAAGAAAACACTGGAGTGCTCTGAAAGTACAGAAATATAAAAATGACTAATGAAAGTGAATCTGTTTTCATTTTTCATCACTTTTCCTGTATGCTTGCTTTTAAACATACTCTTATTTAGTAGAACTTGTAGTTTAGCAATGGCATATTTCAGAAGCCAGGATTTTACTGCAGCATATCCAGAATTATTTTTTGCTTTAACAGGAAACAAAGTGCTAATCTTATATTTGACTTTGAAAATTCATTTCAAAGTAGAAATTTACAGTGAAAGAAGCCTTTCCCCCCTCTTTTGCCCTCTTAATTATTTAGGCACATATCCCATTTTGCAGATGAAGAGTTCTATTGATTTCCATGAATATATGACAAGCAAGATTTGGGGTGATTTTTCCCCCTATTCATCCATCCTCACCCTCTGAATGAAAATAAGCACAGCTCCATTTAAATACACAGACAACTGCCTTGCTTTTTGTGAGAAATTGATTTACGATGTCTTTGTTTGTTTCTCCAATAATTTAGCATAGACACACACTTGGTCACTTTTTGCATTTTTGTAAAGAGAAATGCTAAAGTTGGTGGGTGAGCAGGGGTAACTTCCACTGTTTACAATAAAAAACGGATGTGAATTACTTCAGAGCACAATAAACTATCTTGTAATTTAAGGGTAGCTATACTTGAGAAACTGTCTCACCTGTCTCTTATTCCATTTGCAATAACTGGTATATACAAATTTTATGCATGTGTGTTAATTCAAACAATTTAAGGTCACTTTTCCTGACGTCCACAAGTAAATTGGTGATTTAGCACAGGCAAAGGAGCTGTGCCTGCTGCTCGCCAGAAATATGTCATTATGATATCTAACCTTCACTAAGAGAAATAAACGAACTGCCTCTGCAGCAGGCATTTTGTGGGGGGGAAGGGAGAGCATCAAAATATCAAAATGATTTTGCTGTTAGAAAACAGATAGGCATTACAAGGCATGGGATTAATACAGAAGACCAAACTGGATGGGATGTTAATTGGGTGAATGCTCCATTTCTTAACAATAGAGAGGTGGAAGATTTTTTATTTTTATTTTTAGAAATAGGGGGCAATAAAGGGAATGGAATGAAATAACACTCTCTGTGGGGTATGGGAACAAATCCAGGACATGGTGATTAAAAGAGGGAGTTGATTCTTTCTTCCATTCTCTGATCCCTAGTTCCTATTTTTCAAGGAGGGATGTACGCATTAACAACACATTATAACTAAACATAACACTATTCTCAGCAATTGTGGCTAATAACGTTTTTGCCTTGTAATGTCTTGTTTAGCACATAGTTTTTCCATGAAGGCTCATAAGGCTTCTCAGAAAATGTAATCAAAGATAAGAAGGACTGGAAAGTTCACCTTCCTTTCATGATATTATTACCTGGTACAAAATAAGGACAAAATAAGGACAAAATAAGCAGACATAAACACTGTCTGCTTATTTTGTCCTCATCAATGCCTCGGACCCAGTGGGCACAAAATAACCTTCTAGAAAACACAGTTATAACTCAGACCTATACAGTACAGTGTTTTTGTTTGGGTACTTAGAAGGCAATTGATTCCGTCTTGACACCAAGATATGCTCTTTCTATTTAATTGACACATGTTCATTGGGAGTTTAGGAAAAAGAGCAGAACTCTGCTGATTGATCCCACTTTCAAATGTCACACATTTTATAGAAAAGTCCCCGTATCAGAGATTGCATCTGTTTTTAGTCTACCTGGATGATCTACACACAATGAGAATGTGAGTGGGGCGAGGTGAAACCTAATTTGATTTAACTGAGTTTTGTTAATACAACTAAAAGCTGTGCATTTTGGCATTTGGATAAGGTTCAAGAAATTAAGCAGCATCTACTTTGGAAAAAAAATAAGTATCTACCTTATTATTTGGATGGGAGATATCCATAAAAAGTCTTTGCTATAGACTAGATTTAGATTTTTAGTTCTGGTCACCTCTTTTGTTCAATCTCTATTCTAGATGCCTAACTTCTCCCAGCCTCACTGAACCTGGCAACATAATCATTGCATATTTTTTGTGGATACCAATATCTCTGCAATTGCTTAACAATAATCTGAAATTCAGGCCTCATTAAGTTCAACACTGACAATCTAAATCTAGTTTTCTTAATGCTTTAAAAAAGAATATTAACATTATGTTCCTTAGACATGTGCTGCTTTAGCATTTGAAAACTATAAGTGCAGGAACTTTTGGTAAATAAGCATAAAGAGAAACTACTAAATAGAGTAGAACACAATCTGTTTTAACTACACCCCCCGCCCCCAGAAATGAAAGTAAAACTCCATTACGAATCATAATTCCTAACTATTGACTATCATAGCAATAAGTGTACATAGTCAGAAAGGTCATCCTTGCTAAAGAACTCATTAAATAGCTAAGCTCTACCAGTATAATATAGACTTCCATGTAAAACATAGCTAATGAAATGCCATCACATATGCAGGCCCTAATGAGAAGAAAATTGAACTCTTTTAATTTCATGCTTGCAATTCAGTGTGGCCCCTATATAACCTCTTCTAGTTTTTCATAAACATCTTTGAGTTAGAATATTTTCAGTATAGCTGTCATTTAGACCCCAAGTATTTAAACAAAAATAGCCACCTTTTAAAAGATAGTATTCTTAATAGGTTTGATTTAATCAAAATATTAACATTAAAAGAAACTAGAGAAACTCATTTCTTAAAAATCAGGTTTTGTGAGTCCATAAATTGAGAAATCAAAATTGGAAATCAAAATCCTAGTAGACAATCACTTAAATTTGAGCCAATGGTGTGCAGTGGCAGCCAAAAAAACCAATGAAATCATAAATAGCATTAATAGAGGGATAGAATCAAGATTATGTGATTTAATAAATGGGGAGTGCCATTATAGAAGGAGAAAGTCTACTTTCTCATGTGAGACCAAGGATATAATAAAAATACAATGACTACTGGCAACATGAAGAAAGAAAGATGCATACAGCATAAGTGCATCATGTGAAATGCCTGTCTTTACATCAATGTTACTTGCCTCATATCTTCAGAAATAACCAATTTCAGACAGTTATATGGGAATTCAGAGGAGGATTTTTTACCCTCCTTGGTGCATAAGGGTTGGAAAAGAGAAAAAAGCCCTTTCCTATTCTTTCATTTGGAAGAAGAATTCAAACAAAATAATAATATGAAATTGGGATTTGTTGTTGTTGTTGAATATTTTCCTAATTCTGAAGGATATTTTGATTTTGCTTCTCCTTGTGGGCAGGTGTTTCACTTCAAAAATCATATTCTGGTTACTAGGTAACTCTCCCAGTGTTTAATTTCATCAAATGGATATGCTTGAGAGGATTTCTAGGCTGGTTCTCTCAAGCTTTGGTACATTATTTCTAACCTTCTGTTCCTCTGTTCATTTGCTCAATCAGAGATTTTTGTTTGCCTATCAATAAATTATATTTCCTCAACATCAGCTCTAGAGGATTCCTTATGAGAAGCGAGTCCATGTCCTATCTTTCAGGGGAGTTTTCGCATGATATCATACTAAAGAATGTAATGCAACAGCAAAATCTAAAAATATAACAAAAACCCCCTGTAAGTGGATATTGAGCATTTGGAGGTTTAAATCTTGACAGAATATACAATTTAGCCTCTGGGAAGGATGATTGTGTTTAAAAGGACAACAAACAGAAGGTGAGAAGGACAGAGCAGCCTCTGTAACAGAAGGCGGAGATATGGCAGAGGAAGACAGATCATCTGTTATAAGGGAAGTGACAGAACTGAGGTCTGACCAATGCTGAACAGAATGGAACTATTATTTCGTTTAATTTAAAAATATATAGTTCCATTTATACAGCATAAAATTTGGCATTCTTTTTTAAATCATATTACATTGCTCATTGTTAGCATAGGTTTCCAAAATTCTTCTCATAAGACTATTCCTAAATCAAGCCTCTGTCATTCTATATCTGGCATTTGATTTATTTCCTTATATATAAGAACTGTATATTTGTTTCTACTAAATTCCATTATGCTATTTGCAACCTGATTTGCAATATACTTTTTTTGGTCTTCTTTGGTATTTGTTACCCAATCTGATCAAATGTCATCATCAAATTGGATCATTCCTTCCTCCATGAGAAATAAGACTATTAAATATTCTGAAACTATCAGATTTACAAGCATCTTCATGTGTGAGAATTGTTCCTTATGGCCTTTACAGTAACAATTATTTGTTTATATGTGTGTGAGAGCAAAGAAGAATGAATTACATTTAAAGCATTAAATATTGCTTTAGTATGATTATGCACTTCTGAACATCTCCATGAAAAATACTTCATTTCTATCATCACAATCTATTGTCAGTGCCAACTACTAATCCAAAAATAAAACTCATGATATTCATCAATGTTCTTGTCTGGAATATTTTAACCTGATTGAAATACCATAAAGGGGCAACATAAGTTATAGTGCCTTTTTAATCTGATCTGAAAAGCTGAAGAAGTGGAACTTGACATATTGGATATTTTTTGTTAATTGGTACAGTTACATCATAGATGTTAATGAAAAAAATTCATGAATGAAATATAACACTGAGTCTCCCATGTTTAGGACATTCAGAGTACCTTTGGCTAAAAATTTGAATCTTCTCAACTTTATTATATTTTAGTTTTACTTGGGCATATTGATTTTTTTCTTCATAGGGAAAGAATGGAAAAGTTGATTCTAGGATCCACCCTATTTAAATAAATAATTCAGCTCTAAAAATTTGAGAGAGTTTCCATTCATTCAACATGAAGTAACCTGGTAAGTCACTTAAAGCATTTATGGATTATCATTTTAGCTTCATTAGTAGATTCCTTTTCTGGTTAGGAAAATGCTAATTTCTGTAACATGACTATAATAGTATTCTGCAAAAGGGCATTAAAATGGCTGCCTAAAAACATACTGATCCCTCTCAGAGCAGATCAATGTGCACCTTAGGGTAATACACACTGTTACATGGAAATAACAACCGTATAATCTGAAGAAACCTATTTGATTGATTATCTATGAAAAGTCATTATGGCATAATGGGTCCCAATCAGATCCTGGAAGAAATCAATTCACTGCAAGAAACTCTTTAGGCAGTGGCATGGCAGTTCCTAATCTTTCGTTATCTTAGTTGCAACAATCATAGAAGTTCAAAACTTCAGGTAAATTGTATTGAAGTTGGAGATGTATCCCAAACTCATTCCTCAACCATCCCTTGCTAAACCCCTAGCACTTCCAATGGTTGACATCCTAAAGCAGTGTTTCTCAATTTCAGCAACTTTAAGACAGTGGTGAGATTCTTCGGGTGAACGGGTAGTAAAAAAAATGCTACCGTTTGACTGAACCGGTAGTAAAAAATCAGCTACCAGTTCATCCAAACCAGTATTTTTTTCCCTCCTGATGATCAGCTGTTCCAATGATAAGCTGTGCCGGGATCCCCCTCGGTGTCTTACTGCTTCACCCAGGAGGCTTCTCTGAGGCTTAGGAGGCAAAAGGGACATGGAGGGGTGCTGCATGGCTCTCCTGTGCTCTGCTTTTTGCCTTTCTGGGCCTCAGGGAAGCTTCCTGGGGGCAAAACACCACCCAGGAGGCTTCCCTGAGGCCCAGAGGCCAAAAAATGGAGCGCAGGGAGGGGGTGCTGCACAAAAAAAAGAAGCCACACCCACTCAGTCACATGGTTATGCCCACCTAGCCACGCCCACAGAACCAGTAGTAAAAATATTTGCATCTCATCCCTGCTTGAAGATGCATGGACTTCAACTCCCAGAATTCTCCAGCCAGCAGAGAAACACTGTCTACAACATGCCCTCTGAGCAGCGAAAGTCCTTTCCTAGCCAGCCTTGCAGCTCATGAGAGACCCAACTCAAAATCGTTGAGTCCTTTATTGTAGTCAATGGCCAGACCAGAAATACCAAAAGGAGGAACAAGCTATCACAGGATCATACCATTTTATTTTACCAAGTATATTTTTACTCAAAAGTCACTCACTGGCTTAGTCCCCAGAAAACATAAGCATAAACTGAATTTTTATGATTCATAAATTATGCAAGTTTATTGCATTATTTACTGGAGATTAGGCTAGGTCTCCTGTTGTTGGTCTTTCAAAAGTTGTTGAAGATCAAGCTGTTTCATGGAGCTTTCCCCTGATTTAATTTCATGTTACCATCTTTTTATTCTATCTTCTTCATATTGTTGAAGGATGCTTTGTATTTACTTGTAGCACTGGATATGTTTTGTTTTTTTCCTGTGTAAATTGCCAGGAGTTGATTTGATTGTGATGATGTAGAAATACATTTAATAAATAAAATAAATTACTTTTGTGACAAGGTTATACATTGCATTTTTTTTCTGTACATATCACCAAATAAAAGAATGGATGAACAGATGGATGGATGGATGGATGGTTTCTTGCATTTATATCCAGTCTTTTATACAGAAGTTCAAGATGGTCCAGAATTCCCTGCACCTATTTTTCTCCTACAGCAGCAATAGTATGAGGTAAGTTGAGCTGAAAAAGAACTATAGGCTCATATCACTTCATACGTTTCTTGCCAACGCCAGATCAAATAATCTGGTGCTTCCAAAGGCACTCAGTAGCTCCAATCCCCAAGTTACAAGGGAAACACCTGAAAAGTTTTCTCCTAGCTGTATGATTTATTTTATTCTGCTCTTGTTATTAAAATCATTAAAGCATTTATAATAGTGTTGTGGTACTGTCTAGTCCCATTTACATTTTTTTCAGTCTTATGCTGTGATTTCTCCTGTTTTGTTTTTTTAGTCCTGCATTAATCCATCAGAGGATGGAATTCTTAGATGTAAAGGAACCTCCTTATTTCAGGGTGACAGAATTGGATGCTTTAAGAAAGAACCCAATAAAGCATATCTAATTATTAATAGTATGATGGAAAAAAGTCTTATTCTGACATATGAGCAAAAAGGTCTTGAAATGTTAGTCAAAATACAGTTGTCAGTAGTCCTGAGCTTAATAGTTCAGTTGATAGTTTACAGAATATTTCTTGATTCTCCTTGGATACTGGAAAATTATCTTCATTTTTGCTTTAGATGACTAGCTCCATACTATGTTTTAATTAGCAATACCAGTGTACTTCTACATTTAAGATTGTATTTCTGAAAAATGACATAAATACTTAGCATTCCAGTAGCTTAATTGCCAAACTAGAGTCCAGTTTAGATTCACCTGAACTTAAGAGCCCTCAATAGTTTAGTTTAGTTTAGTTTAGTTTATTGTCATTGCACCTCGTACAGCAAAATCAAACACCATTTTCAGTGCACATCATGACCTTGACCATGAAAATAAACACAAACACACATCCTTCATCCTTCGCACATTGAACCGGAAACCCCCGACACCACACCAACACTGCACTATACAGCAGAATTCAAAAGAGCTACTGCCCTGGGATAGAAGCTGTTTTTCAGCCTATTTGACCTTGTTTTTATTATTCTGTACCGTCTGCCAGATGGTAATAGTTCAAAAAAAGGGTTCCTAGGATGAGATGGATCTTTGAGAATGTTTTTAACTTTCTTAAAGCAGCGGGAGCTATAAAGCTTTTCCAGAGAGGGGAGAGGGCAACCAATGATCTTCTGGGCAATGTCATTAACCCTCTGGAGTGCTTTCCTATCTGCCACTGTGCATACAGAGGTGCAGTATGTTAAAATGCTCTCTATGGTGCAGTGGTAGAAGGTCACCAGCAGTTTTTCATTCAGTTGTTGTTTTCTGAGAAGTCTCAGGTAGTATAATCTCTGCTGGGCCCTTTTGACCAATTTTGACAGTTATGTATGCAGGTTTAAAGTCATTGGTTTAGTTTGAACTGTTCTTGTAAAATGTAAGAAATGATTGGTTTAAAAAGTGTGGGAAAACCCTGCACTCTGATTGGCTGGCAACTGTGGCTGCTGGCTATAAGTAGCAGCCACAGCCCAGCCAAAATGGGTTCGTTCTGAGCTGTAGTCACTAATAAACAAGAGCTTGAAGCACTCCGCGTCTGTCTCTTCATGCAAACTTAACATTGACAATATTTATTACAGCTGAAATTTCACTGAATCAAAGCATATCTGCTGTAAATTTAAACTTTTTTCCAAAAACTATACAGATTACACATAAAGAGAAAGATCACGCACACATTGGACAAAGAGAGAATGCTAGAGATGGAATGGGAGATGATACAATATATATGCTACCAAAATCTTTCTAAGCCACAGCTAGAAGTTTGTTATCATGAAAACTTGGACAAATGCTCATAGGAAAAATAAAAACATCTATGTCTTGTTACTAGAGTAAAGACCATCCAAACTGAGTGTGCTATGAAATGCTTCAAGATATTTAGGAAAAAATTTTTTAAAAAGGGTGCTTACTAACCAAGTGTTTTGTAGTCAAGTTCCCAGATAGGCTACAAAGAATCTTGCTTTAAAAATTGGAGAGTCCCCCACAATCACTATTGATAGTAAGTGGCTTAGTGAATCAAAAGTTGGAATATCTTCATTTTTAACATAATTTTAACAATAATTTTAATTGCTTAATGGTACAAACTAATACAAACTGAAGTTAGAAAAAGAGAAAGAAAAGAGAATGGCAAGACAGAATGAAAAGCAGGGGTGGGATGCTACCAGTTCTGCCTGGCTCTATAGAACCAGTAGGTCTGAAGAGCAGCAGACACAGAACTGGTTCTGTTTTTGCTGCTGTTTGGCTCGCCCGCCCACCTGCCTGCCCGGGCTCTTACCTGTCCTTTATTTCCTGCTTTTTCAACCTCAGCTGCTTTGTGCACAAAATGCAAGTACCGAACCGGTAGTAACACTGGTTGAATCCCACCCCTGATAAAAAGTGCAGGAAAAAATAAAGGAGAAAAAGAAATACAAAAAAGAAGAACTATATAAAGAAGTGACTTCCAACTTTCATCACAAGTATAAGTATGTCTGACTCTCTCCACAAGAGCTCTCTGAGTTCCCATGTTCTTCCTAGATTAATAGTTTATCTGTAAGCATAGTCTTATTCCTCACTTTCCAAATTTCCAATATCACAGATGGAAAGATAAAATTGTTGAAGAGGACCTTTCTGTGTTTCACAACAGCTCATCTTTCTGGCTAAAATGCTTAGGAATGAATGCCCATATGGCTTTCGTGCACTGAAGACAGAGCATGGAAGAGCATGGAGAATAAGAACAGCATGGAAGAGCACGGAGGATGGAAGCCATAAAAAAATTCCTGTTTGCTACAAGGGATCCAGAACACATAGACAATGCTATGATTTTTCTCTTGGTTCAATTTTTATGAGCACAATAATACAGTTTTTCTAGTTTTCATGCTAAAGGTAAAAAGCCCTTCTAGAAACATTAGTCATTCCATAGATCACTAAGTCAGATATATTCCAGCAAAAAAATTTTGGATTGGAATAGTTAACTTTGGTTACCCTTACAGTTCTGTTGACTGGTTATACATTAACTTTAGAAGCTAGGTCACAGACTTACAAAAAGCAATTCAAACAATGAATTAAATAACAATTCCAGACTATTTCCTGTACTCTGTGTTTATTCTGTAGCATATTCTTTCTGTGCAAACAAAATAAAATATAATGTTAGCATCTGCACTAAACTTTGGATCAGCAGGAACAAGAGTTTCTTATTGTATACAGTTGTTTATACATTAGTTGTGACAAAAATTTATCAACTGGTTTGTCACCCAAGCTTGACATTAGTTGGTACGCATTCAGCTCAGCACCATCTTTGAGGGAGAGTAGTTTCCAGTGGCATCAACAAGGAGTTCAACCATCAAAAGTTCTGAGCAACCTGAGCAATGGAAATACTCATGCTCTGTTGGTAATGAAGGAGTTGCCTGCTTGATCATGCTAGCAATGATACACTAAGGCAGCAAATGGGTGTTATATGAATAGCAGAGAAAATGCAGGGAAAATGCCTACAATGGTACTGCCACTTTCTATAAGCAGGACCCCACACTACTGCCTGTACAATCTACAATTTTAACATCAATAACAAATCCCCAGGCAGAAGACCAAAGCAAAGATGGCAGGATACAATTAACACAAACATGAAAATCATGAAGTTGGACCTGATTATTGCACTTGATCATGTAAAATGGCATTCGTTGATCCAAAGGTGCAGGATCCCAAAGCAGATCCTGCACCTGCAGGGAAATGCTATGATGATGATTAAACACTAGTTCCACATGCTGACCTCTATAAAACCATCATACTGAGTCATGAAGCAAAAAGAACTCAGGTGAGATTTCACCTGTCATCTAGATTCAAATAGGATACTTCATCAACATCAGCCTGCAAAGTGAGTCCTTCCTATCAACAAGATGCAGTTCAGTGATGAGAAAAGTAAGAACTTGCATTTAGGCAGGAAAAACCAAATGTGCAGGTACAATTACACTACCACTATGAGTGTGATCTAGGTGTTCTGGCAACCATAGCATAAGTATGAGCCAGCAGTAGTGCTGCATCTGCCAAAAAAGCCAATTCAGTTCTGAACTACATCAACAGAAGTATAGTATTAAGATCACAAGAAGTGATACTATCTCTCTTTACTGCACTAGTAAGGCCACACTTGGAATACTGCATCCAGTTCTAATCACCATGAGACAAAAAAGATGCTGAGATCCTAGAAAGATTGAAGAGAACAGCAACAAAGATGATAAAATGTCTGGAGACTAAACCTTATAATGAACATCTTACGGAATTAGGTACTATATTTAGCCTAATGAATGGAAAGCTTAGAGATGACATGATAGCTGTCTTCTAATACTTGAAGAGCTGTCACAGGGAAGAGGGCATCAATTTATTCATCAAAGCATGTGAGGGAAGGACAAGAAGCAATGGGTGGAAACTTTTCAGAAGGAGATCCAACTTGGAACTAAGGAAAAATTTCCTGACAATGAGAACAATTAGTCAATGGAACAGCTTGTTTACCAGACTTATAGATGCTCCATCTTTGAAGGTTTTTTTAAAAAGAAGAATTGGACAGTCCAGGATGCAATAAGGATTCCTGCCTTGGGCAGGAGTTTGAACTAGAAGACCTCCAAGGCAGGTCTTCATCAGGTGGTATCCATCAGGTTCTGACCAGTTCTGGAGAACCGGCAGCGGAAATTTTGAGTAGCTTGGAAAACTGGCAAATACTATCTCTGACTGGCCCCACCCCCCATCTATTCTCTGCCTCCCAAGTCCCAGCTGATCGTCTGGGTCTTCTTTGGTTGCCCTGCACAGGACAATGGAGCTGGAAAGCAGGTTAGTGGGGTGGGGAAAGAATGGAGATTTTACAGTATCCTTCCCCTGCCATGCCCACCAAGCCACACCCACCAAGCCACGCCCACCAAGCCATGTCCAGTTAAAAAAATTGAATTCCACCACTGCTCCAAGGTCACTTCCAGCACTATGACTCTATGATTGATATGATTTGTAATTATGCAACAGCACTCAAAAAAAGAAAGAGATGCTGGTCATTTGCACAATTCCACATTAGAAATTCATCTTATCTAACCATTATCACATCACCATCAACACATCTTACCATTAGGGGAAGACTGAACTGGAGTGCCTAAGATTAAGATGGAACTGCCTTGTGTCTCTTCACTTTGAAGCAGACCAGGCTGTTCTTCCAAGCAAGGTCATATTGAAATAAAAGGCTGTCTCCAAAAGATCACAATGCTTTATACAGTTGCCCAACTAATCATGCAATCTACCACCAAAAAGAAAACATAACAAGTTATTCTAAAAAATTGACCTTTGCCTGGGCCAACTGTTGTAGAAACCTTGCTACACTTTGAAAATTTAGGATTTTCAGCAGTACTGAAATTTATTCTGTTTATAGATGCTTTCTGACAATGTCAGAAATTTTGGTGTTAACTGTTCACTGAATAGTAGTTTTATTGCTCTGCTTCTGGAATATTTTTTGGTAAATTGCCCAGACTCTTGTAGAAGTAGACAGGAAACAATGTGATAAATTAAAAACAAGTAAAATTCTTCCTTTTAAAAACTTCTCCCATTAGCAACAACCCATTAAAATTTTGTTGGATCAAGAAATTAAAAATTATTAAAGCTCGAAGAAAATCCAGGTACTGAAATGCTCTGTTTCTTTGTTAGTTTCAAGATGTATAAGTTATACTGCCATCATAAACCGTCAGCCAAGTTCAAATAAAAGCTATTGTATCTATCTGTATACCTGTGGCTACATGGGGATATATAACTGAAACTTCTTAAAGCAATTTCTCTAATAGAAATTATTTTCATATGTTTGTTTGTTTATCAAATTTAGAAACTGCCCATCTCCCTCATAGAGATAAAATAAAATGGTAAAAACATAACAACTGAATAGAAAAATTTAAAACAGAGGCAAAATTAGAAACATTCAACATGAAAAGGTAATTAAAAGGCAGGGGCAGGGCCTTCAGAGTATAAACCCCTATGACTGTGGGCCCCTCTGTCACCCCTAAGCAAGGGGGCAGAGCCAGGTTTTTAGATATTTTCTGAATTTCTATAATAGCTGCTAATAGCTCAAAGTCTTGTGAATTTGCAGCAATAGCCTGGTAAGTTAATCAGCATTCATTTGTTCCTTACTGGCGCTACAGCAGCTCACAATATCTCTGAGTCTTGCTATAATATCTGTCCAGCACAACAGGCTCATTTGTGCCACTTTGTCCTCCAGATAGTCCTAGAACAGCGATGTCAAACTCAAGGCCCGGGGGCCAGATTCAGCCTGCAGAGTGATTAGATCTGGCCTGTGGGGCCACCCTGCATGATGCAGTCAGTGTATTCCAAAGAACTGATGTAGGAAAATGGTAATAATTACAAGAAATGTATGTATGAGGGGTGGGAAGGCAGGCTGGCAGGCAGGCAGGAAGAAAGTGAAGAATGAAGGAAGGAAAAGGCATTTGACTCACATCACTGCCATCTTAGAGAGGGGTGAAATATCCTAGCCTAATTTCCACAAAGAGTTAGCTGATCTTCATGCTTTCCCCCCCATTTGTCACCGCTAGTCAGTTATATATTCACTTTGTTCTTTCTCATCACCATTTATTACCATCAAAGACATCACACCTAGCTAGGAGAAGAAACTAGAAATCCCTTCTGGATAAATATGCTAAATCACATTACATCTTATATATCTCACTGATTCAAAGACTGAGGCCACCACCTCAGTCTGAACAGCCAAGGGATGGAGAGAGATCACAAGGATAAGTAAATCTTATAAGCAACCCAGACTTTACATTCTGCCTGCATTGTATTCTGTATACAGTCTTTAGATGAAAAAAAATGAATAAAATAAAAATAAATAAATATGGAGTTTATTCTCTTTGGTATCATAATTCCTGAATAACAAGGCTTTTTTAACTGAATTTCTAAATTTGTAGTTAAAAAGACAATTTGACTATATTCCAATGCCTTCAAGAAGAACTGCTAAAATGACAAAAAAATAAACCTAGACTTAAATGGTATCAAGCCATTATTTCTGGGTTGATCAGCCAGATTCCACAAACAATATATGTGTGTGTGTGTGTGTGTGTGTGTGTGTACATATCATCCTTTTCTTGCAAGAAACAAATCTGCATGCTATTTAAAAAAAACACATGTTGCCAGTTATATATACTTCCAAACCATAAACCACAATAGCTAATGCAAACGTTTTTGCAGGAAGTATAAAGCTTCCATTTATTTTTCAAGAAGAATAGCTTTTAAGTAGTGTTAGGTGTTAGGTCAGAAACATGTTCACTTCATTTTTGTAAGAATATGAAAAATCACACTTTTTCCCCACAAAAATGGTGTTAAGAGAATAATATCTCTTAATAATATTAAGAGATGTTAAGACCTAAAACTAGAACAAAGACCTAACAAGTTTGTTGAGACAAGTAGAAAGTTTAGCCCTCAAAAAATATCTCTGTTTAATCTTTTTTATATTCAAGTGCTAAATTAGAGTTTCAGCCTTTTGTATGATTTTGTTTTACAAAGGCACCTCCCTTTGTTCAGATGCATGGCTGTCAGAAGCAAAAATGAACAGTTGAATCTAAATTTGTCTCCAAGGACGAGGCATTTGCTTATTTAGACCATATAACGAATGATCATTACAACCATAACGAAGTGTTTTTGTTATTGTTGCTCAAGGTTCTTCTTTTTACACAAACTATTGCATCATGACACCCTTTTTCAGGGTTCAATCTCATGCACAGCTGAAGTTAAAGATGGTAAAAACATATATGGAAAAAATAATAATAAATATTGCACAAAAAGAAACTCTCCACTTTAAAATAGGAGGTAGCCAGAGCCAACTATAGAACAGCAATAAACCAGAACATGAACTTTCTGCATCCTAAGCCTGAACAGATTTAATTTACTCCTGTCAATCTCAAACGCCTACAACCTACACTTTATCTACAATCAATCTCAATTTAGAGCATTCCTTCTAATGTGGCTCTTGAGCTAGCAGAAATCTTGTGCTTTAGAGTCTTGCCAAAGTGGTTAAATTGCTAATGTATTATATGTAGAAACCCAAAGAAGTTTCTTAATAGCCTGATACAAAAGTTTTAAAGGCAGACTCCCCTCTTTCTCATTTTTACAAACTACCTTGGATCATTTACAGATCCAAAACTGATCATGAAAGGTGACAGAATCTACCTTGACGTGTATAGGCAGTCCTCAATTTATGGCCATAACTGAGCCCAAAAGTTCTGTTGCTAAGTGAGGCATTTATTAAGTGAATTTTGCTCTATTTTATGCCTTTTCTTGTCACAGATGTTAAATGAATCATTGCAGGTGTTAGTAACATGGGGAAGGAGACTTTAAAATCTCCAGTCAGAGGTGGTATTTGCTGGTTCTCTGAACTACTCAAAATTTCTGCTACCGGTTCTCCAGAACTGGTCAGAACCTGCTGAATGCCACCTCTGCACTGCAACCATCATAAATATGAGAGTACTGAAATGGTTGTAAATGTGAAAAACATAATAAGTAACTTTTTTCAGTGCCGTTGTAACTTTGAATGATCACTAAATGAACTGTTGTAAGTCAAGGACTACCAGTATAAGATTTGTTAACAGGTCTTTTCCATAAAGTAAGTTTGACTGTTTTTGAAATACCGCATGCTTCTTTTAATTTAATTTTTAAAGCCCCATCAATAACATGTTTCTGAAGTCTAATTTAACCTCATCCATCTAATTTAACCTCATCCGGTCACTCACTGACAGCCATATATTTGCTGGATTAACTAATTCATTAAAAATAAGTGCTAAAATGTTCGTTTCTCTCTGAAATTCATCACAGGTTACTTTGCGGTTCCTGGCTTCATCCATTTCTTTATAAAGATAGGGGTTTTTTTTTCCTTTCCCAATATGAGGCTAAATGACCCCTTCAAATAAAATTTAACAACAAGCAGCATTTATATATTGGCAGTCTGCTTTTTGTTTTGTTTTTTCACTGTATGTCATAGTACAAAATGTTGTCACAATGTTATCCTCAGTGGAAAAATAAATAGTTGGGAAAGCTTTTCAACAAATGGTCACCATTGATCGGTAAAGGTTACACTCTTTCATAGATACAAAAAATTGCCCACACACATTTGTATATGGATAACACATAAAATGGAGTGAAAAATGTGGAATCCGGGGACATAAAAGGGAAGTGGGCAGAATGTCCTATTATATTTAATGGGCAAAATATCCTATTACTTTTAATATGAAAAATAATGCTTGTAATGGGATCAGGAATAGTACTGGATGAAGAGTTGGCAGTTTGAGATGTCTCACTAAACAGCTGGGTGAAATGATGATATATTAACCTTATGAGAAACTGAAGCACAGCAGTAAAGAGACTATTTGTAGCATTTCAAAAGATTTTTTTTATCCTATCTTTATTATTTTTATAAATAACTCAAGGCAATAATACTCTTTTCTACTCATATTTTCCCCACAGCAACTACTCTGGGAGATGAGTTGAGCTGAGAGAATGACTGGCCCAAAGTCACACAGATGGCTTTCTATTATTCTTGTCTCCTGATTTCTAGCCTGGTACTTTAACCACTAGTCAAGCATACTTCTATATCATATGCTTGAGACCATTGGGGGGATTCAATTTTTTTACTACTGGTTCTGTGGGTGTGGCTTGGTGGGCGTGGCAGGGGAAGGATACCGTAAAATCTCCAGTCAGAGGCGGTATTTGCCAGTTCTCCAAACTACTTAAAATTTCTGCTACCGGTTCTCCAGAACTGGTCAGAACCTTCTGAATACCTTGATGCTTGAGACCTCTAGAAAGGATATCAGAAGCCATAAGATATCCAACCACCCATGTCAGAATATTCATGAACTGGCAGAGGCATGGTAACAAGGTCAGACAATGAATTGGCATAGCAACTATGCCAATGAGGACTGTTTGGAAACTGAAACTAGAAGGAGCCTGGGTGTGGCTCAGTATTAAGCTCTGAGCTCTGAAGCTGCAAGACTAGTCTGCAACTCTGAATCAAAACTGAAACTGTTCTCTGCTGTTCTCTCTTCTGCTTGTGTTTTTGCTTGTAACTGCTACTACGTTGGAAGAATCTGCTGTTGCTATTGTAAATTTACTTCATGTGTTATTATGTATATAAAGAAGTTAATGAATCCTACTGAATCAGTTATCTGTGTGTGCTTCTGGATTTGATTTTCTGCAACAAACTCTGATAACCCAGCCATCTTGTACAGCCTGCACAGGGTGAAGAAATGAGTCTGGACAGTTTACAAACACATTTTAAAAAATCATAAAACAGTGCACAGCAAAAAGAACAGATTAGCAAACAAGCACACAATTCAATATATAACTTCTCTTAGAAGTAGACTCATGCTACATTCTGACCATATGCCTGTGGGAATAGCCAGGATTTGAAAACCTTATGAAAGATCAATAAAGTTGGTACCATTAGAATCTTGTGGGTAAGCAATCTGTCCCACAAGGGTGAGCACCAAAATAGACAACACATGCCTCCCATCAGATGGCATTGCTTGAAAAAAGTCTACAGTGTATGACAAATCTGTTTCATCTGGTGGAATGAGTAGAACATTTGTTTAGCTCTCTTCTTTCTACACATAAAAAGAGTCCTCTGGCCCAGAAGCATTATTTAGCTGGGCTACATCAGAGGCATGTTTGTGATTGGATCACAAGAGGTTTTAGATCCATGTTTAAATTCCATGGATACATACTGATAATGCGCCAGTTCTGGAACTAATATGCATAATTTATCACCCTTGGGAAGAAGACCATTAGAGAGAGAGAGAGAAAGATACAAGAAAAGAAACAGATTTATTGATGTCTCCTTCAACCCAGTTGGCCTAAGTTCACTTCTCATCTTCTCATCTCTCTGACGGATTTTTAGAGTCATCCAGTCATTACTGTGATGAAATTAGACAAGGATAGACATTGTTTTTCAAAAAATAGTTGGGTGCAA
Source organism: Naja naja (assembly GCA_009733165.1). Taxonomy (NCBI): domain Eukaryota; kingdom Metazoa; phylum Chordata; class Lepidosauria; order Squamata; family Elapidae; genus Naja; species Naja naja. Next base: position 26,430,943 of record CM019153.1, read on the forward strand.
GTTAGCAAAGAAATAGCATTTTTTACATTTATTTTTGAAATCTCCTCTTCGGTGAAGTTTTACACACACACACACAGTTAGGCTATATAGATTACTTGAGAGCCAATTCATTGCTTCCCCACCCTCTGGTTTTAAGATTTTTGTACCTTATCCCAATTACATAAACAGTCTCTGATAATTAATCTAATAGTACATTCCAACATTAGTCTATCCATGGACTTTAAATAATGCTCACTTCCTTAACAAACAACATGACCTCGGTCTCAAATAAGCAAAGCTATCTGTCACTCAAAAATAGCAGAGCTAGAAGAGTGGTGCTTGAGCAATGGAAAATTACCAGTTACAGTGACTTTATTTCATTCAAATACTTACTGTATGCATTACAAAGAAAATTTGGCAGTATCCTGACATTTAAACAAACAACAAGAGAGATGATTTCCCATGTATACAGGATTGTTCTTTTACCTAGGAATTTATGTATAGTTTTGCAGCACATCCCAAATGTGCTTGATCCTATTATATCCGAGATTGTGCAGATCCTAGCTATAATGTATAAGGTTGCCACCCCATCCAGCTTCTGGGTTGAAAGCCATCATTACTGTTTGGATGAGGCATGATACATTCATGTAATACAATTTTGTATTGCTTTTTAGCAGCTTTGACCCTTTGTAGATAATATCGTAATGGTTCTGCAGCCAGCACCACTCTCAATGCAGACTATTTGCTTTTCAATTGGTATCTCTGGGAATATGAATCATTGTCTGATTGATTCTATCATTAGCACTTAAACAAGATCAATAAAGTATTAGCAGGGCAACTGACTTAGAATATTGAGTTATACAAAAACCATAGAAAAGATTTCTGAACATGCACAAAGACTTCTAGTTTACTTTTTTGCTTTTGTCCCCTGAAGAAGCAAAACTGCTGCTCAGTTTAAACCTCACTTGTCTCCTACTTTACACAGAGGCGCTAAATAGAGACATAAAAAAGGAGAAAAAAATACTGTGAACCTAAGAAACAAGATTTTCAAATTCAATCCAAGGCTACTGGAAGGTGGAAAAGTGTCCATTTCTGTCTTACTGTTATATTTAAACTACTTCTGGCATAAGCACTTGCATTATATTTCATTTTTCCTAATTAGATAGGACATCATATAAACAGTGTTAAGAAGAGATTAGAACATCATGCTGAGACCCAAAACTGGAAACATAGGGAGCTGATGGAAATAATTTGGGGGCAGACTCATGGTGGTGCTATTGTTTACAAGGTTATATACTTTCAATATCTGGACCAGTTGTTTTGTTTCTTTCATAATGCTGAGAATTTTAATCCGCAAACCGACGAACACTGAATTTCAATTTCATCTTACATTAGGATGCATTGTAGTCGGTTAAATGTAATGTTTCTCACACTTTATTTAATACATGTTTTCAAATACATAATCAATGATATTGAGAAAATTTTAAAATGGATTCATTCTCTTTTAGAATAGGGATATAAATTTTAAGGATATCTCATTCATAAAATATTTGCAGATTTCAACAATGATGTTGAAAAAGACTGTCATTCCAATATATCTTGCTGATAAAATTGCTGGGTTTTATCAATTGCATTTTGAAGTCATGTTATAGTAAAAATTATAAAAAAAAGTAGAATATCAGATATTTAAAAATCTACAATTAGCGATCTTTGAGAACATTTCTGAATTCAAACTTAAAATCAGAACTTTGATATTCACTGGTTTTTGAAAATCGTAATGTCTATTTTGCATTCTAAAACAAATGAAGCAAATAAATTGTAGGTGAACCAAAAGATCAGACATAATGAATTTGAAATAGATTGATTTATGAAGTATATGTATTATACATATACACACATTATATACGTACACACATATATACAAACACACATGCATATACATACATATACAATATATAATAATAGGAAACATACTAATTATAGTAACAAATCACAATAAAATCTATATTTAGTTTATTGAAAGAGAAAGTTCTAGCTCTGATTTCCTCATTAATGTTGAGGTTGCAGGAATGATTTATTACTTCTACTACAAATTTATAATTTCTACTGCAAATTTAAAACTGAGTTTGTCTGACAAGCAAGACCTATCAGCCTGTTTGGGTAGAACCCTTCTATCTCAGGTGACTGGAAAAATGGTGGATTTTTTAAAAATTAATCACAGAGGGAAGTTGGAAGTTCAAAACAAAAGCTATTAATTAAAAAAAGCATAGTTATGCTAAATTTCAAATCAGCACAAGGCAAGAGTTATACTGGCTATGCTATCATATAATCATAATCATAGTAAAATGTAGGCCACAATGATTCTAGCATTGGTTTAATTGAAGGGGAGCAAATGAACTGAATGAGCTACCCTGTAGGATCAAAAATGTGCTCCATTCAATTGAAGGTCCACATAAAATCATTCTCTTATTCTCCACATACAAGTGCTCTTCTAAAATGGGAATGGGTTGCAAGATAGAAAGCTAAGTAATAGTCTTTGTAAAAGTTTCCTGAAGTGTGTATGTGTGTGTGTGTGTGTGTGTGTGTGTGTGTGTGAGAGAGAGAGAGAGAGAGAGAGAGAGAGAGAGAGAGAGATTCTTTCCTTTCTTTGCAGATACCATATTAGAAATATCTCTGCTTGTGCTAATATTTGAATCCTTGTGAAGGGTCTTATTTTCATTATTTGTACTTATTTATTCATGTATATATATATATATATATATATATATATATATATATATATATATTCCACCTTTATAAGTTTCAGAAATAACTCAAGGTGAAGAACATATCCTGTTATGTATGCAGGTTTGAATGTCATTGGTTAAGTTTGAACTGTGCTTGTAAAATGTCAGAAATGATTGGTTTAAAAAGTGCGGGAAAACCCTGCACTCTGATTGGCTGGCAACTGCGGCTGCTGGCTATAAGTAGCAGCCGCACCCCAGCCAAATCAGGTCTGTTATGAGCTGTAGTCACTAATAAACTCTTCACTGAAGCACTCCGCGTCTGACTCTTCATGCAAATCTAACATATCCAATATACATTTCCCCTCTTATTTTCCCCACCACAACTCTGTCGGATGGGTTGGGCTGAAACAGAGTGACTGGCCCAAAGTCACCCAGCTAGCATTCATGGCTAAGGTGGAACTAGAACTCAGGGCCTTCCAGTTTCCAGCCTACTGCTTTAACCATTAGACTAAAGTGGCTCTTGAAAGCTGTTCCATTGTCCTGCTTCCTTGTTTAGTAGAAATTTTGATTTCCATTTTTAAAAAAAGCATATTTTTTACAAGTGGTTTTCCTACACCTTTAACCAGTTATACATGAGCAACAAAAATCTAACTGTAATTAATAAACATCTGAATTGCCAAACTCAAAAATCATAAGAACAAAAACATTCCAACAATGCCTCTAATCCTTGTATTCATAAGCTAACTAGAAGCAATAGTGTAACTAAGTAATTTCAGATTCTGTGCTTCATAGTTTTAGATCAAGAGTGAACCAAGTGTGGTCCTAAAGCCAGAAGCAACCCTCCATCTAATTTCATGCTGCTCCCAACCTAATTTCAAAAGCCTTCTGCAAGAGATCAGGCTTCTACTGAAAGGCATTTGTTTCTTCCTTGCAGCCTAAGTGCTTTGGTTTATAAGATAAAGGGAGAGACTGCATTTCAGATATAAACCGTGACAGAGAAGTAAAATTCTCACACATTTTGGGCTCTGGCCCTAACCACTATCCCCATACAGATTATTCTCATGGCAGTGCAAGCATTGGAAGCATTTACTCATACTTGTCTTAGAGAATGGAGCTCATATTTAGACATTGAATGACACTGTGTAACAACACTCCACTTACCTGAATATTTTTTAACTCCCTGTTGTGTTTGGTGGCCTTTCTCTCATCAGTTGAGGGAGACCCTGGAATCTGCCCCAAAGTCATTTCCTAACTACAAGGAGAAATAGAAAAGAGGATCAACTTTCTACATAATAATTAAAAAGAACCTTACTGAATCAGATCAAGGACCTATAACCTTCATCTACATTCTTCATCCAAGAGTGACTTGCCAGATGTCTTTAGTGACTGGACTTTCTCTAGCAAAAAAACATGGCAACATTGATCTGCTATATGCAAGAAATAAATGAACCATTTTGGGTAGCAGCATAACACTACCAATAATGAGTTAATCAATATAAAGTATAGATTTTTCTTTTCACTCACTTAAATGTTCTGTCCCCTTGTTCAGTAATTGTAAATCTCTCACTCTTACAAGAACCATAATCCCAAATTAAAGACGCATTTGCCATGTGAATTTTCACTTGCAAAGGCAGGGTGAAAAGTTCAAACTACATAAAATCAACTCCTGTTCCTGCATCATGCACCAAACTATAAATAAAGCATTTCTCCTCAAGCCCTGGAGAAGCTGCCATTGTTCACCATTAGCACTATCATATCTGGATGCTTTGTCATTCTCAACAACAGAACATTGGTCGGAGCAGTGCCAAATTGCAGCTTTGAAAGGGAACTGGCCTGGATTTCCCTTTGACTTTTCTCACAGCTATTTCTGTCAGTGAGTCTTATTTTTAAGGAAAGTGTGCTCCCTAGTGTTAAGAGTGCTACAAAGTCCTGCGGACCTTTTTCTAATCTAAAACTGAACAGCCACTTATGTTCACATTGCTTCAGTAGCTTGGTCTCTATCAGCCCTTTTGGAAGAGTCCTCCAAAAACAGAACAGAGAATATAGATTTTCAGCAACAACAGCTATCTTTAGCTCTTGTATAAAGTATGTTCCTTAAACAAAAACCATGAAATCAAACTCTCTCAGACAAATAGACTGCTCAGAGAAATGATTCATACACATTGTGCTAAGCTATGTTTGTTGAACCATGGGTGAAAAGATGCTGGGGGTCCCAAGTCCAGCTTCATTTCAGTTTAATGGCAGTGATGTGGCTGAGATGTTGGCTACTGGGCATAGTCAATGCTCCCTATTCAAATGATCTTGAGAGATAGGGCAGACCCTAGAAACTGATTATAACTGAACTATTGAAGGAGAGAAAGAAAAAGACAGTCAGGAGGAAACATATGGGTCATTGGCTAAAAGATCATTCCAATCCTCAGTGACTCTGATAAAGGATATCTATAATCTCCTTCCATCAAAGGAAGGCTAAACAGTACATTTGATTCTTCATCTTCTGACCTTGAGGGAAATAGAAGCAGCCACAGCTGGCATATCAGGTCTTACCCAAAACATACACAGGAGAAAAGGAAAGGAGAAAACACAACTCTCCCAGGTAATCATATTACACTAAGAGAAAAGATATAAGAACTCTGTAGTTCAGGTCTCTGTTTATCCATGCCATAAAGCTGAGAACTGAGTCAAAAAAAAAGAAATGTTTACAAGTATTTTGCTTATAGTTTCTTAAGGCCACAGAGCAGAAGTGTTGCTGAAAGTGATTTGCATACCAATTCAAGATTGCCATACTTCTCAGATATCACATAAGTAAAACATACAGACTCAGTCTATACTGGAATAAAATCCATCCACAAAAAAACCCCCAAATAATGGTGGCAATTGGCATCTGTTTGTCTCTGAATAAAGTACAAGGGAGGACTGGACGTTGTCAAACTCTCCCAGCTATTTGAACACCTGGTCCTTTGCCTGGTGAAGAGCAGTCTTTATACTTCTTCCAAATATCTTTTTTTTCACTTTATAAGTCTAGACTACACTGTCAAGCAGAGCCTGGGGTGAGGGAGTGGAGAATCAGCTGCTTTAATTATGTTTTGCTTGCGGGCCTAAATCTTGTGCTGTCTGAGGCATTATTCTTGGAATATATAAATCAGGTTAGTTTTCTCTAATACTCAATTCCCATCAGATTCTCTACTGCTACCTTCAAAATTGCAACAAACAGTCTATTTAACATTTCCATTAGAATTCCTCTTAGGCCAAATCTAGTACATGTTTGCCTAAGGAAGCCTCATGTTAATTAATCTGTATACAATTGAGTTGCATTTTTAAATGTTCAAAAATAAAGATAAATGTATGTGAAGGAACGCAAGGGGTTTATATATTTGGGACTAAATTTTGTTTTATTAAAACTACTCAGCCATAAGCTCAAGTTAATGCATTGCCATTAGAGATCTATTGCAATCTAGTCTAGAATCCACCTCCTTGCATTTTGATTTTTGGGTTCTGACCTGGACTTTTAGTGCTGCCCTATATGCAACTGAAATAAATGCAGTTAATCCATCTAATTCTATGCCTTTAACCTGAAGAAAGGTTAAATGCAATTAAAATTGGTGAAAGTTGAATATTCCCCTTACTTCAGATTGGGCAAGATCTGGCACTTCAAGATTGGGAAGCTACAGTAAGAGAGAAAGACAAGCAATTCATGTCATATTAAGGCCACCAGTTCTGAACTACAAATATCCAGATGACTTCTAGATGACAGAAAGAGACAGAGACATGCCAAGGTGCTTGTACAGCAAGAATTAACTTTAGTGATACAAAGCAAACTAAATTGAACTACAATTTACTTTACAAATTACAAGAGACATCTCCTCCAGATCAGTGGTGGGATTCAAAAAAATTTACTACTGGTTCTTTGGGCATGGCTTGGTGGGCGTGGCAGGGGAAGGATACTGCAAAATCCTATTCCCTCCCCACTCCTGGGGGAAGGTTACTGCAAAATCCCATTCCCTCTCTACCCCACTAACCTGCTTTCCAGTTCTCCTGTGCAGGGAAACAAAAGAAGACCCAGCCGATCAGCTGGGACTCGGGAGGCAGAGAATAGATGGGGGTGGGGCCAGTCAGAAGTGGTATTTGCCGGTTCTCCAAACTACTCAAAATTTCTGCTACTGATTCTCCAGAACTTGTCAGAACCTGCTAAATACCACCTCTGCTCCAGATGTATCAGATTACAACACCCTTCAGCCATTTTGAAAATTAGTTAGATGCCAGATTGCAGGGGCATCAGGTTACAGGAGGTGAGATTACAGCAATAGCACTCAGACTTACATATCACTTCACAGTGTTTTACTGCCCTCTCTAAATGGTTACAAAGTCAGCATATTGCCCCAACAATCTAGGTCCTCATTTTACTGACCTCGGAAGGGTGGAAGACTGAGTCAATCTTGAGCCAGTGAGAATTAAACTGTCGAACTGCCAGCAGCTTGCAGTCAGCAGAAATAGCCTGCAATACTGCATTCTAACCACTATACTATCATGGCTTTTATACCATAACACCAGGAAGATCATGAACAGCATGTCATTTATCATGCTATTTAAACAGGAATATAACCAGATAATTGATAAACACATTTCCACTGAATAAATTCTAAGCAAACATGCCAAGTATAACTCTCACGCATAAATGAAAAAGACATCATTAAGATTTGAAAAAATATGTTGATTTCATAACCTGACCTACAGGTTATTAATCAGCAATATTAAATAAGATACCAATTAGGCCACTATGGAATAACTCCACAAATCAGATAATATAGTCTCTAATACTAATCCGGGTTAGTATTAGAGACTGTATTATCTGATTTATTTATTTATTTATTTATTTATTTATTTATTTATTTATTAGATTTATATCCTGCCTCTCTTCCCCCAACCGGGGGAACTCGAGGTGGCGTACAACAAATTAAAAAACATAACCTATACAATATAAAACCAAAAATCTCATTCATATCATCCAAACATACAAGAGGGAAGAATTTACTTAGTTCAAATAACTGAAGATACAGGCCTACCATGGTCTTCTGATCTGTTTGATGTGAGTTACTCCCTAGTAGCTCTATACACACCTTCAAACTTAACTAGTTTAGAACAAGACTTAAAAAACCTCACCTCTGATCCTTCAGATAATCTAGAAGTACAAATTTTAGTGTACCTCACCAGGATAGAAATAATAAGAAAAGCTGAGGGTTGCAGTTCTGCAACACCTGGCAGGCTATAAATTCCCCACTTGATGAGGAATAGCTAGTACCTTAGAGATGATTGGGCACATCTAATGTTCCTATTGTTCCAGCATTCTGTAGATCTATTCAGATAATCACCCACTGCTCATGACAGATATCTGATAAATGGATAATTTCTTTCTGCGGGGGCTTGACCTACAGAAAGCTATAGAATGCAGATTAAACAAAAGAATGTAATAAATAACTGGACAAGGAAAGAATTGAAATAGGATAAATTTTATAATAATTTACTTCAGTATGGAGTTGGGTTATGTTGCAAACTAGCCATTGGAGCTAAGCTGCAAAAAAGAGATGTTTTAAAGTAATATTGTCAGATTAATCATTTATTGTATTATATTATCAGTTATATTTCTATTTTAACATTGCTGCAAGGGTTTTAGGATAGTGCTCACTACTCCTTCACGTATATTTCCATCTTCACTTAACAAAGCTAGGCGCAGATTGCCTTCAAAGCTGATTGGGCACACTCCAAATTAAAAAATGGCTGGAGGGGTTATGATGAGATGTAAGTAACTTCCACTCTTATTGCCACATGATGCTCAAGATTAGCTTCCACAGAGATCTGCTAACAAAATTAAAATATAGGCTGGTAAAACAAAAGGATCAGGACAAGTGAAGACCCAAGTCCATATCACAATAAGCAAAGGGGTCTGTAACTTCTTGCAGGTATTGGAACCTCTTGAACTATGGAATCATGGTTTCCTGCCATTGAGGGAAAAGGCACATGGACATTGTCATATATGCCCCAGGTTAGTGTTTCTCAAACTCAGAAGCTTTAAAATGTTTGGACTTCAGCTCCCAGAATCCCCAGCTGGCACCAGCCACTTTTCAGTCTTTAGCATCCTGTCCCCAGAAGGGCAGCCCTTGGCCACCAAACCATTGTCCACTTCTAAACTGTACTATGTCAGTGCAAAGGCAGGCCAAGCTCAAGATAGTCCTCAAAATTTCCAGCAAGTTCATAAAGCATCTTAATTCATAATACGATTCGTTGGCTTTGTTGTACCATAATGGGTAAATCTGTCTGTTAGATATTTACCAAATTGTAGCTGAAACAAATGGTGCAATGTGTAAATCCAGCCAATATCTGTCTTTAGAGTAAGGCCAGGCTTTGAATGCAAACATGAAAGTTTCCATTTTACATTCTGTGACTCCTTCCTTTCTTTTTCTACCATCAGCTTCCTATCTGAAATACTTCAATATTTCATTAAGCTTTTTGGAATGCTATTGAATTATATGGATTTGTTTAAGAGGGAAACATGATGTAAAGCAGCATTCTTTCTCTGTCTCTTGTTAATTTTATTTGCATTTATGTTAAAGACAATAAACATAACCAAGAATACTCAGACCAATTGCTGTGATTTCATTGTTTCCTGGAAATAATTACAAACTCTTATTTGTTACTGCATTCCAAAAGACTCAAAAGGAGAGCTCTTTTTGTGTTACACGTCTTTTATTCTTAACCATGTGAAAAGTTCTAGTCCTTGGGATTTAAATTTACATGCAATCATGTATTTTATTTATTTGGGGTCACTTCATTATCTCATGCCATCCAACCCAACAAAGCCAAAGATACCCTGCAGACAAAACTCACTGCATGATTATACTTCTTTAATTATTCTTACTAAGACTGATGTTTCCTCCCAGATTCAGAATGTCCTTGGTGAATAGCCTGCTGAATGATTTATCCAAAGCCCAAAGTGCAGCTATATAGAAATTCAAAGAGCTGGTTGCATACATTGTAAGAGTGGCCAGACTTTGAACATTTCCAGCAAACCAGATGTTTATTCAGTCTCAAATGACTCTAAATGGCATATGCCCCAATGCTGTAATGAAAGATTAAAACAATTTAAAAATATAACATTAAGAAAAAGCAAATAAAAACACTAATAGTGATTTTTTTCATTCAATAACAGCCATCGCCTACTACAGAGTGGGAAGCCATCATTCTTTCAATTAGCAAAGGCTTTCTGAAATGGTCAAGTTTTTTTTTTAATTAGATTTATATGCCACCCTTCTCGAAGACTCAGGGCAGCTTACAATTTTTGGGATACAACCCAATGTGCTCAGCAATAGCCTTCATTCCATTGTATATGCCTGCTTATTACTAAGCGGCATTTTTACAAAGTCAGCTTATTGCCCCCAACAATCTTGGGTCCTCAATTTACCTACCCCGAGAGGATGGAAGGCTGAGTCAACCTTGAGCCTGGTGGGATTCAAGCCTACAATAATTGCAGGCAGCTGGAACTTAAGTGCTAGGCATTTAACAGCCTGCGCCACCAAGGCTCTTAGAGACTTTTCTAAATACCAGCAAGTTCAGACTAAAAGGGAGAATGGGTGTTTGCTTTATAAACATTTGTTTTCACATTGGAGTGGCTCCTCAGAGGAGGAACAAAAGAAAATACAGACTCCAGGAATCTGAGAACAAGGGATGAAGTAATCAAAGGCCAATCCACCCAGTGGTGGGATTCAAAATTTTTTACTACCGGTTCTGTGGGCGTGGCTTGGTGGGCCTGGCAGGGGAAGGATACTATAAAATCTCCAGTCAGAGGTAGTATTTGCTGGTTCTCCAAACTTCTCAAAATTTCCACTACTGGTTCTCCAGAACTGGTCAGAACCTGCTGAATACCACCACTGAATACGCCTCTTACTGTCTATGCAGTTCAAGATATGATTATGAGTGTGTTTGATAATGGGCACATAATTAGGAAATATTAATAAAAGACATAACCCCCTCAATTACCTCCCCTTTACATAGGGTTAATATTTTTGTTTTTATATTATATATTAATATGACTTTTAACATTTTTCTTAGTTTTATATTGCCTGTTTTATTTTATTGTTATGTGCTGGGGAGATGGGCAGCTACATAGATAAATAAACAAATAAACAGCTGTATAACTTAGTCAGGAAGTTACTGAGTTTTGTGGAGATTGAAGGGAGAATCCCTATATATGTGTGTTATATGGATAGGTTTATTTTAGTTTTTGGGTTTTTTCTTTGTGTTTAATCTATTGTCTATTACAATAACACAAATTTTAAAAAGAAGCTAGTGACTGATTTTATCTGACATGGTTTGGGACATAAATTAGTCTACGATAAATTAAAGCTACCACAGACAGTCTGGGCTGTCTGTTTGATTCAATATTATAGATGATTTGACTTTATTTAGTTCTGTACACTGCCCACAGTCCACTGGACTTTGTGGCTTATACATTTAAGTATATAATAATAATATCTGATCTACAAAATTCTAACCCTTTCCTCCCATCTGGCAGTCATGTGGATTCTTTCAGCCCAGATCCAGAAAAAAGGAGAGGCTAAACAGAGGAGAGAAAATAGCATACACATGTTTTTTTTAATCTCCTTGAGGAAAAGATAGGACATAAATGTCACCATGTAATATAAAGAAGAGGAGGAGGAGGAGGAGGAATAATGTTGTCTCATATTTTAATGATTAATATGGAAAAAATAAAAGTGCCAATTGTTTGAGGTCCCTACTTCCCTAGTATCTTTTACTACTTATACTTCATAAAACATCCACACTGTGATCATGAAAGTTGTTAGCATGCAATAGCATGCATTGCCATGGCTTCTCATTCCTTTTGAACCATATATTCTTAAAATACATACATATGTAGCACATCTCATTCTAGTGACTTGTTATTTCAAACGTGCCTCATTTAGAATGTATCCCCAGACTCTTCTTTATATGTGAAAAACAGCCAAAAGAACAAACAAAATAAAATCTCTTGTGACATATGTTATACCCTCCCTGGAACTGTATGTATTATGTTCTAGTTAAACTCAAATACAATGAAAGAAAATATTCAGAAAGAAAAACTGAACACAAGACTCAGTAGATGCTTATGAAGAGAAGGAAGGCTCTGAGGAAATTAGAAAATATTGTCCCATGGAAAAACCAACCAACTGACCAACTAACCAACCTTCCTTGTCTGGGCTTTTGAAGAGTCTCAGAAGCAGACTTTAATTTCAATCAGTCCAATAGGAATATTGAACAAAAATGCCTCCTCCTGTCTATTTTTTTTCCTTTGCCATATAAAAAAGGGGAAATAAACTTCCTTACAGTTTCAAAGAGGCTTCACTTATTCACAAATGCACTCATAGAGGGGGAAACAAGTGTGGGGAGAATAAAAAAGGCAAAGAATGAAATGCTTTGGGTGTGCTGAGTGAAAAACTAAATATGATTCATATGAACCACAGAATCCCATTGGTTTATAAGGCAGACTGACTTTGAAATTCTTCTATTTAAAAGATATTTACCATGACTTGTGGGAATTTCACTGTCTGAGAAATAGAAATCCACTGTACCTCCAGAAGCATGGCAATAAGAGTAACTTGTTGGATATTTTATTTGGTTTTGTTTAGACCAAGGCGTTAAAAGGGATGACTTAAACCTAGCAAGTTTTGCAATATTGTTAACACAACTGAAGTGGAGACATATTGTCAGGTTTCCAATGGATGCTCTAATTAATTCATGAGCCTCAAGCCAAGTTTCAAAAGAAATCCAATTATTTATTAGGAGCAACATGTCGGCACTTTTCCCAAGTGCAGTCAGCTCTGCCCTACATAATTTACTGCCCACCTATGACCCTGTTTCCTCCCTCCTCCCAGGGTGTGTCATAAATCCCATTCTCCAATGAAACACTTTCAAGAGCTGTGGAAAACACGCCTCTGCAGCTGGGGCTTGGTAACCTGAGACACAATCTGGAGAAAGGTATGCGTGGAATGTGCTTCTGGTCATAGCAACAAACTGCTCCATCAAATCTCCCCTCTTTCTTATGGCAACTCGAGAGCAAGCCAGGAATTCTTTATGACATATATCACAATACTGCTTTAGGTTGTAATGCTCTTATTGCTTTTGAAAAAAGAATGATTTGAATATTTTATTTTCATTCTGCTTCAAAATAAGAGCCACTTTGGTACAGTGGCTAAGGTCCTGGCTTAGAAATCAGGAAACTCCAATCCTATCATGGACATGAATGACGGTTGAATGACTTTGGGCCAGTCACTCCCTATCAGTCCAATCCACCTCACAGGATGACTGTTGTGGAGAAAATAGGAGGAGGAAGGAAAATTATGTTATGTTTGCCATCTTGAGTTACTTATAAAGTAATAAAAGTGAGGTTTAAAAAACTAAATTAAAAAGTGTACGTAGATATTATAGCAAAGTGGCCCCCAACATTTTGTGGTGTATTCTACATTTGGAAATTTGAGCATATATGAGCCTTGTCATGGACCATGTCTGTCTTGGGGAATGTGGATACCCATAAAATATCCATTTAGAAGGCAAGCTGGAAAAGTTTCTCCCTCCTTTGTCTTCTAGCCTTGCTAAATAAACACTGCCTTAAAGCTAAGCTTTAGAAATGAACTCACTTCCAAACAAAACACGAGAATAGCCTGTATCTTTTTTTTAATTATTACTTTTTAAAAGAACTGGTACTATTCCATATGTTGAAGATAAACATGATCTTATCCAAGAATTCTAACCTTCACTTTATTTCTTTTTAAATTAACAGAAATAAAAAATAAGGTGGTTAGTATCAAGAATTGGGATCACTGTTTCCCAGATACTGTATTAGACCTCAGGCAAGTTTTTGGATGGATGGCCAAGTCAAAAGAAATCAAAATGCTGGGCACAACTTTGCAATCAAACTCTAAGCCTCTTTTTACCAGTCAGGACAGAGGGTTTTTTAGTTGGCTATTATTCTCCAAAAACAGGTCATCTACTATTAGCAGCTCAATTTTAAAAAGGAAGACAAGAAAGTGGAAGTTAATCCAGAGGGAATGGAAAGTAGCAGTAAAACCAAATTCCTGTTCCCATCCCAAAGGCAGAGATAGCGTTCAGATATCTTCTGAAAAATGGAAAAAAATAGACTCATTCTTCTGTAAGTCTTCACAAATCACACTGGTTTAAATAGAAAGCTGTATGTAAAATGAAAAGGGTAATTTAGAGTCACAAAACATTTTCTTCTGCTGAGAAAAGTCCTGTCATCAAGTAAGAGGTCATTAGCTAAATGAAAGCTAAGCTTCTTTGAGCCAAAGATACCACTGGCTTGATACTCTATAGAAGACATTTGTGTTACATAGCAGACTTTTTTTTCATCTTTGCTAAATAAAGTTTAATTGTGGAGACCAAAAAATGAAATGGCCTGCTTGGGTTTCCTTTGCATTACATTACAAGAGATTCTCCTTTGTCAGTAACGTTTTGTTTTCTCAGTGCTAGTAAAACAGACACATATGCACACCCAAACTGCCCAGTACACAGTTGTAACACAGCTTTCTTAAATTATAAATGAGGTATTTTATTGCTTAATTCTGATGGAGTCTTTTTGGCATTTTTTGTATAATTGGGCTTATTCATTTTGTTCACATTTAGATTGAGACAAGGCTTGTAGATTTTGGAAAAGAGGAATTAAAAGATTTCTGTTTATATTGCTGACCCAACCAATGAACAAATAAACATTTCATCAGGAAGACATTTTACCATGTTTATGCATTTTATAAGTGTAAATTATAGTGACAATATTTTTCTTGGAAATAATAAAGGACAAAACCTGAAAAAGGGGAAAGTCTGAAAGAGGAACATAATGATGCAACAAATTAATTCTTCATGTTTATAACTTAGCTTTGCAGAGGAAAATTCAAGAGGAAAATCAAGAAAAACAGTATAAAAATGTATATTTTACTAAAAAAAATATCAAAAATCAAATTATATATGTAAAATTATTTTATAAAGGCAAATATAATTTCCACATTTTTCACTTGAATTTGAAAGACTGTGCATGAATTAGTAATTCATACACTAAAACTAAAATTACCAAAATAAAGGACAAAAATGGGTTTTTGAAAAATCTTATTATCTAAAGCACACTTTTCTTAAATAAAGGATTGTCTTTTCTAATAAAGGATACAAACATTTATTACTTCTGAATATTCAGAAATTTAATTTAGCACATTTATTCCTACATTTTTATTTATATTAAAAGTTATTTAGGACCAAGTAACGGGCCATAAGATTGCTGCTGAAATAATCTGATTCACTGAGAAGGAATTTATTAGGGAAGGATCAAGAAGACCATCTAATTTCCTCCTTAATCCCTTCTACAGTAGTGACACCATACCTCAACATTCTAATGTAGGGGTGTCAAACTCACATCATCACGGCATCATCACATGATGTATCAGGACTTTTTTTCCCCTTTGCTAAAGCAGGTGTGGGTGAGGCCAGTGTGTGATGCATCTGGCCTAAGCGCCAAGAGTTTGACAGTTCTGTTCTGGTGGATTACTTCCAACAACACACTGTGAGACAGCATCAGCAACCCAGCATCAACAACCCTTTGTCTGAGGTGTGTTTCAGAATAACTGCTGTTACAACTAACCACCCTTTGAAGTGATTCAGGAGAGCAACTTGGCACCAGTTCTTCACATATTCCTGTATATCACCTGGACTGGACTTTAATAATATGGCTCTCCTGGAAAGCTACTTCTTCTTCTCCCATTATACCTTAAACTACTATTTAGCACATTTAAAGATTCATTTACTCTTACCAGCCATGCTCTGCATAAATAAGCAAATTTTCTCCATCTTTTTATGAACTGAGACACTAAAGAGATCATATTTTGTCAGAAAGTGGAACTTTCTGGTGTTGCTATGCAGTTTACAAACTTGTGGGGATTTGGAGGCAAACCAAATCCACCAATCACAGGGTAATACCAGATGCCCTGGAGTGGCATCACAAGCCACACCCCTTGGTGTATAAGGGGCAGCCCAACAGGCAATTTACCTCAGGAGGGAGGTCAAAGGCCTAAACAGAGGCCTAAAGGGATGTCAGAGACCTAAAGGGATGTCAGAGGCCTAAACATAGGTTAGAGGCCTAAAGGGGATGTCAGAGGCCTAAACAAAGTTCAGAGGCCTAAACAAAGGTCAGAGGCCTAAAGGGGGACGTCAGAGGCCTAAACAGATATTAGAGGCCTAAACAGAGGCCTAAAGGGATGTCAGAGGCCTAAACAGAGAGGCCTAAAGGGATGTCAGAGGCCTAAACATAGGTTAGAGGCCTAAAGGGATGTCAGAGGCCTAAACATAGGTTAGAGGCCTAAAGGGGATGTCAGAGGCCTAAACAGAGGTCAGAGGCCTAAACAGTTCTCTGAGGAGATCTATCTGAGGAGAAGTTTCTGAAGAGAAACTTTCTACTGGGGGTCCATTGTTCTCCTTGCCTGTTCTTGCTCTCAGAAGTTTGAGGTGGAGGAACCTCTTGCAATAAGAGAAAGGAGACAGAGAGAAGGAAAAGCCTTGAAACAGTTTAAGTTCTTTAAAGAGGTCTAAGTTTCTGAAGGATTGAGAAAACCTAACTACATAGGTAGACAGAGAAACCAAGTAAACCTGAGAGAAAAGAAACTTAAAGAAGGCACAAGAAACTGGTAAAAGTCTTTCTGTAAATTTATTTGAATTAAGCTGCTTGTACAAAAAAGATTTGGTTTGAAGAACAAACTGGGCTCAATTTAAATATATAGACAGATTAACAAGATCCTCTAAACATTAGCCAATCATAGGATTGACTTAAACATTATTTTTTCAACATATTTCTTGGAAGAAAGAGGGATGCGCTCGTCACCTCTAGAATCGACTACTGCAATGCTCTTTACATGGGGCTCCCCTTGCGGACAATCCGGGGGCTACAGCTGGTGCAGAATGCGGCCGCGCGGGCTGTGATGGGGGTATCCCAATACTCCCATGTTACACCCCTCCTGCGTGGCTTGCATTGGTTGCCGTCACCTCGGTCGCCTTCAAGGTGTTAGTAACAACTTATAAAGCCCTTAATGGCTTGGGTCCAGGGTACTTGAGGCGCCTCCTGCCAGCATCACTTTCTGATCGCCCTGTTCGCTCTCATAGGAGGGGCCTCCTTGGGGTGCCGTCGGTCAGGCATTGTCGGCTGCGGTTCCCAGGGCTAGGGCCTTCTCTGTGGGAGCGCCTGCCCTTTGGAATCAGCTCCCTGTGGATCTCCGTTTGGCCCCCGACCTCTGCTCCTTCCGCCGGGACCTGAAGACTTGGTTGTTTCAACAGGCTGGCCTGGAATGACCCGGGGGGGGGCTGAGGGTTTTAATTTTTAACTTTAAACTGTATTCGGCTTGTTTATCTGTTTAATTCTCTTTTATTGTAAATTTCTTCTGTTTTAATGTTCGCCGCCCTGAGTCCTTAGGGAGTAGGGAGGCATACAAGTCGAATAAATTATTATTATTATTATTATTATTATTATTATTATTATTATTATTATTATTATATTCTCAGTAGTGACTTACATTTAACGGTGATGGTTATAGCTGATACCTCTGCCAATGGCAACTGACATTGGTGGCCATTTTGTCTCTTCCTCAATATTATAGGTGACATTGTCCAGAGTATTTTGAAGATCAATATTCAGAGAAAAAAACTTGAGAATAGTTATCATTTTCTAGGTATTGTGACTAAAAAGAAAAAGGGAAATCTCAGATATTTTCCAAATTGCAAATCTAATGAATGTTGGCTTATTTAACATTAGCATCTAACAATAAAGGAAAGCACAACATTTGTGTCCCTCTGTTATTGCTTCCTTGCAGTTCTCATTGGCCTGCCTACTGATTGGCTGCAAATATATAATCCAAATATGCACTGTATATAAGGAACAATTTCTTTTCTAGGATGGACTTCTCTTACACAATCACACTTTTGAAAGCCCCCCCCCCCTTTTCAGCAGATGTCTCTATCAACATGGATATCAACATATTTTATGATTGGACTTGGAAACAGATGGGTGTTTACTTGTGTTTACTCTAACCATAAAAGTACACATTTGTTGCAATCCATAACCTGGGAGTATAGGTGGCACACTTGCTAAAATACCTCATAGGAAGATTCAAATTAAAAACAATACAATACTTCACCTTCAGCAACAAAATGCTCATATTCCAAGGACTGAAGATTTTCTCTGTTCAAAAGGTACACATTGCAAAAGTGCTTTTTAAAAAAGATAATCTGCATTTATTGATGACTAGCTCACTTACTTCAGAATTCTTGAATAGAAAAAGCAGTCTATCTTTTTAAATATATTTGTGTACTTCCTTATTTTGCTTAATGAAGTGGAACATGTGGTAGCTTTGAATTATTTGACATGTTAATTTTTTATACCATCAATTTAGTAAATTTACACCAGGGATAACTATCTTGCACCCTCCAAATGTTTCAGATTAGAAATCCCCAAATCTCAAACCACTGATCCTTCTTCCTGAGACTGAAAGAAATTCCAATTCTAAATATTTAAAGGACACAGGGTTTCCTGTTTGACCTGCAGTGAAAAATGTGATGTATGCACAAAATATATTAAAATATAGTTTTACAAATATATGCTTCATAATAAATGCACTTTCAGAAAACTATAATATGAATAATATCCAACCTGGATTTAACATGAATTGTGGATCAACAAATGGAGAGAAAACTAAATGATTTCATTTAGGAGCTTCTGTGAATAAAAATTACGGAAGATCACTAAATATTGTAAACCAGTTAAGTTACCCTGTATAATCTTGTTCAGGTTTTACTTTGAAGCTAGTATTGGGGGAGAGGTGAAATAAAATAAGAATTGAACAAAACTATTAACATATGTACCACACAGCAATATGATACTGACTATAAAGTTTATTTCATTATTTATTTTACTATTGGAAAACATTCAGGACACATTTGTCTTATGATTTTTTTTATGTTGGCAAATCATTGGTCATTCAGTTATAAATATACTATGGCAAACAAATATATTTTAAAAGAGTAATACATTACCTGCAATTAATTTTTTTTATTACACTTGGTGGTTTAAAAAAAGCCTACTAAACAAAGCTATAAGATGTATAATAATAACAGTAAAAAAGAGAAATCAAAAGCAGAATATATACCAAACCAGAACTTCTAAATAATTAAGGACTAAATTTAGGATGCTTTTTGTAAAGATCTTGGAAATTTCAAATGATTTTCTACTTTTACAGTTTTGAGATATAAATGCTAGTTTTGCAACAGAAGCAAATAACATATTTCTTAGAAGGAAATCTAGTAATTCAGAAAGGCTTATTTACAAGAAAACAAATATAGTATTTCTACCTTTGGCTGCAATTCAATGGTTTTTTTAATCAATTATTAAAACCTAGTAGAACTTACTTCTAGATAGAAGAAGGGTTGCACTGTTAAAGTTACAGTTATAATTGTAAGAAACAAGATTGAATTCAATTATGCTTATTCCAATATCAGCATAGAATCAGATAGCAATTGGTTCTGTTTTATCTCAGAATTCTATAAATCATAAAATTTCTACCAGCATTTTCTGTTTTAAGAACATATTTGTCTTGTTCCTTCCAGATCTATTTATTTCCCACTGAAATTTTGATTCCAATGAAATCATGTGATGAATGAAGATTTCCTCTTGTTCAATGAGAATGATGAGTATAAAGGAAATAAGTAAATTAAGAAAAATGAAAATCCATAATATTTGTCTCAGTTGGAAAAAAATACATTCAGCATATGTATTCTTGACATTAAGCATAGTTCTGTGAAAAAGCTACTCTGCTGTCTTTCATTTCTTTAAAAAATACTTCAGTGAAACAGACAGAAATTATGATAGGTATGGGATAGGTGAATAGGAAAGAGAAAATTAAAACAAGACCAGAGAAGACTACAGGGGAAGATGGATTTCTTTTTTACAGATGAAGGAGTTGGAATTCCCCACAATGTACTAATATACCTCACATAGTCCTACCTGGACCAATGCTTAATTTGTATCATTTATATTTATAATTTATAAATACAGTATTGAGTGCAACCTCAATAACTTTAAGATGTCTGAATTTGCTGGTTGGAGGATTCTGGGAATTAAAGTCCATACCTCTTAAAACTGATGAGTTGGGAAAAACTGTTCTAGTGCAACAATAAGTAAATGGGTGCTTCTGGATACTGTAAAATCTCCATTCCCTCCCCACCCCACTAACCTGCTTTCCAGTTCCATTTTCCTGTGCAGGGCAACAAAACAAGAATCAGCCAATCAGCTGGGACTCGGGAGGCAGAGAATAGATGAGGGCAGGGCCAGTCAGAGATGGTATTTGCTGGTTCTCTGAACTACTCAAAATTTTCACTACCGGTTCTCCAGAACTGGTCAGAACCTGCTAAATACCACCTCTGAAATGTCTACAGTATGTCTGGTCCACAGTGCCTCTTCCTCTTAGCAAAAGTAAACATGGTTCAGAAGGTCCTCAAACTCATTTAGCTGGAACAGACAACATCTGAAAGAGGTCTTAGAAATGGACTAAGAGGTAGAAACTGCAGAAATGCTAAGGTCCAGTGAGTGATGGAGTAATCCATAAGAGAGCAAAATGGCACTATAATAATATTGCTGTGGCTGATGGAGGACTGTTGCATATCAGTCCTTTAATCTCAATATTCCTTTTCCTCTTGTGTTGTACTTACATGAATGCGTCTTCAAATCTTGCTTGTTGAATATATCCAATTGTTGGTACTCTTGTAAGGTTTATCCATTTCTGCATGACTGGAATAATAAGCTTCTATAGTACTGTGTAAAGGAAAACCAGCTAGAGGAAATACAGTGTCAGAATGCTGTGAGTGTCAAAACTCATGTGGTAAATGAAGCCAGGGAAAATGGGTTCTTGAAACACTGTATTGGCTCTTCAAATATCATGGACAGATCATCATCATCTTTTAATGACCCCATAATTCCTTGCGCGGTGGAGTCTGGGCAATTGAATGGAGCTGAGTGTTCATTGGCCAGATGCCCTTCCTGTTGTCAATGTGGAGTTTTGTTCAGCAGATGTAATCTCAATGTGCCCAGAGAGAGAAATATCTGCCACTACCTAGATCGAAGTCACAGCCTCCTGATTGTGAGTCAAGAAGAGCTCCACTTCAAGGCCACTGCACCATACAAATATAGACAAATACACATTATAAAGATGTTGCATTCCTACAGGAAACTGAAATGTTTCATTGAATTCCATTGATCTAATTCCTTACATTGGATTACATACAGGCTTTTTAAAAAATTCATCTTCCATTTTTACTAAAACATGTAGCTTAAAAGTTGACTCAGCAAATGGATTGAGTCTTGAAATAAACAGGAATCTTGGTTTGGCTTTTAATTTTAGGTACAACAAGCTGCCATAAAATCATTAATTGGAATTGATGCCTAGCTTAATGAATTCATTAGCCATAAGGAAATATAGGAAAATCTGCCAAGTTGTGATTTTGTAGGATCATACTTAATTTTTGATACAGCATTTGAAGAGCTTCTTAATTCGTCTCTTCTCTTCCTTTTTGTCCTTAAGTCTACTTCATTCTTACAGAATTTTGTGGCATAAAATTGAAATTTTAAAATTGGAATGAAAGAAGGACCAAGAAATTTAATGCCATCTATTACTTTTTAATAAGTAATTAAAACAAATCTACAGTCTATCAGAATGGACTCCATAACAGGACAATAAAAAAGACTAAAACTCAGTAGTGTCCATCCATCATTTTCCAGCTAAAAAACTACTCAAAACTAGGATCTATTTATGAAAAAAAGAATGTACAT
Source organism: Naja naja (assembly GCA_009733165.1). NCBI lineage: Eukaryota > Metazoa > Chordata > Lepidosauria > Squamata > Elapidae > Naja > Naja naja. The sequence goes on from CM019153.1 coordinate 26,452,558, forward strand.
TTTCATATATTAGGGATATTTTTCTAAAAAAGAAAACATCAATCAAAAGGTTACATTAAATTTAACAAAGTGAACCATAAAATATATGCATGCAGCAGGTCAAGCAACTGAAAGAGGAGGAAACAGTGAAATTTATTTTCAAAGACAGGTATGTTAAGAAAATTGCATTTAAAATGACATGAATTCAGGAAACTGAAAACAAGAAACAGGTGAAGCTCTTTTTTAAAAAATTAGAATGATAAACCCAAATAAGGTTTCATTAATGAGGACTTTATGGGATGGATCTTTATCATGGTTCATACATCCCAATTTCAGAACTTCCTTTATTTTATTCCATCATTTGGAGTGCATTATTATTTGGTTTCATCAAAATCATGTGAGAAGGATTGCAACAGCTATTGTGAGTACAGCGGCTTACATTTAGTGTAGGCAGGGCACACTTTTATCTGTAAAAGATTATGGCTTATTACATTTTTATGGAAATTGCACTAGTCTGTGCAAACTCTGTACCTGAGAACACCTGTAAAGTATGCTTTTCCCTTTCAAACTCTACTTAATTATAGCCAGCATAAAGGTAGTTGACACTAATGTTAATTGCAGCTATTTTCCTTTTGGTACCCCAGCAGAAGAACTCTTCAGGGCCTACAGCAGCCTGTAGCATTTAGGAGACCCTCTGACCTTGCTAACTACTGGGATTCCTGTTTACCATTTGTCATTTGATCTAAGATTGTAAGCAAGCAGATGTCTCTTTTAGCCCACGGGCGTTTGCTCTGTCACAAGGGCAGCTGTTGTTGTGATATCTGATAAAGGTAAAGTTCTGGTGACAGTGGCTGCAATGATAATGTGCTTTGGAGTCTCCTCAGTTCAAATCTTTGAAGCAGTAAACCTGATACTGAGATGTTACTGGTAAAGTGTGTGCTTGCTTTTTATTAGGCAACCTTTTCATGCTGGTGGGGATGGATAATTTCTGATACACTACTCTACTTATGCCTTAATAGTATATCATCACTATTTACTTCTCTTTAAGTCAACTTAATGAGATGCCTTCCTTTCCATTTGCAAGAAGGCTGCTAGCTGTACTATGAGGACAATAAAACTCAGCGGGTCAGTTGGGTAGAAAAGTAAAAGTCTTCCTTCTCCAGCAGCATGGCTGATTTTAACTTTAAAAAAACCAAAAGCATTAAGAGCCATACAGGAAAAACAATTTGCCTGTTTTGGATTGAATCTGCTATCCTTAGCAGTAGAGAAAATTTGCCACCCTGCAAAGGCAAGTCTTCTGTCTGGGAAAAAACGCTGTTTCCTCAGGGCCACCATCTCCACAAAAGCTTTTTCTATGAAGCTGGCAAGCAGGTGCCTGAATGAAGCTGGCCTGGTTTGGAAAACCCAAAGGAAAAAACTGAGAGGCAGATAGGCTGTACTGAACCACTTCCTGTGAGTTTGAAAGGATAGGAGTGTTATGTATGTAGGTTTGAATGTCATTGGTTTAGTTTGAATTGTTCTTGTAAAATGTCAAATAGGATTGGTTTAAAAAGTGCGGGAAAACCCTGCACTCTGATTGGCTGGCAACTACGGCTGCTGGCTATAAGTAGCAGCTGTAGCCCAGCCAAGTTGGATCCATTTGAGCTGTAGTCACTAAATAAACTCTTCTCTGAAGCTCTTCGCGTCTGACTCTTCATGCAAACTTAACAAGGAGTACCTCACAACAGCCATTGATAAGAAGGGTCGCTTTGTGGGGAAAATAGTAGGAGGGGGGAGAGGGAGGGGGATGGAGAATGGGAGGGGGAGAGAGGGGGGAGAGGGAGAGAGAGAGAGTATGAATATGAATATACTATTTGGGGTGGGAGCAGAAAAAGTCAACACCATGCTGGAGGGGAATTCTGGGAGTTGAAGTCCATCTCAAGGCTGAAAAACATTGTTCTAAGCTGTACTTTAGTCATTTGAAATTGCAGCAAGAAAAGTGATTTTTTTTCATTTATCATCTTATGTATAACTTTGTTCTCTGTGTTTCTTTCTCTCCTCCTCCTTTCTCTTTTTCTCCTTTTTTACGTCTGATATCCTTATTGTTCATTATGTTACAGGAATTAATGAACAGAGAAGGGAGCATATGCAGAGCAGAGCATCTGGAATTCTCCCAACCCTATGTCAGCAATGGCCAAGGAAGGCAGCTACATTTTTTTTCTGTGTAGCAGAATGACATGTTACATCTTGAATATGGGTGTTTGTATTCTTTCCTTGTATTACATCTGTGCATAAGTGTCCATATATGTGTGCTAAGAAGCAGAAGGTAGACTGTGTCATGTGACTAGGAAATGAGAAACCCAGTATGGTGGAATCCGGAACTTTCTGATGTAATAGCCTCCCAGTGTTGCTTCAATAGTGAGATGGGTGACATATAAATTTAATAAACAAATAACATTTTCTTCCCCACAGAGATGCACTGACAGGTTCTATTCTGAGTTGTTTTTCTCCATAGTTCTTGGTTGGATCCAGCCATATTCAGCCTCAGTCCTTCATTTGCTGGCCCATCTCCATACATCACATATTATCCCATTATGTTTTGTTTCTCTTATGAATAAATTGCTTCCTTATAAAGATTGGGCTGCCATAGTAAATTCCCCTTCATAGGGGCAAAGGCTGAATTAACTCAATTTTCACTCAGAAACTAATGTATCTACCTGGATTCCAGAAAGCTTTAAGAAATGGTTTCTTGAACCTGACAGATTAGCCCAATTGGATAGCACTGTGAAATAACCAAATCCTCCCCTTATTTTTTTTTAATCTTTAATTTTTTTATGTATATTGCTTCATATTTTAACATTTCATTGTACATCATCTGGAGCCCCTTTTTGAGGAAGATGGAAGATACAGAAATATGAGGAATAAATAAAAATAAATCTCCTGGGTTTTTAAATTAATGTTCATAGATAAACGTGGTTTTATGTTAAATTATGGCAGAAGGAAAGCTGTATTAATCTACAGGTATAATAGGTAAAAAATCAGAATGAGTTTGGTAGCACCTTTTCAGACATTTCTTTAAAATGCATAGGCTTTAGTAAAAGGCAAAAGATTTATACAATTTGAAGAGAAACTAAAGTTCCTTTATTTCAAAAAAAGCTATTTGAGATCTGTAGTGAAGTATCCAAGGAGATTGAAATGTTCTAATACTGTACTACTTTATCTCATTTTGAGTCGATATCAAATTTGCATCAATAACATTTGTTTTCTTTTTGCAAAGTTTGGCCTATTTGTCCAAGATAGAATTGAGAGGAGCATTGCTGGCAGATATTGGAAGTTTTTAAGAAGAGATTGGATAACCATTTATCTGAAATGTAGGGTTTCTGGCAGGGGTTGGATATGACCTCAGGTCAACTCTGTTATTATATTCTATTCTATTCAAAACCACATTAGAGTAAGAGCATGTGAAAGTGTCTCTAATCTTGTCTGCAAAATTCTTAAGACCTGTGATGATGCTATAGGCATAAATGTAGGGGCAAAATATATCTGGGCTTGTTATAGGATTTCTATGTCAGCATCACGGTTCTGTTATTGCTTGTAAAGGCAGTTATGGATAATGATGTGCAAGGACAGCTGGCCTAAATTTAGGTCTAAGGATAAATTTGATCATGAAAGAAAAGAAGTAAGAGTATTCCCTTTGCATTTAAAAACTTTATGTCCAGCTTCTACCTGTTCCAGTGGCTTCCACTGTTTTGTCATACCAGAAATGAACTAATGTAACCTCACTTCAGTGCTAGAGCACTTAGCTCACTTTCAAAAGTTCCCAGAGAGAATGTTGCCCAAAATCCTGGTCAAATATAGCTTGTTAGTGTTGAGGGTAGAGGCAATCCGCAACTTGAGACCAGTGGCTTAGTGAGCATTCAAAGTTATGATGCATCCCCCCCACCAGGAAGTACTTATGACTCGGATTCAAAGTTCCAATGGCCACACATACATACCCCTGCAGTCATATAATTGCATTTGGGGCACTCAACAACCAGTCCGCATTTAAGGTGGTTTGTAGCACCCTACATGTTACATGACTGTGATTTATGACACTTTTTGCCAGAAACTGGCATTTACATCTGTTTTCTGGTAAAAAAAAACATTGGAACAATGAGTTCACTTACTTACCATGGTGTTCACTTAACCACCATAAAAAATGGTAAAATTGGGTTAGTCATGTGTTGATCTATTTAATGACTGGCATGACTTATGACTGTAATTCCAGACTGAATTAAGTCTTTAATTCCAGGCTCAAATTAAAGAATACTTGCAATAAACTAGATTATTTATATCCAACCTACTGCATGCTGGGATTTAGGCAGTGTGTACCTCCCTACTTATGAGGAAGTGGTGAAAAATCATTCTGGATGAATCATATTTTTTTCCAAATAAGAAAAACAGCCCAACTTCCATCTAAATGCATTTCTGCTCCAGAATCATACAGTTGCAGAACCTATTGTATCCTATGACTATTATTAAATGTTGTGCCATATGATTCTTGACTCTTGATGAATGTATCTTTTCTTTTATGTACACTCAGAGCATTTGCACCAAAACAAATTCCTTGTGTGTCCAATCACACTTGGCCAATAAAGAATTCTATTCTATTCTATTACTGGGTCTGAGTGATCTGGAAACGTTTCCCTGTCTTCATATTCTTTGCAAAAAATAATGAAAGGTTCAAGTTGTAATGAGATTTATAGGTTATTAAGATGTGAAAATGCATAATTATATCAAGTCTTTCTCAGTTATATCTAACCAAGTCCAATAAGGATGTAATCTCATTAGACTCAAATTTACTCTGTGCTATATTTCTAATATTTGTAAAACATTGTTGCCTGGTGATTAAGGGAATGGCATAAAGACATTAAAAATCTGCAAGTAGGCAGTTCACCACTATATGAACAGCATGAGTACTGTAGAAAAAATGTATCCAAGAAATTATATGATTCTGTCTCTGCAGGAAATACAAGATAGAGTGCTCAACATCGATTCCACATCCATTACAATTATACAAAACTGACATGGAATCATATATGTCCGATATTGTGAAATAGATATTTGATAACCCCAAATGTAAGAGACACAAAAATATATAAATGGAAAGGTCTTAATGGAATAACATCTTGAAAAAGCAGATTAAACAACACGAGCAGGATTGCTTTATGTCATTCCTTGCCATTAAAATGATAGGACTGCAAGTAAAAAAGAAAGGAGAGAAAAACAATTCACAGCAGATGGCAAGACTTCTTAAGCAAATTAATGGATCATATATCTTTGAAAAATAAAGCACTGGATTATTTGACATGCTTTGTAATTACATTGGACATTTTGCTTTCAGTAAATTTTAAAGGGCAAATTAACAATATGGTTTTTTCGGCTATGTTCTCAATGTATTTTTAAGCTTGTGATTAAAATGGTAAATTGTACTAATGCAGAAAATTAGAAGATTTAATATAATTCAAATATTATGATCATTTGACCTGGATTGTTATTAGACTTAAAATATTTTCCCCCTAAACATTTGATATATAATACAAATAAATATGCATACATTCCCAAAGAGTGATATGGGAATAAAGGATATGGAATGGCATAATCTAGATTTCAGTTGTGACCTTCAAGTAATTCAGTAATTATAACTAACTGAAGGTACACATAAGACAAACATAGCTTGTAGTTACAAAAGACAATCAAGCATAGCATATAGCAGTGGTGGCTACCTTTTTGGGCTCCTGTGCCAAAAAATGTGTGCGTGCTTGTGCTCGCACACTCACATGCCAGCACTCAGAAGCCAATGCACATTCCCCCCCACACCCACTGTGCATGCATGTGCAATTCCACCCTCCCCGCCACCCCCTTACCTACACTGCACCTCCCAGCTGATTTTTGCCCCATTTGAGGTCTTTTTCGGCCTCCCAGAAGCTTGAGGAAAGCATCTGCAGCCTTTGCAGGCCAAAAAATGGGCCCGTTTCATCACTTCCGGTATTTCCAGAAATACAGGAAGTGATGAAATGGGCCTTTTTTTCGGCCTGCAAAGGCTTTCCTCAAGACTCTGGGAGGCCGAAAAAGGCCTCAAACAGGCCGAAAATCAGCTGTGAGGCCATGCATGCGCAGTGAGGTAAGTTTGCCTGCGGCTTGCGTGCCGGCACAAATGGCTCTACAGGTTCGCCATCATGGACATAAAGTATTAAACCACTAACACTGACTAGATAAACTCAGTGTGATAATCCATCAAGCACAATTACAAAGTCACAGAGATTGGGTGTATTCATTTTTATGCATTTGTTTGTTTAAAAATTCATATAACCACCCATTTAGTGAAAGTATCTTGATGAAAGTAAGTACAGGCGAAACGCGAAAAATTAGAATATCGTGCAAAAGTTCATTTATTTCAGTAATGCAACTTAAAAGGTGAAACTAATATATGAGATAGACTCATTACATGCAAAGCAAGATAGTTCAAGCCGTGATTTGTCATAAATTTCCTGACAGTGAGAATGAGTAATCAGTGGAAGAGCTTGCCTCCAGAAGTTGTGGGTGCTCCATCACTGGACATTTTAAAGAAGAGACTGGACAATCATTTGTCTGAAATGGTAAAGAGTCTCCTGCTTGAACAGGGGGTTGGACTAGAAGACCTTCAAGATCCCTTCCAATTCTGTTATTCTGTGAAACACAACCATAATAACAGGTTCACAGCACTGATTTATTAATGTCGTATGTTGCACAACTTTCCAGATTCCTGGAAGTTTGCAAAAATAAAACAATATAAACAAAATACCTATGTAAAAAAATAACAATCCCAAACCACATAGTAAAAAAAAACAGTGTAAGCACTAATAATCAATTAAATGAGTAATACATAAGGGGGCAAGCAAGTAATCCCAAAGATCTACTAATAGAACTCACATTAGATGGCTTCCAGAATGCTGTGATGATAAGGGTCAATCTAATCAGTAGCTCTTACACAATATATTGACACCATGATATGAACAATATTTTCCAGACTTAGCCCCCTTACCTTCACTAAAAAGCATCCAGCAGAATGTACTGCTATAATAATGCACATCATACAGTCATCTCAAAGTATTCCACAATAGACATCACTTGCTGACTCTCATAGTTGGGTCACCTAACAGAGTAAGCCAAAACTAAGAAAATTAGTTTAACTTAGTAAGCCAAAACTAAAACAAATACTAGTGTGATTTTTTTTTCTTGAGAGGGAAGCAACACTTTTAAGGTCTGAAGAACCATAGACAGAGGTAAATTATATTATTTTTGTTATTTCCATTTATATTCCATGTTTCTGCCTAATACAGCTTCATAGTTTCCAACAATAATTTTAAAACCATACAGTTTCGTGTTATCTGTAGGATAGCAGAAAACATTGGCCTAGATTTTAGTGGTTTCTACTAGGTTTTTGTGAATAAATTTTTCCATTACTATATTCTGGAAATTGTCAAACAGGAAGATTAGAGCCATCACAGCCCCAATGAACCAGGCAGAACTGCTAGGATATCCAAGAGAACAAACAGAATCAGATTCCCCAGTGTACACCTTCCACCCTTAGGGCCACAACATTCTCAGTCCCATATCACAGCTGAAAGTCTGAGTAGAAAGTGATATTATCTTGGGGAAAATGATTTTAGAATTGCCTTCAGGAAAAAATAGTATTATTGTTGAAGATGATGACACTATTCCTCCCCAGAGGAAGTATCTATGTATTCATCCTAAAATTCACTTCTCCATTGTTTTATCTAAGAAAAAAGGAGTGTTTTTCCTTCTTCTTCTCCTTATTCAAAAGTGATCTAAAGACATTTAAATCCTTTTAAGATGAGTTGCCTAAGTCTTACAGTTAGCCTCATCCCATTCTCATTAACATAGCAACATATTCCTAAATCTTGAGTATATTGTTCCAATAACTTTCTGACATTCAAATAACCCAGACAATGATTCAGTCAACAGTTTATATAGCTTAGACACTCTGCCCTTTCACTCTATAGATTTAGGGCTTGAAGGATTTATCTCTTCCAATTACTCTTTCATATCAGCTATTGATATATGCTATTTCCCATGACTAATGCTTCAAAAACAAGGTAATAAACTGTAGAAATAGATATCCCAAAATAATTTTACTTTCTCGTTTTATTTGCCACCAAAGGATATAGTATTTTCCATACCAAAGTTAACTTAGATTTGGGTGGTTTTGCTTTCAAATTTCAACAAGTGTACTGAAATAAAATTAATCACCATACAAAATAATAAGACTGATGGCCCATGAAATCTATTCTTAAGTAGACGTCTAGTTTAAAAACCAGTGGTGTTTACCCATTCCAGGGAAACAGTCAAATAACAGAAAATATCAGTATAAACAGTATGACTCATTTGATACTTGTTCTGTCCTCTTGAATATGCTTAAAAAGAATTAGATACAGCTTACAGCAAAAGAAGTATATGTTTCTTAATGATATTAGTGTAAGCTTCTCATGGGCATCAATGAAAAAAAATGCCTCAATCCCTAGAAGAATGCATCTTCACCTATCAGGACAAGGGGATGTGTGAATCATCTAGATCAGTCATTATTCTGATAGCTGTAATACCAAAAAGTTTGTATCTTGCATATCGTGATGCATATGCTTAGTTCACTAAAGCTTTGCAAAGCATTTGAACAAGATGCTTTACAAATTAACTTCAAACAATTGAGGCAGTTATTTCAAAAGCTATTCCCATCTGCCTCTGGATTCAGGTGAATGCATAACCAATTCACTTCATTTTGCAAAAGCACCTGGAAAAATCTTCTAAAACAGACATGGGAGCCTTGCCAAAGAAGCAACCATGTTAACAGTACAAACAGAGGTGTTTTATTCACAATCCTCACTCCCCATTCTGAAACATATTGCTTGAATGTTCTCCACAACCCTAATGTAATCCTACTCATGTTTTCTTCTGTCTGCTGGTGATCTTCCTGGCATGGAAGATGTTATGTATGTAGGTTTGAATGTTATTGGTTTATTTGAACTGTTCTTGTAAAATGTTAAATAGTATTGGTTTAAATAGTACGGGAAGAAACCCTGCACTCCCATTGGCTGACAACTACAGCTGCTGGCTATAAGAAGCAGCCATAGTCCAGCCAAGTCGGGTCCATTCGAGCTGTAGTCACTGAATAAACTCTTTACTGAAGCTCTTCACGTTTGACTCTTCATGTAAACTTAACAGAAGACATGCATTCACTGTAGTGATAAACATTTTTGCATGCAGGTCTGTGTTTCCTGCATTTCTAGGTTAGGCCAGAAGAATTAATTTTGAAACCCAATGAAACCAGCTAAAGTATAGTATTTTAGATTGAAGAGTGTTAAAAGCCTTGAGTAGAATGCTGAGTTCAAATCCAAAATTTCAATAAAATCAGTTCAATGCAGTTGATATATTCAATTTTTTCTCTTTCTGGCACATTAAAATTGCAATTGGGTGACCACTTTTAGAGCCCCTCTGGGGCTGCACTTAAGACCTTAAGGGAGGACAGGGAGTCCTAGGCAGAAATTACAAATTGCACACATGGGTAGAAAATATTCAGTAGATAGTCCATTGCTCTGATTTAATATAAGGCAGCTTCTTATGAGCTGTCTTTTTTTCTTTGTCAGCCTACTTATCACATAATTGCTTTTTATTCCTGCAATTGTATTTAGTCCTTGGCCTGTGTTAAATTATATTTGTAACTTTATAAATGAAGGTGAAATCCTTATGACATATAACCCACTCCCTGAGAATTGTCTCTGTTTCATAGTTTATGGCTTTAATAAATGGCTTGATTCTACAAAAATTATTGTACAAAAAAGTTTGGGAGACTGAAAAAGGCATTATTCATAAATCTCAAAGACCTAGTTCTTGATCTATTTAGGTTTTTTTCTGTAGCTCTCTTTTTTTCTTTCTCATGTATCTGTAAATGGAGAACCTAGAGAATGATGTAATTGCAATGTAATTAAAACCTAGAGAATGATGCAATTGCAATGTAATTAAAACTTAAGTTCCAGCTGCCTACAATTACTGCAGGCTCGAATCCCACCAGGCTCAAGGTTGACTCAGCCTTCCATCCTCTCGGGGTAGGTAAATTGAAGACCCAAGATTGTTGGGGGCAATAAGCTGACTTTGTAAAAATGCCACTTAGTAATAAGCAGGCATATACAATGGAATGAAGGCTATTGCTGAGCACACTGGGTTGTATCCCAAAAAATTGTAAGCCGCCCTGAGTCTTCAGAGAAGGGCAGCATATAAATGTAATTAAAATAATAATAATAATAATTTTGCCAATTCCAGATATTTTAAAAATATTTTGGAGTATACATTTTATCAGCTTTTCCTCTTATTCTTTTTCAAAAAGTGAATACTTCTGGATTTTGAAACCAATATTTGTTGGTCTTTGAAATGTTCCTGGCTGGACTTGAATGGAAGTTGCACTGCATAGGTCATTTGGTGCAACACTTCTGTTAATGCTTCTTTTCACTTGTTTGGCAGTCCTAATGGGTCATTTCTTTTCAAGTGGAACATATTCCATCCTTTTCTTATTATTTCATTTATCCTAAATCTTTTTGATCCCCCTCTGATCCCTACAAAACTCAAGCTCAAAATTAAGGGATTATGTACAATATGTATACACAAATATAATTTCCTGGCAGCTATCTTATCAATATCCTATCTCCCTTATAGCTACTGATTCTTTTTTCACCTCACTTACATGCTGCTTTATTATTATATATGGCCCCTGAAATCACCCCAAGAGGACTGGCTGTGAATAGGTCTCTGTTGATTTTTGTAAATGAAAACTCAAGTGTAATATGAAAAGCATTTAGAGTAGAGGCAGACTGATAGTGTCATGTATTATTTTACCTTAGTGTTCTTGAATTTTTAAAAGCAAAAGTGAACACTCAATAGAATTTAAGTGTTAAGATGCAATAAATGTTCTGCTGTAAAATGATGTATGTTACAGATTAACGATATTTAACTATATGAACAATGCATCTTGCTATGTCAGACAGTAATATTAGTATTAGTTAAAGAATCAAATACCTAACATTCATAAACAGTCCCTTTGCTAAAAATATCAATGAACCAGCACCAACCTACAATCTGTTTAAAGGAGAATTCCAAAAATTATTGTGGTAATGGTTAACATTTAAAATTAGTTATCTCAGAAATACCAGGTGAAACATATAAAATGTTGGTGTGAGGAACCAATCTTTCTCTTCTTATTTCAGTTATTCATATGAGATGATGAGAAAAGATGGGGGTGGAGAAGTTTTTGAACTGGGAACATTTTAATTCTTATTGAAGTCACACAGATTATATTTTCAAGTGTATGAGGTACATGTGTGTATTGTGAATGTGTTGTCTGTTTTCTTGTGTTGTAGACATATTTAGGTAATATGAGTCCTTAGGGAGAAGGGCGGCATACAAGTCGAATAAATTATTAATTATTATTATTATTATATAGGTAGATATGCCGAGAGACAGTAAAATAATATTTAAACTCACATATGCAGAGCAATGCAGTGCTATCCTCCCTCTATTGCTTCCCTCTAATGTCAGATGATATATGAACTTTTTAGAAAGCAATAGAGTACTGTACAACTACAGTGCAGTTTAGGTTTCCCTTAAACTGTCTCCCTACTTCCCATACATAAGCACACATGTGCACAAACATGTGGACATCTTAGGGTGCAAGTCTGGATCCATGATATGTATTGTGCTCTGTGTGTCCCAATCTGCTTTGAAATTTGTTTAGAAAACTGTTCTTTTGGGTTTATTCCATCTCTGTTACTGCTGGACTAAAAAAAGTACTGCCAGGATTTCAACCTGTACTTTTGGCTCCAGTTCTTTGACAGAACATTTATGACCAACTGGATATATTGAATTGCAGATCCTTACTCTGTCCATTGGCCATTCTGGAAGGACCTACCCTATAGTTGGACCCCATCATCATCAGTAGGTCAATCATGTTTCAGCAATTGCAAAGCCATGAAATGGAGTCAATAGTCATGTTCAGTTAAATTTGATCCACCAAATATTTTTCTCTTCATACTCCCAATTCTTGAGCTGTTCATCAAGTCAGAGCACCTAAATTCTTTGCAATAGAAAAGAGAATTTGGGTTGTCAGCTATTGGTTTTTCTCTTATTATAGTGGCCAACCAAAATTTCAACAAAATTGTCAACATTAGCTCCATAGAACATTCCAGGCAAGAACCCATTAATTCCAATGGCAGATCATTTTTCTACTCCCCTTATCTTTTCAGGGGTCAGAGTCACAGAAAATGTAGCCCCATTCTTTCTAATTCTAACTTTGGTCAGCAAAAATCAATCTTGTAAAAGGATAACTCTTCCCTGAATCAAGCCCTATGGATGCTGTTCAACAATGACAGTTCTAATTTAAATTCAAGCTGATACTAATTAAATTAAGTTAAATTTAAAGTAAGTTTTCATTAGTGAGAAAATTCAAAAGATGAACTCTTCGTAAGACATTTTTGGCAGGTATGATGACAAAAATTACTGTCATAAGCAGAATTGATCAAAAATATTGATATATTTATCAAAAATGTTTCTTTTTTAAATAATTATTTTTCTGATGTCCTATCAATCTATTTATAAACCACATAAACCAAGAGTTAACCACATCAATCCATTTATTGCAAAGATTTGAAGGTGAACATTGTACATGAATTATAAAATGTAATAGTCATATCATTCCTAAACAGCTGTCATCTTGTGCTTGATTTCTTTTTCAAAATAAATACTGCACAGCTTTGTATACCCTGTATCATTGCTACACTTTTAAAAAGACTTCTATGATATCCTTTAATGACATAGTGTAAATGATTATCAAACCTAATTCACAATAATGGTTTATTTCATGAATATTAATATAACCTTATTTAATTTTCTATAGCTGACCTCTGAATTTAATGTATTCAGTCTACAATATTAGTCATTACTAGTGTGACACTGTTATTTCTTGTTCTAATTGTCTAATATTTAAAATACTCAACTATACTTTAGTTTTATAAAGGCACTGATAGAGGTTTTTATCCTTTCTGAATGTCTCACAGCAACCAATTATTTTTGAATAAATTGCTACAGTTAAACCAAGAAATAAAGGGACACTTAAAATAGCTTTGAAATAATAGAATACTTCCATGGATCATAGATTCCTAATTTCTTTTCTCTTCTGTGTTTTAGCTTACTACATTATATTTAGTAATTATTTGTACTCTTGGGTTCCTGGAATAACAGAAGACGAAAAATTAACTAAATAAACACTGATTGACTCTGGAATATCATTTTCTGGGCTTTTCATAAATTCACTCACTAATTTTGTACATACAGGCATAATTTCATAGAATCAACAAAAGAAACAGATAAAAAATATCTGCTCTGCTCCTGCTCCCTTGACAAAAATAATGCTACTCAAAATTATATTTCTCAATTAGATATTCCAAACAATCTCTTTCATCTCAAATAGGTTTTGGCCCTTATTATTTATAATATCAGTAATAATCATAGTATGTGTCGCATTTACATCCTATTTTCTTCCAGAAGCTCAAGGCAATGGAAATAATACTTTTTTTCTTGCAACACTATCATCATAACAGACTTGAAAGGTATATTAGGCTGAAAAATAATAAATGGCTATGCTGAGTGGGGATTTAAACCTGACCATTACCCTATCCATCAGCCCACACTAGCTACTTTAGATGGCTTGGTCATAATGGTTTTTTTGTTTGTAATCCTTTAGGTAAGAAATGTCCAACCTTGGCAACTTTAAGACTTGTGGACCGCATGGGAGTTGAAGTCCATAGGTCTTAAAGTTGCCATGACTGGAATATCTGCTTTAGGTGATGGGGCTGGGTCTTTTTCTTTGCACTGTCCTTATAATTGAGCATATTCCATTTGTTAAGGGTAATTTCTCCTGCTCTACCTTTACCATCCTAAGAACTAAACATACATGTGTTTTTATTTCATCCCTTTAACCTACTGGCCCTTATTGATAGAATTTTAGCTAGCTTTATTATGTTTTATATTATGATGCTTATAATCACTCTCATATTGTTTTATACTATTGATGAAACAGGAGTAAAAATAAGAGTGTGATTTTGCTCTCTCAATCCTGAGAGAAATTTGTATAAAATGGAAGTGGTAATAAAGCAATTGAACTCTATTTGTTAATTTCATTGTCAAAATGACTGTCTGTGACCAGTGACATCTTGGGACAAATCTCGTCCTTTTGCTTGTATTTTGACATCTCACCTAAGCAAGTAAATCACAATAGTTGCATTATGTCATTACAAGCCATATTTCATCAATAGCTCATTTGGAATGTCCATGTTTCCCAAAACCTTCTAACTTTCTTTGCCTCTGACCATTTCACTATCTTAGAAGCTGTTTTCCTCACTGCCATTCACATACTGATTGAAAGGGATGGTTTCAAACTCAACTGTCACTGTATAATCTGTATAATCTAAAATAGTTTACAAAGTGAAGTTTGATGATATGTCAAATAAGGCAAGGTCTATCCCCTATCACATTTCACACCAATGAGAAAAGAAAATGGATCTCGTCTCCTTTTGAACAAAAAAGCCAAATAGCTAAAAGTACTATACAGGTAGTCCTCAACTTACAACAATTTGTTTAGTAGCCATTCAAAGTTACAACGGCACTAAAAACTGTGACTTATGACCATTTTTTACAGTTGTGTCCTGTCCAGCATCCCTGTGATCATGTGATCAAAATTCAGATGCTCGGCAACTGGTTCATATTTATGGCTATTGCTGTGTCCCAAGGTCATGTGATCACCTTTTGTGACCTTCTGATAAGCAATGGGTGATCCAGATTCATATGTGTGTCTGTGTGTGTCTGTGTGTCTGTGGCATCTTTTGTGTGTGTGTGTTATGTAAATATCTCTACACATTCATACATTCATACACACAGTTGTGTCCTGGTACAGTTTATTATGTATGTTTAAATACATATGTGTTAGATTTGCATGAAGAGTCAGACGCGGAGTGCTTCAGTGAAGAGTTTATTAGTGACTACAGCTCATAACAGACCTGATTTGGCTGGGCTGCGGCTGCTACTTATAGCCAGCAGCCGCAGTTGCCAGCCAATCAGAGTGCAGGGTTTTCCCGCACTTTTCAAACCAATCATATTTGACATTTTACAAGAACAATTCAAACTAAACCAATGACATTCAAACCTGCATACATAACACCCCTACCCACTAGGTTCAGTCCATACTCAAACCCCAACCTATCTAATGTATTCTTTTAAATAGATGGGGTTCTTACGTGTACGTTGAGACCTTCGTGGTTCAGAAGTTTTAACGTTCTCACCCAGTGAGAGAGGAAATGTGTCTGTTGACATTTCCCTAGTTGGACTTCCTGTGAAAGAAGGCCCTGTTTGATTGTTAGAATCTGGTCTCTCCTCCCAACCTATCTCCAGCCCAATGTCAGCACCCAAGTCAGGTAGTGATGTGCAATCTTCCACTTGTAAGGATGGATCTTGGCATTGTGACAGGTTTTGGGATGGTTCCTGTCGTAATGGCTCGTTATACATGGGGTTGATTCTTGCTTGCTGATTATCCTCATGCTCCTCCCTTCCCCTAGAAAAGGCATTAGGTATGGGAACTAGAGAGGAACAATTGCGATGTTCCTGAGGTAATCTGGATCTTAACTGATCAATGTGCCTGCTCCAGAGGACACCATCCTCTGTTTGTACCCTGTAAGAACGAGGGCCAGTTATTTGAATTATTTCAGCAGGAATCCATGAAGGTTCACCCATAAGGTTCTTAGCATAAACAGAATCACCCACACTGAATGTGCGAACTTTGCTAGTGGAATCAAGTGGTGCGTTGGGTGCGTAAGAGGGATGAAGGTGGTCAAGGAGAGACCTAAGTTTCCTACCCATCAACAACTCTGCTGGGGATAAGTTATTAGATGGGTTAGGAGTGATGTGCTGAACACTAAGAAGTTTTTCAACTTTCTCAGTGATGTCCCCAGGACCCAATTGCTGAAGCTTTTCCTTGGTAAAACGTACCATGCGTTCAGCCCAGCCGTTAGCCGAAGGGTGCCCAGGGGTCAGTGGGGCATGTCTGTTGATACCCTGTTGTGCTAAATAGGATTCAAAAGGGTTGGATGTAAATTGAGGGCCATTGTCAGAGACAAGAACATCAGGTAACCTGTGGGTTACAAAAGCTTTTAAGCTGCTTGATGACAGCATCAGTTGTGGTGGATGCCATAGAGATGACCTCTAGCCATTTGGCATGTGCATCTACTATAATAAGGAAGGTATGCCCTCTGGTAGGGCCAGCGAAATCAATGTGAATCCTAGACCATGGGCCCCTAGGACATTCCCATTCCTGTTTGGGAGCGTGAGGTGGGGCAGGCCTGACTACCTGACAGTTGGGACAAGATGCAACCCAGTTTTCAACCATTTTGTCAATACCTGGCCACCATACATAACTCCTGGCCAATCCCTTCATCCTTACAATTCCCGGATGACCCTCATGTAACATTTCCAAAACCTCTTTTTGCAGTTTTGCAGGAATAACCACCCTGTTACCCCACAAAATACATCCTCTTAATACAGATAATTCAGTTTGCCTGGACTTAAAAGGTTGGGCAAGGTGAGGTAGATCTTGAAGAGGCCAACCTTTCTTAATCCAGCCTATAACAGGAGCCAAGACAGTGTCTTTGGCAGTCTCTCTGACAATTTCAGCAGCGTGTACTGGAAGCTTGGCAACAGTTTCTAGGAAAAAGGTGTATGCCTCAGGTTCAAAGTCCTTCTTGTAACAAGGAAGTGGGCAACAACTCAAGGCATCAGCATGTCCAATGTCCTTGCCAGGCTTGTGGATAAGTTTGTATGAATAAGCAGTGAGAAATTCAGTCCACCTCAGCATTCTTGGTGACAGGATAGTGGGTGTAGGTTTGTCTCCTGCCACAATGCCTAACAAAGGTTTGTGATCTGTGACAATGGTAAATGTTCTCCCATATAAATTCTCATGAAATTTCTTGATAGCTGCAACAATTGCCAATGCTTCCTTGCCCAATTGGCTGTAATTCCTCTCTGCTTTGGTCAAAGTGCGAGAGTAAAATGCAATAGGGGCTTCCCTCCCGCTGGGAAGCCTGTGGCTCAACCCCCCCCACACTCCAAAAGGGGATGCATCACAAGTCAGTACAACAGGCAAATTCTCAGAGAACTGTATCAGTACAGCATCAGACATGATTAGTCTTTTAATATTGTTGAATGCTGATTGTTCCTTCCTGCCCCAGACCCAAAGAGATTTTTTGTCCAATAATCTGTGTAATGGTTCTGCAATGGTTGCCTTCTGAGGTAGGAACATGTGATAAAAGTTAATAAGTCCAAGGAAGGCTTGCAAATCTGTTTTCCATCATTTTAACAGGGAAAAAATGATAAAATGACTAAATTTACAGGGAGTAATCATACTACTTGTTAAGTTTGCATGAAGAGTCAGACGCGAAGAACTTCAGTGAAGAGTTTATTAGTGACTACAGCTCATAACAGACCCGATTTGGCTGGGCTGCGGCTGCTACTTATAGCCAGCAGCCGCAGTTGCCAGCCAATCAGAGTGCAGGGTTTCCCCGCACTTTTTAAACCAATCATTTCTGACATTTTACAAGAACAGTTCAAACTTAACCAATGACATTCAAACCTGCATACATAACAATATGTACATATTGATTCATAGACAGAGGGTTATGTTCAGTAATCCATTTGAGAAAACCATCTATACAAGGAAATTAATAGGTTTTAAATGTTTTAAAATGCAAGATTTTCCCCTGCATTTTTCCTGCATTTCTGTACAAAGTGCAAGTAATAATGTGAAACTACAAGGAATGCAGATCATTTGTGGAATACATTATATGCCCAATGCTTCTTTTTCAAGAAAACTTCTCTGGTTCATTCAGTTTTTGGAGTAATTCCAGTTTCCATACAGTAAAATAAATCCTGCTGGGCCTCTATCCTATCGGTGAGTGGACAGATCATTTTCTTCACAGAAAAGTCATTTGCACACTATTGAAATTTAAGGTAGGAAGAATTCTGGAAGTTATTAGGCCCAGATGAAAAGTGTAAACTAATGAAGTAATTTCTTCCTCACGTTTAACATGAAGCAACAAGAAGAAAAGGCAAAGGGAGGGTAGAGAGGCTTTGGGGGTGAAAGGAAGGAGATGAAGCCCAAATGGAAGACTTTATGCTCTTAAAATGGGGACTCAAAAAGTTCTTTGAAAAGTTAATTAGATTAGTTTATGCCCCATGGGAAAGATCAAAGGTTGTGCCAAAAATAGAATGGGTCAAAGTTCTTCATTTAAATGATTAAAGATGGTTTAAAAATAAAAGTCTCTGGCACAGCTTAAAATTCATGGAACTAAGGCTGAGATGACAAAAAAAGAAAAACTGTGGCCCTTTTTGCCAGCAAAGACATTTGTTGAAAATACAGAAATATTTCTACATTTTTTTAACAAAATAAACCTTTTCTTAGGTGCAGGAACCATGTGAATATGTGACACGGAAGACAAATTTAGGATGCTGACAGTGGAAAAGTTGGAACAGTTGGATGCTCTGTTCCTGAAAAGGTATCATTGCTCCCTTAAGCCATTCAGAGGAAAAGAAACAGGAAAACAAGGTCAGGTGTTTAAAAAAAGATCTAAAACAGAACTGGATTTAATGGGCCGGTGTTTACAGTGGCATTGGTGCCCGTTTAAAGCAGCATGGGATTGCACCTAATGCTTACAAAAATGATACTCAGGGTCCTCGCAAACATGTCCTCTCCCCGTGTACCTTGACCTGCTGAACCAAAGCTGACAACCTGTCCATTTCAGCATTCAATTGGGCTTATGTCTCCAACACAGAAGCACTGAGTATTAAATGTAGTGACAAGCTGCTTTAACTTGGCTGGGCTTTGTTCCATTTGCAGTTGTGAACTATCAACATAATTGACCCCAGAGGCAAATTAAGGAAGGGCCTAATGTTTCTCTTTCTTCCCCCTCCCCCTCCCCTTCCCCACTTTTCTCCTTTTGTTTGTTTGCTTCTTCCGCCCCACTACTGTGAAGAAGTCAGGACAGATTAGTTTCACTTGATAATCTGAACAGCGATCTAATAGAGGACAGCTGTGGCATCTGAGTCCCAGGGCTATTTACTGCCAATTAGAATGAAATTCCAAACACACTTGCTTGCTTAGGCTCTCAACATGCTCTTCCACAGCACACAGTCTTTCAGATGATGTTCTCTTCTTCTTTCCCAGATCAGGATGTGTGGCCTCTAAGTCAGTCGACTGAATCTGAACATTAAGAGAAAAGAAAAGCTCTGAACAAATTAGTACCTGGCAAAAGTTAGCCACTCACTTAAAGGCTATTTTTTTTTCCTACTGTCAAAAAGGTTCCACCAAGGCATTTAGCAAATGGAAACTAGAAGGGACCAGCAATAATCAAAAGCACACTGTCAGCCCCTGTTTGTTTGCAGCAAGAAACAACACATTTATCTAAGTAAACAGCCCTCCGAGGTGCCCGTTTTCCAAACAAGCCAACAGCTTTCCAGAATGTAAAATGTCTTCAAATGTCTCACACTGAAAAGGTTACAGCCTCAATTCTTTGGGGTTTGCAGTGGGAAGGAGCGTGAGCAAAGCACACACAGCAGACTGAAGGGACTGCATATGCCAGCATGAAAACAAGTTATGTCAGCAGGCTGCTGACACCATTTCAGAGCTTGGTAAAAAGAATGCAGAATGTAGTTAGCATTTCCACTCACACCTGCAGGTATACATAGACATGTACCTTCTTAGGCCTCATGCATACATTTCTGGATGCTTGGCAGCTCAGAATAAAAATGTAGCAAGCTGAAAGACAAGGGGAAGACAAAAGCTCTCATCCATCTCATCACTGTCACTTCATCATAACCATCCCACCAAGACGAAAGTGGTAGATAGAATTGCAAGGCAATCATGAGCAGCTTTTGCCATGAATCACAGTTCCCTCCATGAGGTTTCCAGGTAACTTTCTGCCTTCAGACTTTGCCTTCAATAAAGAAGGCGACATGAGTTGATATATTAGACGGGGACCACAATTTTATTCAGAAGTACATATAGTTCTCAACTTATGACTACATTTGAGACCCAAAGTACTGTCATGAATTTTTGCAGTCATAAGTTGAAGCATCATGTGACCGGACCTGATTTTTCAGCTAATTTGCTATTATGATGGACTACCCCAAAAGTCACTTACAACCTGATTTTGAAGTTATGGTGGCCACATCTCCCCTTGTAGTCACATAATCGCATTTTGGGTGCATGGCCGTGGCTCATCTTTACAGCCATTTACATTGTGTGTCAGTATTTATTTCTGGTTTCCTGCAAAAGAATTCTGGTGGGGTATAATGGAACACTTAATAATCATTGCATTCACTTAATGATCATCACAAAAATTCTGAAAAATCGGGTCCAGCCTGGTGATATCCCAATTTACAACTGCAACCACTTATGACTATATAATTCTGGGTTCAGATACGATCATAAGTCACAGTATTACCTGTAGAAACTATGATCAAAGGGCAACCTAATAAATTTAGCCAAGCCATTCCTTTCACTGCTTAAGGTATTTCTTCCCAAGCTCTAAGCTCCAGACCAACTAACTAGACAATCTAATTATTCATTGCTTGTCCATAGAGATTCTGAAAAGCCCCAGATGAGAGTTTCATTTTGAAATCTCCCTAGGCTCTATCTCCTTTTCTTTGAAAGTTAAATGCTTCAGATGTGCTTGATTGCTTTCTCATTTAAATAACTAGTAGATATGATTTGAAGATTAACCATGTATATTAACCATTTTTCAGTTGAATGATTGTTAGAACAAGCATTTATGAACAGTTATATAACAAACAAACATACACACACACACACACATTACATAGCTTTGCTATAGTACATAAAAGTCACTATTACATTTACACTCCCATCCATGAGCACACTTATAGACATTAGACCCCATCCCATTTTTTCTTAATTGAGGAGAGGAGGATGACTGCAATGTAATAGACAGGAGCTTGGAATGGGACAACTTGCCATAGCCAACTTGCCACAGTCAACTCACCATAATCAACTTGCTGCAACCAACTCACTGCTGCCAATTTGCTGCGGTACAACTAGCCATGGGACAATTCAACAATTCAATTTAATTACTTAAAATAATTTTAAAAATATTTTAATTTTTGTCTTTCACATTTCATTTTGTCCCTCCTTTGGTATCCTTCCTTTAATGATTCTATCCCACCATTTCTTTAATATTACTGTAACTCTTGTTCTGCAGTGAATTGTGCCATAGCGAGTTGGCCATGATGAATTATCCCATGGTGAGTTGGCATTCCCAGATACCATTACAGAAAATGAGAGGTTATAACTGAATTGTTGTGTTAAAATATCCTTTGGTTAACTCCAGTCATTAAGGTGTCAGCTTGAATCAAACCTGTCAGCAGCCATTTTTCTGTTCCTCAATTGTCACACAGAGGAGGGAAGGGGGGGAAGGAAGTTGGAATGCCTTACTACACACAACAGAGAGCTTTCTCATGAGAACCAAGGTCATCTCTACTGGCAATGGATAAGGTCAGGGAAGGCGTGCCTGGAGAGCCCACCGATTAACATGACCTATGACACTTGGAGGGTGGGGTTATTTCCTATTTTAATTATATTGAAACCATGGGGAAGATTTAGAGTTGGTTTTCATTTGAAGCTGTGCCAATATGATGTACTCAAAAAAGAGCTTTGAGGAGGATCCTAGTCTCAGAGTCCTGATTTGCTTGGGTTCAATAGTGGGAACCTTGACACTAGGCATATGATAAAATGGGGAGAGAGGGTCAATAAATGAGCAAAGATGTTGCAGAAAATTCCAATAGAATATCTGTTCTGACCTAAGGCTTCACAAAATCACGAAACAGACTCCTTGTCCCAACAAAACCCCTTTTTATTTGGCTAATGTGAATTCCTAGCAATCACATCCAGCAAAGTCCTGGAAAACAATCTTTCAAAGGTGAATTGCAAGACCTTATCAGTCTTGGAGAGTTGCCAGGCCGATAGCTTCCAAGCGCAGCACTGTACAAGGAAATACTTGGCAAGGAGTCTCTGTGAGTCACGAACTCAGATAAGCAAATCTTCACACTAATTAAATGAACTAATTGTCTCCTGCAAACACCATTCCCCTTTCACTCCTATTTATTCCCTATGAGAGAGGCCATTCAGCGTCCCCTTTACTCCTGAGTTCCTTAATCTGTTCCTTAATTGTTTCCTTCTCCTAACAGTTCTGAACATGTGCACATCAGGAACAGGCTCCAGCTATTCTTCTGCCCCACTTATCTCCGATTCTGAAGATAGCTGATAACTGTTGGATGGCCCTGGCCCTATCTCTGCCTCCAACATAGAGTACTCATCAGAGCCTTCCCCAGACTCCAGGACTGGCCCATGTTCCTCCCCAACCTCCTCACTGTCTGAGTCTGCTGCAGCTCCGCTGGCCACTGGTGGGCCACAACAATATCAGCCATTCCCATTGGCAGCTCAATTATGAGCTTCTTGATCCTAATGCCAATGCTATCAATCTGGAACAATTTAAACAGTAATATTCAGGGGAGGTGGCAAGGGGGAGCAGAATAATGAAAGCATAATCACATTGTCACTATGCAAGCCCCATCCTTTTTTGTAGGGGATTAAGATGTTGAGTATATGTAAGAAGGGGGCAGAGTTTGCAACAGATGGCACAGTACTACTTTTCTCATTTTGGAATGAGAACAAAAGCTGAAAGCTGACCAACAAAAGCTGACCAAATTTATATGATCACCCATCTCATGGAAAGTTCCTGAAGATGCCCCTGAATTGAAAGGTAAAAGTAGGGTTCCTTCCTTGGAACTTATGGGAGCAGTGGTATAAACATTGCATTAGGGATGAAAAGTTGGTGTCATCATAAAGCCTGTCAGAAAATATTATTGAGGTTTAATATAACTGTCTGGAATTGGCTTGTGTGCATTATTCTGGATGAGTAATAGTCTACCACTAATATTCTTTTCCAACAGTTGCAGAAGAAAACTACGCTTATGTAGCAGTGTCCCAGCCTTTTCTGAGAAAAAAAGATTAGTTTTGTCAACCATTTGCTGCAATGACATTTCTCTCTTGCTGCCACAGAGTAAGATCTTGTGTTATATAAACTATTGGAGAATGGGAAGAAAGAAAGCATTACAGAATTGATACCTTCTTCCTGAAATGATTTGCAGTATGGTAGTTCATCCCTGTGAAATATCTCCAATTTCAGGCAAGATTTTCAGCCATCAAAACTATGCTGATTTACAGTCCAGCCAATTTGGCCTCCCTTTTTAACATTTATAGTAATACACTGAAAGTTAAATTTGGAAAATGGAAGACAAATTCTGGCTTTCAACCTTCATGCAACTGATCACAAATATTCACCTTCATGCTCATAGAACTAGCTCTCCAAATTTACAACTACAGGGTTGAATATAAATATCACTTTGCATCTGTATATAGACATTGTAATCCATTCCTGATGACTGCTGTAACTCAAATACATCCTCTTCCACTTCAGGTAAGTAAATTCAAATGAACTTTTGCTCTAGGTCAGCAGAACCCCTTATATTGGAAGAAATATTAAATGAAAAGTTGACTCAACTTCAATTACTTGGTAGGATTGCAAATTAGATAAATGGAGTGGGATAAATAGCCATGGAAACACTGAGAGAAGATTACAAAGTGGCATCCTTGGAACTTTTTAAAGCAAGCAATATCAAAGCTATTTAAGGAGGTGCATGGGTTACTTTTAAGAAAATGATTTTTTATTATTAGTATTATAATTATATACTGCGTTCTAACCACTGACCCCTGGTGGCACATTGGTTAGAGTGCAGTATTGCAGGCTAATTCTGCCAACTGCCAGCAATTTGATTCACACCAGTTCAAGGTTGACTCAGCCTCAAATCCTTCTGAAGTCAGTAAAATAGGACCCAGATTGTTGGGGGCAATATGCTGATTATGTAAACTGCTTAGAAAGGGCTGTAAAGCACTGTGAAGCAATTATAAGTCTAAGTCCTATTGCTATTGCTGTTATCATTGATTTAATCTTAAATTCAATTCACAGTCTTGGACTGGTAAAAACTTAACAGTTCAAGGCCTAACCAAGGACCTAAGCACTGTTAAGGTAATGTCTGGGTATTGTTATTATTATTTAAGATTTAATCTTCAATTTAATTCACAGTCTGGGACTGATAAAAACTTAACAGTTCAAGTCCTAACCAAGGACCTAAGGGCCATTAAGGTAACATCTGAGTATATAGGCAGTAAGGTGATTTTTTTTTGCAAAGTCAGAATATTCAGGTCTAATAAGTCAAAAATTCTATGTATCTAAGTAACCTTTTGGGTATTGCTCCAAGGGCTCTATTACGATTGGTGCAACCATTGATTTTTTTTCTCCACAATCGCTCAACTTCAATTTGCAGATTGCAGTATTTTGTTATTTTTTCTAGTTGTTTCTCTTCAATTCATGCATCACCTGGTATTGCAATATCAACAAACCAGATTTTTTTTTTCTTTTCCACAATAGTGATATCAGGCATGTTGTGGGACAGATGTCTGCCTATTTGGATTTGAAAGTCCCACAAGATCTTGACCTGTTCATTTTCAAGAATTTTGTCAATTTAGTGTTCCCAGTAATTTTTAATGCATTAGAACCCAAACTTCTGGCAAAGTATGAGTTTGGTAACTGGGTCATGACATAGTAGATAATCAATCTGTGAGACCTTGCTGCAGCCATTCATAAGGTGATCTACTGTTTCATCTTTCTCATGGCAAAAGTATCATTTGCTGTTGTTGCTGATATGTTGAATATTTGCTTCCATGGAATTGATCTGCAAGGCTTGTTCTTGGGCAGCCAAAATGAAACCTTCAGTTTCTTTTTTTCAGCACCCCTGATCTTAACCATCTACATGTTATCTACATTTTCTCCAATGTCCTTCAGGTATTGACTGTGCATAGGCTTCTTTTTCCAGCTAGAAACTCAATGCTCAATTATAGTGTTGTTGTCATTGTCATCACCATTAACATTATCTGATCCTCCATTTATTTGTCTTTTAATGTTATTTTCTTCTCTTAGCACCATTTTGCTATTAAACTATATGGCCAAGATCTGTAGTGATCATTTCAGAACAACTTCTATTCTGTTTTTAGGTTACAAGCTTCTTTTTAAAGGAATAAATAGTCCCTACATATGGCCATTTGGGAGCTTCACTGTTAATAAAAAAGCTTTTAATTATTATTTCCCCATTATCCCAGGTTTTCATAAATAGTATCTACATATTTGTCTTTCAATATGTATTAGAAAATACATCAATTTTTAATTAGCCTTTTCTAGCACATTCAGAAAGTTAAGTGAATGATTTGCAGCCAGTTAAACCTAAGCTGAACTCCATCATTTTTGTCCCTGGAATAATATGATCATGTGAATAGAGACCAACAAAATTCTATTCCATTTTCAAACGTAATTCAGCAACAATAAGAGGACATTCTGAAGATATATGTGAGGTAACATAAGTTCTCAGCCTAGAAAAAATAACAATTAGCATTTGTGTAGACTTATACTTGAAAACTTTTTACCTGAACTTTTTATTTGAAAGCTTTTTTTAAAGCATACATCATGCTTTAGATTTTGTGACTCTTCAAATGTTGGCCCCCAATTGTCTTAGCTTTATCCACTTTGTTCAACAAAAAAGTATATACTTTCTGAGTGCCATTTGGTATTATTTATTTTATTTATATTTCACATTTCTGAATAGACCATCTCCCTAAAAGAAGGAAAGAAACAATTTGCTTTTTAGCCAGGTATAGAAAGATACAAGCAGTCCTGGAGAATTTAATATATTCCTTTACTCTAAAACTTCCTTTTTTTCTGCTTTCTGAAGAGCAAATTTCCTAAAGGCCTTGTAAAGGCCTAGTTGTCATACAGTGGCATGTAACTGGTTGAAAGCTACTTCTGTTGTCATGGTGGGAAGGGGTTAGAAGTGCCCCTCATTTTACCCAGGAGTTCCATTCTGAATAACCATGAATAACAAGGCTCTAAAAAAATGTACTTTCCTCTGCCATGTATGATATGCAGATATGCTTTCTTCAAAAAAGTCACCAGTGCTTTATTCACTAGTAGTGGATCTATTCCATATATTGAGCTGCAATCTAACACAATGAATATACTTGAAAGGTCAAGAAAGCTACACCTACAAATCCAAATAATAAATATACAACTACGGTCCTGAAAACAAATCTTGACTTCTAGCTTTTGAAAAGATAGGTGGCTTCCTTGGAAATTGTACTTTTCAACTGAGTTCTTTATCACTTCAAATTGCAAAGTGCTAGAGATGCCAGTGTTATTCTGTTAATATTTTCATCTCAAAAACCACATCAAATATGTTCTTGAGATCAGAACAGCATTCTTCACCCTACCCCATCCAAGAACTTCAAATTACGCTATTTCCAGACCTATTCAAATGGGTCCTTAAAAATTATCGTTTCCTCCAAAACTTGGTTTAGGTGGGCAGTGAGCTATTGATGACAACATCACCTTCTGTGGTGGTTTTATTTCTTCCAGATTCCTTTCTTTTTCTTTTGTTTTCTGTTTTCTTTTCTCACTGTTGTTATAAATTAAATCAATATGGAGTCAGGAAATTAACTTCCAAATGCAAGAAAAGTATAATGTTAATCATAACCATGTCTCTGGTCTATGATTTTAATAAATTGAATTGAATTGAATCATAACCATGGATGAGGGAATTGAAACTGAAACTATGGTTTCCTCAGTGGCACACACCCTGTTGATGACCTTTTGCAAAATGACCATGAATAATAGTTGAATAGAATGCTCTAAGAAATCTTACATCAAAATTTTGTGTTATATGAAGTCAATATGACTTCATGAAGTCAATATGACATATATGAAGGAGCCTTGGTGGTGCAGGCTGTTAAATGCCTAGCACTTAAGTTCCAGCTGCCTGCAATTAGTGCAAGCTCGAATCCCACCAGGCTCAAGGTTGACTCAGCCTTCCATCCTCCCAGGGTAGGTAAATTGAGGACCCAAGATTGTTGGGGGCAATAAGCTGACTTTGTAAAAATGCCGCTTAGTAATAAACAGGCATATACAATGGAATGAAGGCTATTGCTGAGCACATTGGGTTGTATCCCAAAAATTGTAAGCTGCCCTGAGTCTCTGGAGAAGGGCGGCATATAAATGTAATTAAAAAAATTCTACTAAGACTTAAAAATGTATAGAAGCAAAAGACAGGTCACATCAAGGTCTTGTAGAATTAACTTAGCTAGGAAGAAATCAACAGCATTTTTGTAACTCATTATCTAGTGCTTAAAAGACACTCTAAAATATGTTTGGCCCTGACCTGCCAGTCTTTCATAAAGAGGGGAGGACATAGTTTTCCCTCATGTATTGGGCCAGGAGGTTAGGTGACCTCATTCTCAGTTTTATTTGTCTATATACTGTATGGTTATTGCTTCAGATGTGATGTGTTCTTCATTTATGTTTGATAATTGTGCTGCTGCTTATAATTGGATATTAGTCACCCAGAGTCACACAACAGCCATCCAAACTGAATAATAGATGAACTCGCTGTAAAGTCTGATAGAATAAGTGAAAGGGAGGGAGAATGGCGATAGAAGCTGTGAACCTCCAAATGATCAAATGTGTCAAAGTTTGTGTTGGATAAAAAGGTAGATTCTGAATATATATACACTATGAATACACTACATATACACTATATAGAAACCAGAAGTTTCATAAAATTACATGTCTGATGTCATGATCTTTAGGTACTTACGCATCATATCATTTATTGTGGGGAAACCATGTGGAGCCTTACAATTGGGTTGACCCAGTGAAATTTGTTATGATGAATAAACAGAAAAAGAAGCGTGTGTAAATTGTTCACTACAACATCCATGGGAGAAAGAGAAGAGAAATGCTAATAAGACAACAATCATAGGTTTTAGAACCATTGGCCCCATTGCTAAGGGTCACAATTCACTGTTTGGTTACCTAGAGATCTCTACTGGAATGACACCCCCATAAATAATAAAAGCCAATATTGATATTCCATTCTCAGTTAACCAGAGAATAAAAATGATAGATATTAAAACATCCAGAACTTGAATGAGTTTTGCCCCGTTTTATAACCTTTCTTGCCACAGTTGTTAAAGTGAATTGCTGCAGTTGTTAAATTAGTAACATGGTTGTTAAGTGAATCTGGCTTCCCCATTGTCTTTGCTCATCAAAAGGTCGCAAAAAGATGATCACATAACCTTGGGACCCAGCAATAGTCATAAATATGAACCCATTGCCAAATATCTGAATTTCAATCACATGATCATGGGGAATGCTGCAAAGGTCATAACTGTGAAAAACAGTCATAAGTCACATTTTTCAGTGCTGTTGTAGCTTTAAATGGTCACTAAATAAATTGTTCTAATTCGAGGACTACCTGCAGTTCAGATCCTTGTAGAGAGCTTAAGCTTGCAATGAACCTTTATATTCATTTTAACTGCCTTGATGTCCTGATTTCTCTTGTGCTTGACAAGCAATCTACCCAGGCTGGACAAGAACAGCTGAGGCCTAGGAACCATAAAATGCCTAGGCCTGAGGTAAATGAATGGTCTCTTAATATTCTGAATGAATCCCTTACAAATAAATATCCAGAAAATACCTTCTTCCCTAAATTAAAGAGCCCTATCACATTATTAGGAGAAACTGCTTTTCAAATGTCCAGTTTCCATCATGTGAGAAGAAGGAATAATGCCTTCTTTGTTCTGATACCTTGATTCTACAGTAGCTACTCCATGCACTGATGTGTGAATATTAATGACTGTTTGGTGCAGGCACAATTATTTTTTCATTTATTTGCTTACTTCTTGATTTTCTATTTTCATTCTTGAGATAATGTGTTCATTTACAGTTTTTTTCAGATTTATTATAATCTATTATTAATTTGATATTGTATGATGATTCTGTAAATCAGCCTGTTATCTGCAAAGATGAGTGGATATAAATTCCTAAACACACATACACACACTTACACAAACATGTACTGGGCCAAACACAAAAACATAAACCAAGCAAATCTCTCAGTTGACTGATGTAGATATTAGACAGATTAATGTCATCAGCATAAAGCACTCAAGCATCCTATATAAATAATACATTATAGCAAAAGCTTTGGAGGAAAATTGTTTTCCACTGTTCAAAATAATTTTTAATTTGAAATGCTGAACATATATAAATAACTCCCAAAATCAGGGCTGAGTGGATATTGAATACTTTATCATGTTACCCACCCAATTCCTTTCTACCCATGTAAAGTATGTGTTATTTCTTCAGTTCATTGTCTTAGAAAAATAAAACCCTTTCAAACCAAAAGCATTTATAGTTTTGTATTGAATTTGTTTTATAAATTCCTCAACCTAAATTACAACTTGAAAATATTTTAGTCACAAGTTGCATTTATCTCTTGCTTATTTCAAGTTGCTTGATTGCAGCAGCTTGTTAGGTAAAGAGATAAATAAAAATTGGAGCAGCTTATAAACCCTGTAAGTAAGTAAGGAAATAACTTTGACACAGACAAATTCAAGATGTCTTCTTTAGATTTTAAATTTACAACTCTCTGCATTTTTCTTAATCAGACTTTTAAATTGTGTACTATGATCAGGCAGCATACAAATTAAACTGATTAACCTGTAGTTAAATTAAACATGCATTACATATTATATGTTCCAACATAAACTTGCAAATAAGTCACTGCAGTTCCTTATCGTGATTCTCTTTAGGTGGGCCTTTGACACAGACAGTGGCTAAATAGAAATACATTTGACTTTGCCCTGAATTATTAGATGGTATGAATTTTACATTCAGCTCTCAGAAATCCTTCTAGTTATTCCTCATCATAAGATTTATTAAGATAGTCAGGGGATCCATATCTGACACAATGTTAGAAGGTTACATGCTTCCAAGTGAAGGTTACATGCTTCCAAGTAATACAACTTTCAAGGTCATTGTTGCTCTAATAGCAACATATGAGATAGCACTCTGGGATTCTTAAATGTTCATTGTGGAGTTCTCAGTATTCTCTGATTGGTTGGTTGCAGACATTTCATTACCCAACTAAGTAATATCATCAATGCAAGTAAGGGTGGGGTTTATTGCTGGTTTATAAATAGTAATTTCCCTTACTAATTTTGGTGGGGATGTAATTTCCTCCTTGGTAGTTCCCTGATTAGAAAATTGTTTTGCTGGTGCTGATCCCTGCTTATCTGAATGTTGGCTTTTGGAGAGGTTTTATTCTAGTCTTTTTGTTTCATTCCTAGGTTTTTATCTCTTTTGAATGGTAGGTAAATGAGATGTATTTCTATGTGTATTGATGGCTAATTTTCCAGGAGTTCCCTTGCATTTTTGGGCATGCCTTGGTTTAAGATGCTAATAGTTTCCCAGTTGAGTCTACTTATGTGCTATGAGATCAAGACTCCCTTAAATATATACCTCCCTAATTCACACGATTATGAGAACAGCGGGAGGCACAGCATAATCAGACTAGCAAGTTTCTGTAATTATAGCCACTCTCAATAAAAGTACTCTTGGCCAGTGGTCGCCAACCAGTGGGCCAGGGACCACTGGTGATCCGCAAGAAAAGTTTGGTGGTCCACAGAGAAATGTCACCCCCAAAGCACTCCCCCAAAGCAATTAATCCAGGCTGCACAGGAATGCAAGCCCATGGGAACAGAAGGCTTGTGTCACTTGCATTGTGAACATGAGGTAGTGAGGGGAGGGGGAAAGGGTGGAGGAGGGAAACTTGCCTCACTCACCCCATGTGCCTTGCCTGGCCACCAGGCTGCTTCTTTCCACTTCTTTCTTCTGCTGCTTCTGGCTGCACGTAAGGAAAGCAGCAAATCTTTCTCTCCTCCAAACTCCGCCAAAAATTAGTCTTTGGGACCCTGCAAGGCATCCTGCTCCAAGAGGCTGTGCTGGTGTGACAAATTTCACAAAGACTCATTTCTGGCAGAGTTTGGGGGAGAGAAAGAAAGACTTCTGCTGCTTCTGCTGCTTTCCTTGCATGAGGCCAAAAGTCTCTATTTCTCCCCCTGAGAACAGAGCTGGAGACGGTATCCTGCAATCCCAAATGAAGAATGATCGATCGGTAGGAAAACGGGGTGGGGAATTTTCCTGAAGACTTTTTTTGGGATTTTCCCACGGTCTCTGACCGTGGGATTTAAAATTATGAATTTGGTGGTCCCTGAGGTCCAAAATGTTGGCAACCCTTGCTCTTAGCCCTCTGTGGCATTAATTCTTGGTCTGGTCTTTCTAGTGAGGCTAAAAAACACCAAAGAGACATCAGCATCTTATTCTCTGTTTTAATGCTGAACCAATTACAGTATTAAACATTTGTTCATTCTTATGCATGCTTTATTTTTATTAGACATCACTTTATTGCTTTTATAATCTAATATTCAACTCCATACAGATCAACTATTCCATATTGCATTTCACCTCCTACTTTGCCTATGTCTGCAGCCTGTTTCCTTTCAAAATTTCACAGCATTTAAATCTTCTTTTTCATCCATTTCTTATTGGACACAGTGTTTACTGTGGGCATTTTAATTCCACTTTTCATCATATCGATATAATTCCATAGAGGTCTCAGTGATACTTCTTTCAGCATTATCTCACCTCAGTTTCTTCCCAAACCATTTCATCACTGTCACTTTTAGTACTATTCATTTTGCTGTAGTTTCCTTGTTTAGCCCTTTTTTCTAAATATATATTATATACTATCCATTTTTCTGTCTTTTTTTCTGCAGCAGTCATTCTCTTGTATTCATTTGCTCTCATCCATAAATTCTATCAACCATCTTTTTCATATTTCACATTAGCATAACTTAATACACTTCAGTGACACTTTGTAACATAATTCTTTTCACTCTGTTCCAAATAGCCTCTGCTCCAAATCACCTTTCCTTATGTTCTCTTTCCATTCATTTTATTGAAAAACCCATCTATCTTCTAATAATTCCCCATATAGGGCTTCTATTCTCGCTTCCTGTGGTCATTTACTTTGACTCTTCCTTCTTTCATTATTTTTCTTTTTCCAATGTCAATTCTTTTCTTAAGATCCACCTTTGACCCTATCCAAAAATTAATCTTTCCCGAATTCAGATCCTTTCATTACCCTGTGTCCAGTGGTGGGATTCAAACTTTTTTACTACTGGTTCGGTGGGCGTGGCTTGGTGGGTGTTGCAGGGGAAGATACTGTAAAATCTCCAGTCAGAGGTGGTATTTGCTGGTTCTCCAAACTACTCAAAATTTCCACTAGAACTGGTCAGAACCTGCTGAATATCACCTTTGCCTGTGTCCTTCACCAATTCTCTAAATCTTTCATCATAAACAATCAAATAAATCATGCTTTTAGAATTTATGTTTATCCTTTTGCCATGTGTACATATGAATAGACTTCCCTGAACTACCTATTCACAAAATACAGGCATTTTTCTAAGCAGGTTACTTTAGCCTTCCAAATTGTCAATCACATGTATGATACTGTCTCACATTTTTATCCTGCACTCTTTCATGTCAAAGAATAATCTTTTTCCCCAGATTGCATTCATCCTGAATCACCATTCACTATAGCATAACATGCAACTATTAACTAGATACAAATCCGCACTTCTCTGTATTTGTGTGGAAGACAGAGCATGTTTATTTAATTAATTAATCAATCTGCCTCGCTCTCCAAGTGAAGGCCCTGAGGGACAGGAGAAAGAAAATCTATCTAGGTCAGATAAAAGGGGCTGAGTTTGGGGCAAGAATTGCAATGATTTTGACCTATAAAGCCTATAAATTGCTGGTTTTGACCTATAAAGCCCTTCATGGCTTAGGACCAGGATATTTACGGGAGACCTTGCTGCCAGCGACTGTTTCCCATCATCCTGTGCGCTCTCACAGACAGGGCCTCCTCGGGGTTCTGTCAGCCAGACAATGTCGGCTGGCAACCCCTAGGAGTAGGGCCTTCTCTGTGGGAGCACCCACCCTATGGAACCAGCTGCCCCTGGAGCTTCGGCTGGCCCCTGACCTCCGCTCTTTCCGCCGTGGCCTCAAAACAAGGTTGTTCCAACTCGCTGACCTGGACTTAGGGGGGTGTGTGTGAGGGAGTTTTAATGCTTATTTTTAGGGTTTTAGAATTTAATTGGGTTTCTTATTTGGATTTAATCTCTTTTTAATTGTATATTTGTATTGCTTTTATTGTACACCACCCCGAGTCCTTAGGGAGATGGGGCAGCCTAGAAATCCAATTAATAAATTAATTAATAAATAAATGTGAGTAAATATCTCAGACAAGGCCTCCTTAGTTCACACAAAGTTGGAGGGGGGGGGCTGGAGGAAGCACATCAAACTTGCAAATTTCTGTTAGTATAGCTTTACAACAAAAGTATTACTGACCTACATGGCTTTGGTTTCCTGATCCTGATTTACGTTGAAAGGCTGACAGCACCTACAACAGCCTAAGTGACATTGTTGTAGCCCTTGCATTCATAATGAAACCTACATCTTCACTTCCCTGCATAGATTCATCCATTCCACTGAGCACGATGAGACCATCTTTGTTCAGAATTATCCGATCTTTTATCTTAGTTTCATAGATTCATACTGTTAAGTTTGCATGAAGAGTCAGACGCGGAGTGCTTCAGTAAAGAGTTTATTTAGTGACTACAGCTCATAACAGACCCTATTTGGCTGGGCTGCGGCTGCTACTTATAGCCAGCAGCAGCAGTTGCCAGCCAATCAGAGTGCAGGATTTTCCCGCACTATTTAAACCAATTTCTGACATTTTACAAGAACAGTTCAAACTAAACCAATGACATTCAAACCTGCATACATAACACCCCTCCCACTAGGTTCAGTCCATACTCAAACCCCAACCTATCTAATGTATTCTTTTAAATAGGTGGGGCTCTTATGTGTACGTTGAGACCTTCGTGGTTCAGAAGTTTTAATGTTCTCACCCAGTGAGAGAGGAAATGTGTCTGTTGACATTTCCCTACTCGGGCTTCCAGTGAAAGAAGACCCTGTTTGATTGTTACAATCTGGTCTCTCCTCCCAACCCATCTCCAGCCCAATGTCAGCACCCAAGTCAGGTAGTGATGTGCAATCTTCCACTTGTAAGGATGGATTTTGGCATTGTGACAGGTTTTGGGATGGTTCCTGTCATAATGGCTCGTTACACATGGGGTTGATTCTTACTTGCTGATTATCCTCATGCTCCTCCCCTTCCCCCCTAGAAAAGGCATTAGGTATGGGAACTAGAGAGGAACAATTGCGATGTTCCTGAGGTAATCTGGATCTTAACTGATCAATGTGCCTGCTCCAGAGGACACCATCCTCTGTTTGCACCCTGTAAGAACGAGGGCCAGTGATTTGAGTTATTTCAGCAGGAATCCATGAAGGTTCACCCATAAGGTTCTTAGCATAAACAGAATCACCCACACTGAATGTGTGAACTTTGCTAGTGGAATCAAGTGGTGCGTTGGGTGCGTAAGTGGGATGAAGGCGGTCAAGGGGAGACCTAAGTTTCCTACCCATCAACAACTCTGCTGGGGATAAGTTAGTTGATGGGTTAGGAGTGATGTGCTGAACACTAAGAAGTTTTTCAACTTCTCAGTGATGTCCCCAGGACCCAGTTGCTGAAGCTTCTCTTTGGTAAAATGTACCATGCATTCAGCCCGGCCGTTAGCCGAAGGGTGCCCAGGGGCAGTAAGGGCATGTCTGATACCCTGTTGTGCTAAATAGGATTCAAAAAGGTTGGATGTAAATTGAGGGCCATTGTCAGAGACAAGAACATCAGGTAACCCGTGGGTTACAAAACGCTTTTTAAGCTGCTTGATGACAGCATCAGTTGTGGTGGATGCCATAGGGATGACCTCTAGCTATTTGGAATATGCATCTACTATAATAAGGAAGGTGTGCCCTCTGGTAGGGCCAGCGAAATCAATGTAAATCCTAGACCATGGGCCCCTAGGACATTCCCATTCCTGTGTGGGGGCGAGAGGTGGGGCAGGCCTGACTACCTGACAGTTGGGACAAGATGCAACCCAGTTTTCAACCATTTTGTCAATACCTGGCCACCATACATAACTCCCATCAGTCTTGACTGGTTTGACTATGGGTGTCTCCCATCTGGAGTGGTCAGTGGGCTCTAAAACCCCTTGAGCTATTAATTTGTCTAATTGTGCATCAATTTTTTCCTTTAAAGCAAATGGGACCCTTCTGGGCTTTAAACGAATTGGGGCACCCTGGGATCTAGGTTGTAAGTGATAGGGGTCCCCATATACTTGCCCAATCCTTCGCTGAAGACCTCTGGAAACTCAGACTTCAAGGCTTCCTCCCATTCAGAGTTGCTCACGTGATTGATGCCAGCCACCTCGATGCCTAGTGGATTGAACCACTCAAGTCCCAGCAAGCTTGGGCGATCCTTGTCCATGATGGTCAGAGGCAAACGTTTGGTGTGGCCTTGGAACTTCACGTTGAATACTCTTGTTCCAACTACTGGAATCTTGTTCCCTTGGTAGTCTTTAAGAGTCAGTGCTTGCTTCTGGAAATGTTTCTTCTGAATGTTGGGAAGTAGCCTGTGAATAGTATCCCATGACACCATAGATAAATAGGAGCCTGAGTCCACTTCTATTTGGCAAGGTCTTCCTTCAATGAGTACCTTCACATGTACTTTTCTGCTTCTTAAGGGTGAAGAATGACCAATGGTGACTGTTTGATGAGTTTCATTCTTCCCATTTGCTTCTGAGTTGCACCCCATTTTCTCACTGAAGTTGTTAGGCTTGAATTCTTTCTCAGGAAATTTCTTCCTACTAGGTGGAGTTCTGGATGATTTGCAGACTCTTGCTAGATGACCTCTTTTTTCACAACGGAGGCAGATGGTATCAAGAAACTTGTATTCAGTCGGGGTGGCTTCCCCCACAACCTCTGCAGTAAAAATCTTGCCTCTTTCTTCCCAGGTCTTTTTCCTCTCCATTCTGAGTCTATAAATTCCTTCCTCCACCTCACTACAGTCTGACTCAGAATCTATTTGCTCACAATGAGTTGTTGTGGACTTTTCCACATCAGGATGGCTTGAGGCCTTGTTAATTTTCTTCATGGCTGCTGCTGAGGACTTGGTGGCTTCTGCTGAGGAGGCCTCTTCTATGGCTTCCCTCAACGTGATCTTAGGTTTTAATAATGATTTGCTCTGAAGCACCTTGTCTTTGAGGCCTAGAACAAATCAATCGCGCATGGCCTCTTCCAAGTTGTTAAACTCGCATGCACCCCCAATGTCTCTTAAACTTGCCATGAAGTCGTTGTTTTTGCTTTCCCCTTGATCCCGACGGTAAAACTCGTGTCTCTTAATGAGGCACGATATGTGCTCTTAAAAGCTTTTCTAATTCAGGCCATTCCATTACCTTCACATCTGCAGCTCCCACCAATGCCTTCACCATCTTGAAGACTGCCGGACCGCAGTGCGTAAGAAAGACCACCCTCTTCCGCTTCTCGGAAATGTCAGCGAGATCGTTTCCCTCCAAATACATTTGGAAACGATCCGCGTACGAGTCTCAGTCTTCTGCCATCAGATCGAATGGGGCTGGGGGGATGTTCAGCGCAGCCATCTCTCTCAGCTTATTTTCCATGTCGTCTTCTCTTCGGGAATGATCCCACCTCATTGCCAGTGTTAAGTTTGCATGAAGAGTCAGTCGCAGAGTGCTTCAGTGAAGAGTTTATTAGTGACTACAGCTCATAACAGACCCCCATGTGGCTGGGCTGCAGCTGCTACTTATAGCCAGCAGCCGCAGTTGCCAGCCAATCAGAGTGCAGGATTTTCCCGCACTTTTTAAACCAATCATTTCTGACATTTTACAAGAACAGTTCAAACTAAACCAATGACATTCAAATCTGCATACATAACACATACTATATCAGCATAGAGGGGAAACTGTTCCTTATGTCTGACATTAATGCTGCAAAGTGAGAGAAGAAAGAAGGAATGTTTCATGGGAGCAGATTAGGCATGACTTATTTGTTGATATGTTAAAATATACATTTCCCACTAAAGGAGGACATTAAAATTGCAATTCAAGTGATGTTAACCAAGAACAATAGCTCACAAGAGACAACGTCTAAACAGAAATGGTTTTCAGGCAGAAATAAGTACAATTAAAACATTAAGTGATTATTAATATTAATACTCAAATTGCTGTAATGGTGATAGCAACTGGATCAACACTGCACTGGGATTAAATAGAATACATGGATATTCATGAAAAGAGAGGAGAAGTTGGCTTCCAGGCTCAGACAAATGTGTATGCAAACTTGATAGAAGCTTCTATCCCATAGCTCTTACAAAAATAGCTATCGTCCAGATCTATTTACATCCAGATCCATCTATCAGGGATGTCAACTAAAATATCTCTATCCTGTAACCTATGTAATGATGTTGAACCTTTCATACTTTCACATATATATAAATGTGTGTGTGTGTGTGTGTGTGTGTGTGTGTGTGTGTGTGTTCCACCATAACTCTGGAACACCTCAAGCAATTTCAACCAAAATTGGTACATAGATCACTTACTCTCTGGAAATAAATACTGTGGGGGTAAGACACCCTAACTTCCCTCGGGATGTGTGTTCTGTTAAGAAGCAGCCTACAGCATGGTGGAGTTGCCATGGTAACAGTTTCACAGTACTCCACAAGGGGGCTTCCACTGGTAAGGGGGAAAATCCAACACTAAAAATTACGTTTGGTCCAGACATTTTCAACAAAGCTTTGATTATTCTTGAGGACAAATGTATGACCATTTGGGGGCACAGGGAAAACATTTTTAACTAATTTCATTGTCGCCGAAATCAGGGCTCAGGGAGAAGTTGCTCTTGCTATCGCCTCTTCAGGAATTGTTGAGATGTTAATGGAAGGTGGAAGGAGAGCCCATTCCACACTTACATTGCCACTTGACATCACCATTCCTGTGTAATACAGGATTAGGATAAATAAATACCCAGGCAACACCGGGTTATCAGCTAGTTTTAAATATAAATGATCCCTAAAGGCAACTTAGTCTCACTGAATGGAACCCTGCCCTAAACAAAGAATATTTATTTATTTATTTATTTATATTTTATTGTCAAAAGCTTACAATATAACAGAAACAAGAATAAACATAAGTTTAAATACAAGAAATAGGAACTAATAATTGGGGACAATAGGACAGGGACGTAGGCATGATTGTGCGATTATGCATGCCCCTTACAGATCTCTTAGGAATGGGGTGAGGTCAATAGAGGTTAGTTTGAGGGTAAAGGAGTGGGGGTTTGAGCAGGTGACAACAGAATCAGGTAGTGACTTCCAGAAATTGACCACTCTGTTGCTGAAATCATACTTTCTGCAATCGAATTTGGAGTGGTTAGGGATAGGGTTAGGGTTAGGTTGAAGTTTATATCTGTTGTGCGCTCTAGTGTTGTTGTGGTTAAAGCTGAAATATTCATTAACTGGTAAGATGTTGTAACATATGATTTTATGTACTATGCTTAAGTCTAATCTTAGTCGGCGTAGTTCAAGGTTGTCTAAGCCAAGAATCTCAAGTCTGGTGCTGTAGGGTATTCTGTTGTGAACAGAGTACTCTTCTGGTAAAAAACTTCTGGACTCGCTCAATTGTATTTATGTCAGATATACAGTCCGCATTCCAGACAGCAGAGCTGAATTCAAGTATTGGTCTAGCAAAGGTTTTGAATGCCCTAGTTTGCAAAACAGTATCACCAGAGGAGAAGCTTCATAAAATTAAATTTACAACTCTTAAAGCCTTTTTGGCAATACTGTTGCAGTGAGCTTTGGCGCTTAGGTCATTCAATATGATAACTCCAAGGTCCTTGACAGAGTGAGGGTCATCAACAAGGTCATATCCGCCTAGATTGTATTTGGTGTATAGACTTTTTTTTACCAATGTGTAGGACAGAGCATTTGTTGGTAGAGATTTGGAGTTGCCAATTGTTAGACCATTCAGACACATAATCAAGGTCTTTTTGAAGGACGGTAGCATTGACGGTGGTGTTGAATAGTTTTACATCATCAGCGAAGAGGACACAGTTGCTAATAAGGTGATCACAAAGGTCATTTATATAGAGTGTAAAGAGTGTGGATCCTAGAACAGTCCCTTGTGGGACACTGCTGATAACTGGTGCAGGGTTTGATAGGGTGTTTCCTATTTTTACTATTTGTTGCCTGTTTGTCAGGAAGGCAGTAATACACTTATGAAGGGATTAAAACATAAAACATGTTTACTTCTAAACATTAAACAAACAAACAAATAAATAAATAAATAAACAAATAAATAATAAATAAATAAATAAATAAATAAATAAATAAACGGTACATCATACTAAAGGCTTGTGTTAAATAAAATGTGTTTGGAGACTTCCAGAAAAGGAGTAAGAAAGGAGAAATGATCGATGTTGGCCAAATCTAGCCCTAGGTTCTGCCTCAGTTTACCTTTCCCAATAAGCAACCAAGTCAGAAGATCATTTAGAAACAATTTATTAGAGTACTCTGATAAAATGGGGTCTCCCTGTGAAAAAGGAGAAATGGATTGCATTTACTTTTGTAGTTAGCACAACAAAGGACTTCAAAGCAAAAGTTGGTTGGTTCAGAAATGCAGACAGTCCTCAACTTAAAACAGTTCATTTAGCGACCATTCAAAGTTACAATGGCATTGAAAAAAGCTATTTATGACCATTTTTCACACTTACAACCATTGCGGCATCCTCAAGAGCATGTGATCAAAATTTGGATGATTAGCAACTCACTCATATTTATGACAGTTGCAGTGTCCTGGGGTCATGTGATCGCCTTTTTGCAACCTTCTGACAAGGAAAGTCAATGGGGAAGCCAGATTCACTTAACAACTGGGTTACTAACTTAACAACTTCAGTGATTCACTTAACTGTTTATACATTTTGTGTAAGCCGCCCTGAGTCCCCTCAGAGATGGAGAGGCATATAAATCCAATTAAATAAATAAATAAATAAACAAACAAACAAACTGTGGCACAAAAGGACATAAAATGTGGGGGAATTCACTTAACAAATGTTTAGCAACAAAAATTGGCTCAATTGTGGTTGTAAGTCGAGGACTACCTGTAGTCATCTGTTCAGTTACATCAAAGAATTAAAGCAACCAATAATATGTGAGCATGGCCATGGAAAAGAGCATTGTATTCAGAGTAAAAGTAAAAGACCACATTTGCAAAGTAAAGCATCAAAATGGATATGGTTCATACCCATCTTTGTATTTTACCCAAATCCATTTTGAGAACAGCTAAAAATGAAACTGTTAACTACAATGAATTGAACGCTCTCCTGCCAGTCCTGGTTTCTGAAAGAGAGGCTTATGGCAAATTGTTAGCAATATAACTGAAAACCCAAATTTAACATTCAAGAAAATCCAAGTTAGTTAGCCAGTGCTACAAAGACTATGTTTCAAGTATTACAAAGTCGGTGTGGCCGTCATAGAGAAGGTTTAATCACAAGTAACCACTGCTTTCCTTTTAGCAGAGGGCACCTGCAGTAGGGATTCTACAATTTGATGTACCTCATTCCTCTTCTAAGTGTAAAAGGAAGTCTTATCAGTGATTTGAAACTAAGAGCTAAAAATCCAGGTTGTTCACTTTCTCTTGATGAATTCCTTTTCCTCTCAAGTTCTTTCTTTCTCATTGGTTTATCAAACTGCAAATGTTCATCAATTCTAATCCTGGTGATTCTAAACAGGAAATGGATCAAAGGTATTGTTTGACATGAGATGGAACTGAATGATGAAAATTAGTCATTTTTGGTCCAGTCACCAGAATGGGACAACTTGCTGCAGCCAATTCACCATGGCCAACTCATCACAGCCAATTTTCCAAGGTCATCTCACCATGGGACAACTTGCCATGGCCAGCTCTCACAGAATAACTGACTTCAGGACAATTCAACAATTCAATTTAATTATTTAAAATAAATTTAAAAATATTTTAATTTGTGTCATTTGATTTCCCTCCTTTAACATCCTTTCTTTAATGTTTCTATTGGTTTATTTCTTCGATGTTAGTGTAACCCTTGTCCTGTGGTAAGTTGTCCTGTAGTGTGTTGGCAATGGTGAGTTGACCCTGGTGAGTTGACTGAAATGAGATGGCTGCGGCGAGTTGTTGTAGACCTCCAATCACTACAATATGGAATTAAAGCTTCTTATATATGAAGCATTTAAACTGTCTTTGTCTTTCTCCATTTTTCCATTCAGCTATACACTTATACCCATAGCATTTTCCCTTCCTAAAATGAAAAAAACAGATTCCTCCATCAATGGGAAAACATTCAGATTGAAACAATTTTTAGTGGAAAGAGAAGAAATATGTATGCTGCTTCACTTATTCTCCATACAAGGCTATGTATTTGTTTTTAGAGCAAAATATGCAGTTGTAGATCATATGACAAATGAACCAATAAAATACAGAGAAAATAGGCATTTCATG
Organism: Naja naja; assembly: GCA_009733165.1. Taxonomy (NCBI): domain Eukaryota; kingdom Metazoa; phylum Chordata; class Lepidosauria; order Squamata; family Elapidae; genus Naja; species Naja naja. The sequence continues at coordinate 26,494,226 of CM019153.1, forward strand.
TATTTCCTAGCTCCTTTCTAAGGAAAATTATGTAGGTCTTTCTTTACATAATAATCTCATATTGTATTGAGCTGGAGCCTATAAAAGCTAACATAAAACAATTCATGTACTTCTCATTTAACTAAAAATACTAATAGGAAAAATTTCAGAGAGGCAAAATGTGACTTGAAAACAGCAAGGTAGGAATTATTTTATATAACTATAGGGTTGCCTAAGAGGAAATGGAAACTATTCACTCTCCATCCATTAGATAATTATAGTAATAGTAGTTAACTTGACAGAATATCATAAGATCTGACTCATGTTTGTTAAAAGGCTTTCATGTGTTCTTGAAATGTTAGCCAGCGCTAAGGTGGAAGCACCATTAAGCATACACGAAGTTCCCAGCTCTACCTTTGAGAGCATTAGAAAAAAAATATTTACTAATGCAACCAAAACGAATTAGAGCTAATGGAATGGATTTGCTTCCTATTCTTTGAATAGCTAAAGAGACATATAGCTGCTACCTAGAGCATTCTATACAGAGTCTTCACTTGCAGCTCTTAAGCCCTATAGTACTACACTCAAAGAGACAATTGTGATCTGGCATAGACACAAGTAATGAGATTCTTGACCCTTGATACAGCAGAATTGAACAAACCTGGGCCATTTGCAAACCCCAAACCCTGCAAATGCCCTCCAAAGGTTTTCCCTCATTTTAACAGGGAAAAAATGATAAAATGACTAAATTTACAGGGAGTAATCATACTACTTGTTAAGTTTGCATGAAGAGTCAGACGCGAAGAGCTTCAGTGAAGAGTTTATTTAGTGACTACAGCTCGAATGGACCCGACTTGGCTGGGCTACGGCTGCTACTTATAGCCAGCAGCCGTAGTTGCCAGCCAATCAGAGTGCAGGGTTTTCCCGCACTTTTTAAACCAATCATATTTGACATTTTACAAGAACAATTCAAACTAAACCAATAACATTCAAACCTACATCCATAACACTACTTGTATTTAATCAATGTAATGCAATTTTAATTATACTGATTCAGACAATTAAGTTAGATGAAATTTCATTTTTGTTCTTCTTCCATCTACTTTTCCAGGTGCAATTTCCATCCTTCCATTCAAACACCAAATGCCGTTTTTAGACTGAAAAATTCAGTATACAGTTCCCTGCATTAGTAATATTGTTTATGAAACTATAAAGTATTCTTCCCTTAAAGTAGGGATAAGAAAGAAAAGTTTTACATTTAAATTTATTGCAAATGCACTAATTTTACACTGTTGAAACAATATGTGAATTTAGTCCTATCTATTCTTTGACATATTTGCAGCTGCCCAAATTATATGATCCAACTGACCAATTTCTTTTAAAAAGGCAAACTGTCTACAAATTTATTCCATGCATATATATCTCCCTCAATGTGTGTGTGTGTGTGTGTGTGTGTGTGTACTTGTACATAAACACATATACAGATTAAATATGTCCTCCTACCCCAGTTCTGCTCTACTGCCTTGGCACATACATACATATAACAGCAATGTAGAAACTTGCTAGAGAGAAGAAACGATTCCTATTCTTTACCAAGAAAACCACATGGATAGAAATTTTAGAATAAATTTTGATGAGCCATTTGATGAGCCCCACAAATCAACATAATGCTGTGGAAAATTTGACAATCTTTCAGAATACTAATGGTTTTCATGACATGGCTATTCTAGTCCTTGAGATGTTTAGTTCATGAAGTTGCTATGTAAGAAAAGATAATCTGGAGCAGCAAAAGATAATCACAGTGGAAATATTGAACATGGGTCAGCGCAACACAATGAAAGATGAAATGAATTGACTACACATTGACATTTTAGGCATCATCAAAATGATGTGGATCAGGCCTGGACATTTTCAAGTTATCACATTGGCTATTGCTCATGACATGAAAACAAAGGAGTGCTGATGCTTTCTTGGTTAGGAAAGGTACAGCAAGAACACTGCTTGGCAATATTGCAATCAATGACCAAATAATATCACTCTTCATGGACAATCCTTTAATACAGGCCTGGTACTGGGCTGTGGCCCATTTGAAACCATTCAAACAAGTGGCAGGCAAGCATGTGCAGCTCCATTTGTGTAAGTGGCGGCCATTCACACTCATGCACAAAGCTCCATTTGTGTGAATGTTTGGAAATATCAAGCAGGAAAAACTAGTTAGACTGAATAATAATAATAATAATAATAATAATAATAATAGTAATTTATTAGACTTGTATGCTGCCCTCTCTCCCTAAGGACTCAGGGTGGCTAACAATAAAACCCAGTACAATATTTACAATAAAAAACAATTAAACAGTTACAAGCCTAATAAGAATAAAATAATAAATTAAAATTAATTAATTTAGCTCTAAAACAAGCCCCACCCCCGGTCAGTCCAGACCAGCCTGTTGAAAGAGCCAGGTCTTCAGGTCACGGCAGAAGGAGTAGAGATCAGGGGCCAAACGAAGGCCCAAGGGGAGTTGGTTCCACAGGGTGGGTGCTCTCACTGAGAAGGCTCTACCCCTGGGCACCGCCAATTGACAATGTCTAACCAATGGTACCCCGAGGAGACCCTGCCTGTGGGAGCGTACCGGGTGACTGGAGCGTGATGCCAGCAGGAGATGCTCCCACAAGTACCCCAGACCCAAGCCATGTAGGACTTTGTATGTTGAATGACCCAAGAAACCAAAGTTAATTCAGAATTCTCGCTGAAGACACAAATGACAAGACTCAGATTATCCTAATTCAGAGATATGTGAAACTTCAGCTCCTTAAAGAACACTATAATGATGGAGAAGGTATAATAAATGAGAAATCAAGGACATTCAATGGTGAAGTGAATGGACTCAATTACATCTGCAATGAATGCAGCATTGCAAGACTTGAAGGTCCAGGTTGGGAACAAATCCTCCTAGAGAAAATCTATGTGGGTGCTAAGAATTAGCATCAACTCAATGGCACACAATCAAAATTTAGTGTTTGTATGGTGGGTGAGCAGGTGAATAAACAGCCATGTGTGTGTATTCATACAAAGAGGTTTTTAAAGAAATTTCTCCAAGTGTTGTGGAAGTAGAATCAACAAAAAAAATGGAAAAACTGAAAGACAACAAGATGAGTCAATTCATTCTTCCCTATTACAAAACCATGAAAAGCTATTGCAGCTAGCAAGAAAGTACATATATCTGCTCAAAAAATATACCATCCTAGCTTCAAAGACACACTACCAGGAAAAATCTGTTTCCAGGCACAATTTGTATACCCAGTGTGCACATTATTTTGAAACCTTTGGCCTTCTTTTACTTGGTTTTGAGTGGCAGGAGGAGAAAAACAAATGACTGGATTTCATGGAAGTATAGCTATAAAGGCATAGGCATACTCTTTCTGTCACCATCTGCTGTTGCCTTTGGCACCTTGCCCTATATGTACCACCCAGCCAGACATGCTAGTCTTTCTAGCCAATAAATAGGAGCTAAGCTTAGGAGAAATAAGATAGATTCTCATAATTTTCCCTCAGGCAACACTTTCTCATAGGAAATGGAAGCTATTGTTGAATTGGCAAGATGGAGGGGACAGAAGGAGACTTAAAATAAAAAGAACTCTGGGAAGAAGAAAGGATAAGAAATGGAGTTCATAATGGCTGACAAACCAATACAGATCTAGACAATGTCAGATGTTGAAAGTCTGCTGTTTCTGGGAGAATTCAACTCAAAGCCTTTTAAGAAATCCTGAGTTGGAAAGTGCTGAAGACTCACTTCAGCAGGTACAGATTTTAGCATACAGCATCCACAGAGGTCATGCCATCACTGATGTACAAGAGTAATAAATCACATTATACATACAGACAGAACTATAAGTTTAAATAAAATATCCCCATAATATAGCACCATAAGATGCTGAGCTTATCGATCAAAAGGTCGGCAGTTCAGCGGTCCGAAATCCCTAGTGCTGCATAATGGGGTGAGTTCCCGTTACTTGTCCCAGCTTCTGCCAACCTAGCAGTTCTAAAGCATGTAAAAATGCAAGTAGAAAAATAGGGACCACTTTGGTGGGAAGGTAACAGCATTCTGTGTGCTTTTGGCATTTAACCACATGACCACGGAGACATCTTCAGACAGCTCTTTGTCTTTGAAACGGAGATGAGCATCACCCCCTAGAGTCAGGAACAACTAGCACATATTGTGCAATGGGAACCTTTACCTTTACCTTTAATATAGCACCATATAATCTCAGTAGGATAGATGTTATAATTCAATACCTAAGGAAGCTAATCATTTAACTGCTTCTGGTATGGGTAGATCATCTCAGGTGCCTTGAACTTTCCTGAGGAGACATTTTCAAACTATATGTATTATTATTTGGTCCAGTTCACCACCATCACATTGTGAGCTCTCAGCCATTCCCCACTTAAAGAGTTTTATCTTAGTCCTGTCATGGCCTGTCCTGATTCTATTCAGGTACCTTCATCTTTTTCAGGCAACTGCATTCCTGGAAGTAGCTTTATTGGATCTTCATGATTTGTTTGATTATAGTTGTTAAGGATCACCCATTTTAACTTGCAATTCTTCACCTAGATCCTAAGACTGAGGTATATTATCCCAAATTGACTTTCCTAGGCTTAAGCCATACCCATGCCATGCTGGGGAATTCTGGAGAATTTTGGCAGTTGAAGTCTACAGTCTTAAAGTTGTCAAGGTTGGACACTCCTTGAGAGAAGGTAATGGAGAGAAAATGGAATCACTTGAAATCAAATGAAGAGCTTGTGTTACTTTGCTTGCTGACTAAAAAGAGGAAAAAAGTAAATCTGATATGTGTTTTAGATCGAAATCTGAAGAGATCATAAAAGCTGGTAACACTGTTCTTGTCCAAATGGCAAGAATATTTACTATCTAAAAGACCCATTTTTTTGGTCAAAGATCTAATAATTCTGAGAAGTAGTTGATGGTCTAGCCAACTGACCTTTGCCATAGGCACGGATTTGCTCTCAACCCTGATAGAATGCTATCTATTGTTCAGTATGCATGCTTAGAAACATGTTCCCATTTCCCCACTCCCTTCAGGAAGATATCATTAGCATTCATTAGCTTTCATTAAAATATCTGTTTAGAAGTACTGGCATATTATTACTGTCTTATTTCTGAAACTATAGAAGAGATTTCACTTTAATGCACCGGCAAATGAAAATTGCCTGCAGAAGAATTGATGTCAGGGTCTTCATTCTGAAAAATAACAAATGGTTTAATGGTGTAGTTGATGCCCTAAGTAAAATGAAGTTAAACTTCCTTGTATGCAGTTTGAAAAATAAAGGACATGGAATACTATCATCTTGACAGATAAATAATAACATTTTTTTAAAAAAATGCAGCCAAAAAGAATATGAAACAACCAGCTCCACAAAAAAAGGTAATGTTTTGAAGGGTGAAAGGGAAGAAATCTCTGTGTATAAGTGTATGTATATAATGAGTGGGAAAGTGACAAACATTTTTAAAAAGCAATAAAAGGAGACACAAATAAAGTACCATTAAAGTAATTACATTTTCAACCGAAGAACAAAGATGTTGGGTCAGATTCTGCCTTCAGTTACAATCTGGCAACAGGAAATCAATATCGGTATATTGGGCATTTGTAAGTGAAGGAGATCTTGGTCTGTGTTCATTGTTGAAAAGCATTTTGTTGACTCTATCAGCTTGTCAAGCTGGAAGTTTTGCTTTGCATAGCATTACTTCATACCCTCACTTTAATCATTCCTCTTTTTAAAAAATATTCAATTTTAGGATCTAAACACACCCACAAAAAATATACTTCTAATTGCTGTTGAATGCACCACACACCCTCTGTGAGTTGTTTCAATTGTATGTGTAGGTGTCTGGTACTAGCCACAGTAACATTGCATGCATCAGTAGCAGAGGTGGTATTCAACCAGTTTGCACCAGCTCAGGTGAACCGGTAGTGGTGATTTGGTGTAAGTTGCCGAACCGGTGGCAACCCCTGGCTGGCCATGCCCCCAACCCAGTCTCTCGGTCACCTGGTCACCCACTTGTCCTGGTTGCTCTCCTAGCTTTCCCTACCATATGGCGGCTGTGACGCAGCTCGGGAGGATGTCCCAGGGCTGCTGCACATGCAACTGCATGTGCAGCCGCTACACATGCATTGCGCATGTTCAGCAGCCCCGGGACATCTGCCTGCCTGCCTACCCTCCCGGAGCATGTTTTCTTCCTTCTCCCAAAGGACGCGCCTCTTCCAGCCTGGCCCGGCCAGCCAGCAGGTGGGTGAGCGGACGTTCCAGCCAGCAGGTGGGTGGGAGAAGCCCCCCTTGTCATGAGATGCCTGCAGCTGCTGTGTTCTGTTTTTGGTGTGGCTGCTGGACTGCAGGCAGAGGGTGAGGATGGGCAACTAGGGAGCATGACTCTTTGTTGCCCGCATTGCCCCTGGTTGGGCCCACCATGCCCACCTGGTCGCACCTCTGTTGGCAACAGGCGTTGTCATTTCAAATTTGAGGGAGAAGTTGGGGAAGAAGGTGGAGGGTCCTGCAGTGGCTGGCACAGGAGAGCTGCTGAGAAGTGGGGAAGTGGCCTTCTAGTGGGGACGCTTGTGTCCTCTCCGCACCAAATTGGGACCATTTGGAGTAATCCTAGGAATTGGGCAAGTTGAGCCGCAGCTCCCTGCCTTCTTAGTTCAGAGAATGGCCATTTTCTGCAGGAGGAGGACTGCGGAGGGGGAGGTCTACCTGAGCAACTCCTCCGGTGTCTTCGCCGGATTATTTGGAACACTTACAAGTGAGCTAAAAGCACTGCTGTCACATGTTAGCCCAGGCGTAAAGCCAACACCAAAGAAGTGGGCATTCAGGTGAACCCTGAGTGCAGTGCTCACTGGATCTTGGCCACTCCAGGCCATCTGACCTCAAAGCCCCTTGAAGCCGGGTGAGGCAGGAGCCGCCGTTCCCAGGCTTCTACTCGTTCCTATCTTCCCCTCTCTCTCCCCCAGTCTCTGTGTCTGTATGTGTGTGTGTGTGTGTCTCCCTCATGCAAGATAATATGCCCTTTATCTTGTTGATCAATAGGAACATTAAGAGTAGATACAAAGGTCTCTCTTTGGCCTCTGTTGCTCTACTTTCCACCAGTTGAAAGACTCATGGGCTTGCTTCCTACCTTCTTCTCTCCCCTACACCTCCCACAACTAGGCATTGCTCTAAGATATAAGTAATTTCCTAATTATCTGTTTCTTGTGGTTTAGGACCTTAAAGATTTAAAACTAAATTCTCCTGTTGGACTTGATATTACTTACACAAATATCTCTAATACTCATAGCAGTGAATCATTTGAAAGATACCATGTAGTTATCTCAACTTTTTTTCTTGAAGATGTTTTTCATTTAGTAGGCTGTTCTTCTCTTAACCTGTTCTTAAAACTATTTTATTGCAGCATCTTTTTCTTGATTTGGCCTATCTTCAAGGGCTGGTCCTTGATTTGGCCTATCTTCAAGGGCTGGTCCTTGATTTGGCCTATCTTCAAGGGACATATCTGGTTCTTCAGCAAATTCACTCCATTCTTGCTTGAAGCATCACTGTTGGCATTTGTTTTTCCTTCTGTCTGATGACATGCCAGAGAGATAGACAACATATCCAAAGGAATGGACCAATTACTTGTTTTCCAAACTCAGCACATACAAAATTAGGATAGTGCCAGCTGGCAATGACTTAGAACAGACACAACAGAGGCAGAATGAAGATCAGCAATGGAGCTGCAAATTTCATGCTCTTATTGATTTCTGCTGACTCAGGGATGGATAAATAGCATCACACTCAAAACTAGAAAGCACATCCAATGATGATTCTTTTATTTATCCTGTGTGTGTATGTGCAGAAAGGGACTATATATAGTGTATGACAGTATGGATTTCATTTATTATGGATATATATGGATTTAATTATATTAAATGAAAAACAATAATCTATTTAATTATAATCCATTTAAAAGGAAAAACATATAAGCATATTGTTACATTGAAAATAAATCCATGTGCATTTTTAATTTTTCACTCAACTAGCAAAATGTCTGCTTCAATTGCAACAGATAAAAATAATAATTCCATAAGCTTTAATGTTTGAACAAAACAAAACAAGAAACAAAAAATGAAATTAATGTAGAACTAGGTTACGTAACTACCTTTTGGAAACCTACTTTGCTTACCTTCCTGAACAACCATATCTTATGCAATTTGTAAAAATTCCTTTCTGTGGTGAGCTACAAATATGGGTATACTAAGCATTTAAAGGAAAGCCATCCTTTCAGTCTGAAGGCAGAGGTCAGGACTAACTTGGAACTACAGGTATTGTTTCCAACCATTAAATTGGCAGTATAAAGAAACAGATTGTCCATTTGTCATTGTTAGTGATAAGACGCTACTGCTTTACTGCCACACATAAAAGCGCATTCAGAGCTTCCTGGTTTTAAATATGTAGCATTCCTCATATGTAGTGCCTACAAGGTTCAGACCTAGCAGAAAATCAACATTCGCCAACTTCTCAGAAATTCTGAAATGCAAAGGATCATAGATGGGACAGCATGTTGAAGAAGGGGTGAGATAAAACATAAAATGTTCTTGCTTGAGTGTCAAAGAAGTTGGCAATCTATCACATTTCCACTATCGCTGTATTCACCTTCATCTAATTCTGCTTCACCTACTGCAGAGAGGACATTCTTGAGATTATACTGGGTGGATGTGCTTCAGTGGTTTTAAAATGCTTACTTTCATCTGTTGCCACTTCACATGGGTAATCCTCAATGGGAGATTATTTTACCCTCCATTACCTTCACAATGACCTTTGACAGAAGCAGGGCTATTATGAAATCCCTGGCTGAAGCCAGACATTTTCCTATCATTTTTAAAGTACTGAACAATCTTCCCCTCTAGCTGCTTTTTCCACTGGACCTGCTAGTTTATGTGACCTGTAGTCTCTCTCAATCCATAATGACACTGCAGTCAAAATGAAAAAGTGCCTTTTTTCTCTCGCAGGAGGAAAAAGGGGAGGGGGTCCCGGGATTCAATTGAAATCACTTTGATAAAAGATAAGAGTGTGACCTAGCCATTTTAGCTCGATTTCAGAGTTCTTTCATGAAGTATATTCATCTGATTAAAATCACAGTTGAGGCTGATAACCTGTCAGTTTAACAAATCATAAAAGGTCTTGTGTTCTTCAGTGACATTCAGAAGGGTGAAACCTACTCTTTTTCAAAAATTTATTTGTCCTTATGTGAGCCAAAAAGAAAAAAGAGAGCAATTACAATCTAATTTGGCTTTTAGTAGATTCAGCACAAAATGGGTCAACTTGTGTTTAGAGTACCTATTGGTTTAATGTGCATAACTGACCAATTGCTTTAATATATTACTTAACAGAACTAGCCCAGTGTCAAAATCTCAGTAATTTCTCAGAAACTTTCTTCTGCGTTACTCTAAATATGTGCTTGTTTCTTTTAAATAACTTTTAGTAGCATTGTTTAAGTTGACTATGCAGCTGTGAGATGGCTAGTTGTGCCTGTTTTCCTTTCTTTCTGATATCCATTTTCATTATTCTACAGTCGCCCTGACTGCCCCACATCTTAGCCTGAGGTACTAGTATCTATGATTCTGAAGTGAACTCTTTGGAATACATGCTGCCTTTATGCGAGAACAGTGACTTTCTTCCCTGGAAGCCCTAGAGCATAGTTGAGGGATCATAGCATGCACAAATGTTAGGCTTAGAGTTAGGACTGTACTAAGATTCTACATGCCAATGTGGCAAAACTCTGGTCCTCTCATTGTAATCTGATTCACAGTTGAATTGACAGGTGACAACAATGACAGTTCATACTCTGCCTCTAAAGGACTTGAGTTATTCATCTTAGCCGTTCTTGAAATGCATTTTTTCATGGAAAAGTCTAGCACAGTGCCTCTTGGGCTCCCAGTATTCTCATATTCAGGACACAATTATGTGCATATCTGCTTATCTTCAAAGACCATTTCTGAGACTTTCTGGAATGCAATATCTGAAGGCCTCTAAGGACTGATTCACAAATGGATGTATGTGGAAACTTGCCATTCATTGATGAACATGCCCATTTATGTTTCTGAATAGTATTACGTTTTCTGTGAAACAAAGTAACATGAAAGCTCTTTCTGTTGTCTCCCATCTTGTACATTAAGAACTATTGTGAAGGAAATCTTCAAGAAAAGGAATGGGGTGTAATGGGGGAAGATTCCCATAAAAGAGCAAAAAACAAAAACCCCTTAAGTTGACATGTTGGGAAATCAGCCTGGAGAAAAATTAGTACTACAAGTTTTAAATAAGGATGCACACTGCCTGTGCTAGAAGACTGATTAACTGGTGGGTGTGAAAAGTTCTTTCATCCCAATTTTAATTCCCTCTGTTCTTTTCTTGCCTGTTCTGCATCAGTACAAAATCTCCGACAGGAACGACAAGCAGACTTTAGAAAAAAGAGCTCACAAAAGACGAAAGCTTAATATTTCGCAGATTTGGAAGGCACCAGCTGAATATTTACTACTAGATAATATTTATTTTGCTAGACAAGCTTAAAAGATATTTCCTTCCATCACTAGGCGATTGTTTATGGAAAAGAAAAGAGCAGTGTCTAGTGTACAGTCAATATATCATATATATTAAAATTAAGGGTTAGGCATTCAATTCTCCCGCTGATCCTCCACTCCAAAGAGTAGGATTATAACTCAGCACTAGAGCACATTTCCATGTGAGAAAAGTTTCAACAGTCCAGTAAGCCAGGAAAGATGCTAGCTGAGAACCTGGAGAGACTCTGCCATGCAGTTTAACCTCCTTGTGTTTTCCTGTAGGGAGCCATGGAGATAACCTTGGAGAAATGATTCAGAAACTATTACAAAAACAAAATATACAAAAGGAGGCTTTCAGCCCAGGAAAAGAGAGTATTAGGAAGAGATTAAGGCAGATTTCTCCCTAGCTCTCTGGGGTATAAGAGAGAGGGGAGGGAAAATTTAGTCAGGTTGGCAAGATTCTGCTACAATGACCCTCTCAACAAAATATAGCCCCAATCTTCTCACAGTGAGCCTCAGAAGGTTGACATACCTCCAGTTTCCATAGAAGGATACTGGGCATTGTAATCAACATTTTTGGGAGAATGATGCTGGAAGCAATAAAAAGTCTCTTGGTCTGATTCAGGGATCTCCAAACTTGGCAACTTTAAGACTTGTGGACCTCAACTCCAAAAATTCTCTAGCCAACCATGCTGGCTGGGGAATTCTGGGAGCTGAAGTCCACAAGTCTTAAAGTTGTCAAGTTTGGAGTCTACCCTGGTCTGATTCAAGGCAGACTAGTTTCCTTAAAGTAATTTCCAGGTTTTTTATATATAGCACAGAGTTTGCCCTTGTGAGTCAATGGTTTGATTTCATTACTGACATGTATGTTATTCCTAAATAATGTTTCAAGTACAAGGAGGTTGCAAGAGGTAGTTTTAAAGCTTGCTCCTTCTGTTATGTATCCCCTTCCACTTTCTATATATTCAAATCAGCTTTCTAAGAGATACATACCTAGACTTCCAGTGTGATTTAGAAGAACTATGGCTTTGTCAAGCCTTTCTCTGCTACCATTTTCAAAGGCTTGGAAAAAACCTTTTGCCAGGGAGTAAAAATTCTTCCAAAACATCCCTGCTAATTAGAGGTGATAGACCGTGTTTTTCTTTGCTGTCAATGCTGATAAAAAGTAGACCCGAAAAGTAATCTGAAAACATTTTTTATTTATAAAATAAAGAAACCTACACAGAACTACATGTTTGCAACCTAATCTCCACCAAGGCATATGCAGCTGGTGCAGAATGCAGCCGCGCAGGCTGTGATGGGGGTATCCCGATACTCCCATGTTACACCCCTCCTGTGCGACTTGCATTGGTTGCCGGTTGCCTTCCGGATTTCCTTCAAGGTGTTAGTAATAACTTACAAAGCCCTAAATGGCTTGGGTCCAGGGTAATTGCGGGAACGCCTCCTGCCAGCATCTAAAAACTGGTGTCTAAAAACTTGCATTCAGTGCGGGGGTGCCCCCCCCACAGCCTCTGCAATAAAAGTCTTGCCTCTTTCTTCCTAGGTCTTTCCTTTTCTTATCCATTCTGAGTCTATAAATTCCTTCCTCCACCTCACTACAGTCTGAATCAGAATCTATTTGCTCACAATGGTTTGTTGTGGACTTTTCCACATCAGAATGGCTTGAGGCCTTGTTAATTTTCTTCATGGCTGCCGCTGAGGACTTAGTGGCTTCTGCTGAGGAGGCCTCTTCTATGGCCTCCTTCAACGTGATCTTAGGTTTTAATAACAATTTGCTCTGAAGCACCTTGTCTTTGAGGCCTAGGACAAACTGATCACGCATGGCCTCCTCCAAGCTGTTAAACTCGCATGCACCCCCAATGTCTCTTAAGCTTGCCACAAAGTCATTAACGTTTTCGCTTTCCCCTTGATCCCGACGGTAAAACTCGTGTCTCTTAATGAGGCACGATACTTGTGGGGCGTAATGGGCTCTTAAAAGCTTTTCTAAATCAGGCCATTCCATTACCTTCACGTCTGCAGCTCCCGCCAATGCCTTCGCCATCTTGAAGACTGCCGGACCGCAGTGCGTAAGAAAGACCACCCTCTTCTGCTTCTCGGAGATGTCGGCGAGGTCGTTTCCTTCCAAATACATTTGGAAGCGATCCGCATACGATTCCCAGTATTCTGCCGCCGGATCGAACGGGGCTGGGGGGGTGTTCAGTGCAGCCATCTCGCTCTTCTGCTTGTCTTCCGTGTCGTCTTCCCTTCAGGAAGGATCCCACCTTCGTTGCCAGTGTTAAGTTTGCATGAAGAGTCAGACGCGAAGAGCTTCAGTGAAGAGTTTATTTAGTGACTACAGCTCGAATGGACCCGACTTGGCTGGGCTACGGCTGCTACTTATAGCCAGCAGCCATAGTTGCCAGCCAATCAGAGTGCAGGGTTTTCCCGAACTTTTTAAACCAATCATATTTGACATTTTACAAGAACAATCAAACTAAACCAATAACATTCAAACCTACATACATAACACTTTCATCGAGACCTGAAGACTTGGCTGTTTCAGCAGACCGGCCTGGATTGACCGGTGGGTGGGTCGTTTTATGTGCATTGTTTTATTGCCGTAATTTTAATAGTCTTAATTTAATTTTTAGTAATTTATAGACTTGTATTTGTTTAATATTTTTTTATTGTAAATGTATTCTTTTTATGTGTTTGCCGCCCTGAGTTCTTAGGGAGAAGGGCGGCATACAAGTCTAAATAAATAAATAAATAAATAAATAAATAAATAAATAAATAAAAATATAGAAAAAGAACAAAGGGAAATTAAGAATGAAAGTTACAGGAAGTGAAGTATAAACTTTGTACACATGCGCAGTGGATCAAAACATCACAAGACTTTCTTATCTCATTACTATGGAGACAAGATAACACAGTGCTGGCTAACAGACACCTGCTTGCTATAATATGAGCTTAGAAGCTTGAACAGACAAACCAAAAAAAAAAAACCCCGCAGTGACAGGCTTAATGGAAGAAGGCAACTTTTTGTGTGCTAAGATTTTGGTACCAGGTATTTCCAGTTCAGAAAAAGTCCTGCTATGGTTGCTGCTAATCAGGTTCAGCAAATTGCTCCAGAAAACATACAGCTTACAATGGAAGTTTCATTGAAGCCCTGAAAATGTTTTCAAAGGTTGCTACTGAATTATAAAGTTTAAGTTGACAGAAATTGAAAACAGGAAAATGAAGCAGGATAGGAAGAGAACTGACACTTATCAACTTTGGTGGTGTAGAAAACTCCTGAGAATGCCGTAGACAGCAAAAAAACTGAAAATATTAAATCAAAGGCTCAAACAAACAAATCAACCCAGTGTTGTCACTTGACAAGGCTCAAATTATCCTACTTCAGACACATAATGCAAAGACTAGCCCTCCAGATAATTTATTTATTTCTTGTTTGTTTGTCAAACATGTACAAGATAACAAGTATAAGTATGAACATAAACAAGAACAAGGGAGTAAATACAGATAAATGGGGACAATAAGGCAAGGACAGTAGGCATGCTGGTGTGCTTATGCACACCCTCTTTAAGGACCTCTTAGGAATGGGGCGAGGTCCATGGTAGACAGTTTAAGGTTGAAGCTGTGAGGGATTGAGGCTGTAATACAATGGAGTTGGGTAGGGCATTCCAGGTGTTGACTACTCTTTTGCTGAAGTCATATTTTCCACAGTCGAGTTTGGAGCAGTTTACCTTGAGGTTGTATCAGTTGTTTGCCCATGTATTATTGTGATTGAGGCTGAAGAAGTCATTGACAAGCAAGATGTTATAGCAGACAATTTTGTGAACTATGCTTAGATGGGACTGCAAGTGGCACAGTTTCAGATTGTCCAGGCCCAAAATTTCAAGCCTGGAGGCATAGGGAATTCTATTGTGAATAAAGGAGTGGAGAACTTTTCTCAAGAAATACCTCTGAACCCGCTCAATTGTGTTAATGTCCGATATACAGTGCAGGAATGGTTAGAAGGAAAGAGAAGGAGAAAACAACCAGCAGCAAGATGGATGGTTATATTGGGTATAATGTTGTAAGGCAGCATTCCAGGGTGGTATTCAGCAGGTTCTGACCAGTTCTGGAGAACCAGTAACAGAAATTTTGATTAGTTTGGAGAACCGGCAAATACCACCTCTGACTGGAGATTTTACAGTATCCTTCCCCTGCCATGCCCACCAAGCCACGCCCATAGAACTGGTAGTAAAAAAAATTGAATCCCACCACTGTGTTCCCCAATCTTTCTGGATCGGCAGACTAGTGGAGGCAGCAGGGAGGGAGAGGGGGTGATTATGCACCTGCACGCACATGCCACTTTCACAAACACAGCTTCACACGCACACTCGCCCACCACTTCTGCCACCCAGTTCTGAATGGGCAGCAGCCTGACACCAGGCTACCAGGATCAGGGGTTGGGACCTTGTTGAAAGGGACAAATTGTCATGGAGAGAATAAGTGGCTGTTTCACATTAAGCCATCCTGTGCCATCAAAATGACTTGCTGACACATAATCAATCAATCATGACATTGTATTTTTTTAAAGTTTTAATCAAGTTATTTTATTAAAATCGATTTTATTTTTGTCCAGATTCTGATTTTTTTTTTTGCTGTTGTTATTCATGGACTTGTCATAATAAGGAAAGCAGGAAGCAAATCTAATTGCTTTGTCTGCCAGATCACTAGTCACCTCTTTTTAGGTGTTGCCTCACATATTCCAGCAGAATACCTCATTCCCCTTGGGTTTTAGACTCCAGGATAGTCCCCATGATTTTCCCTATTTTTAAAACCTTTAGCTGTCTCCCTTAAACAGTCCAGTCAGCAAAGCTATCACAAAGGACAATGTAGTAAAATTAGATGTTATTTGCAGTGGAAATTAGTTCATTAATTTATTTTGCAAAAGCAGCTTTATGGAAGAAAAGGAAGAGGTTTTTTGTTATGCTTTGTTATTGCTGGATAATATATCTTTCCTGAGCCAATCACTTACTGCAGGGGAAATATCTAGTTTGACAATTTATAAGAACTTACAAACCAGGCCTCTATTTATCTCAGTTTCTGCTATCAGATTATATTTACTAAGAGTGTTGTCACAGCCTATCAGTAATTCTGATGGATACTTTGATATCAAAGCAACTACCTGTAAATTATCAGATCATTCTCTGCACGGGAATTGCCCAGTGAACAACTCCCCTCCTGTGTTTCTGTGATAATGTCTAATCATTTCTGTTTGGTTTCAGGAGGTTACATAATAAATATGTCTTTCATTGACAGAGAAAGCACCTGCAGTATTTCTCAGAATTCTCCTAATCCACGAGGTATATCCATTCAGTTCAATAGAGGCTAAAAAAAACCCTGCAGTATAGTACAGTTTTTCTTCCATTGAAATAATGAAGCCAGGATATCCTAAATTCCTTGTACATTGGCCTGGAGAAGAGTTACTTGATTGTTCATTCACAGCTTCAGAAGTTTGCTACAAACACAAAAACGTCTTCTTTAATTAAGGAAATAAAAGCAAATATGCAGCTGCTGGAAATTCTCATAAAAATTTAATCAAAACTAAATGTATACTTTATTCTATTTTTAAACACCTGGTTATTTAGAAAAATCTCTTAGACAACTCAGTAATTGCCCACAAAGGTGTAACAAGAAAATTAGTGCTTATGGAAGACACATTAGTAAAAACATATGATAGCAGCTGCAGGTTTTAGTAGGCAATTTTAGCAGTGACATTATTTTAAAAAGATTAAATAATTTAGAAGATTAACAGGTCATTTGTAACCATGGAAATTGTATTCTCTCTATGCCTAATAAACTAATTTTTACATGAAGCAAAACAACATTTGGTCCTCTGCTTGTTTGATAAGTTATCTTCAATTGCCTTTATTTATTTAGCAGAATTTACATACAGATACTGGAACAAAAGGGAAGAAGACTTTGGCATCACATGGCCAGACTCACTTTGCATCACTGTTCCATCCACTATGGCCCTCACCTTTCAGAACAAAGACCATATAGGTGGCTCTAGTCCAACCTGATGAAGACAGTTCATAACCAGATATGGCAATAGCTTGACATAAGAGCAAATAGTTAAGTGAGATAGATAGATAGATAGATAGATAGATAGATAGATAGATAGATAGATAGATAGATAGACAGACAGACATTCAAAGACTGTGCAATGCATATAAGAACTATTGCAACTATTGCAACTACATTCTTGACATTCTTCACCATTCCCTGCAAATTCTCCCCATTTGTAGGTTTCTTTGGAGATCCACAAGAATCAATTGAAATTAATTGTGCAATATGTGATTTTTTTCCCCAGGGGTGTTCATGTATGTGTGGAATGAGAGCAGGAGAGAGATTAGAATAGGGGCAGTTTAAGGCTTGCAAACAACTGAGGAAACATATTCCCAAGCTATAAGCAGGGCCAATTCTCATATTATCAGAAGCAGTCAAGTGGAACTATATCAGTGTATACTCATTTCCCACCCCCAGCATGTAATGTATAAAGAAGAAATCTTAGGAGTATTCCCTGTGGACATAGGCTTACCAACAATATGCATTTGGAAAAATGTATTTGAGTAGCACATCAAGATCCCTGTTGAAATCAGTTTATACTTCTTTTTCTGAACAAAAATTGTCTGCTGTGGTACATTTGCTTATCAATTGATTTTCATTTTGAAAAGTAAAGTTGAAATAGACAGTGGAATATTTCCTAAAATTGATATTAAAGTCTTCTTCCTAGATATGAAAAATATATCACCTTTCCTGTGATTCTTGGCCTTGAGGCCACATAAAATTGAAAATTATTTTAAAAAAAGGAATAATAAATTGAAAAAATCACTGCCTTTAATGGCAGTGCTAAGCCTTTACTTACCTCTGAATCTTTCTCTCTCTCTCTGGCTGTTCTGTATCATCATCATGATTTTTTAAAAAAACTTGGTATGGTGCAACACATTTCCTGAACACCATTTTAAATTATACAAAAGTGGTTCACTCCTTTCTAGAACATCTACTTGGGAATGCTAAGATCCTCTACCAAAATATGTTTCATGTCCAGCCAGACCTAATGAGTCTGATTGGATTTATGTTTTTAATTCTACACAAGAGCAAGACTTGTTAAAAATGATTGTTTCTTCTACCTCACTGAGAAAGAGTCAGAGAGATGAAGAAAAGAATCATTATAAAAGGGTGGCTATATCTGGAGGAGAAGGGACATTCAAAAAGATCTAGAACGCTTCAGCATTGGGCTGAAATGAATTACATGGAATTTAACCAACATATGAAATAGACATGTTTTGACCCCTTCATTTCTATGGCTTCATGACTGCTTTTATGGTACTATCATAGCATTATATTGCTTGTTGGGGGCTTAGAGATTTCCCATTCATGTCTCAACCAAGTTCATTATAATAATTTTTAGTTTGGCCAAACCTTCAACAACAAGATCAGAATAATAATGCCAGCACTGACCTTTGGTATATCAAGCCTTAGGGAAGAAAAAAAAGAGAAGGAGGAGGATAGAAGATAGGCTAGATAGAAGAAATCCGATATTTGGCCCAAAGTTATTCTGTTCCTGGACAGTAACAATACTGGGAAAGACTCCATCACTGGAGGCTTCCAAAAAGAGACCGGACAACCATTTTCTGAAATGGTATAGGGCCTCTTGCTTCAGCAGGGGGTTGAATTAGAAGACTGACACCTAAGGTTCCTTCCAACTCTATTATTTTATGCTCTATGGTGTCAATGGGCTACCCATTCCTTTTCCTTTATCGGTAATGTGCTATAAAGACAGTAGCAAAACATTTAGTTCTTTTTTTCTTTTTCCCTTTTTTTTGAAAAAGATTTTTTTTATTTTAACAACAAAGACAACAAATAAAACAATTTTTCAATTTTACAGCGTGTCAGTTGGGTACATATATCTTGTGCGCATAATAATGTTATACATTTCTTGCTTAGTTATATTTATAAACTGTTCTAATCAACATTTTACATCATATTGTTCAAATATTACATTATCATTGACATTATAATTGTTAACTTTTAAAAACATATCTCATTCTTACTAAGTTATATTCATTTTTCTTTTTCTCTTTTGATACTGATTTCTTCTCATTCGAATGTGCTAAAAGGCAAAACTGCAGACCAGGAAATATTTCCCAATTCATAAATTTGTAACTTTCTCAATAAATGATTTTTTAAAAATTTTCACACTGCCATAAACTGCCGTGCTTACTATAAGCCAATAATGCTACTTAGGATAAATATCTTATTCAATGTGCACATAAAGGAAATAAGGAACAGGAAGGAGTGAGAATAAAACAGACATGAATGACCGGCAAAGTAATCATCGTATTCCCTTTCAGATCTGAAATGTTGTGAGATAAGCAAATATTTCATTTTCTTTCTTTTTCTTTTCACCATTGCTTCCTGCCAGGTGTAAAATAAAGGAATAAAAAGATGTATTGCTTGTAACAGACAACAGTGATTATTGTCTGCAAGCACTCAAAACCACATAATTTCAGCAGTTTTTATTCACAAGAGTACCATTATTTACACTCCTGGTATATTACGGGCCTTTTTTAACCTTATTTTCTTTGGCCGAAAGAGAGAGAGGGGGAATGGGGGAAGAGTTATCTGATATAGGCCTCAATTGACATTCTGAGAACTATTTCAGTGTGATACTGTATATTAAGCCATTGTGTTAATGCATCTGTCAACATGGCAATATCATAAAAGCAAGATGGTAAGAGAAAGGGTTCCACAATTTGGTTTTCCAAAGATCCCCTGTCTCAGTCTGAACACAAATTACAAGGAGGTAACAGAGCAGGAATGGATCACATTTCTGAATGTGGAAAATTCCCTACAAATACAAATGTCGAAAAACAGGTAAGGTGTTCCAGTTTTGTTTTTTTTCTTTCTGACATGCTAGTTTCTGAACTGCAGGGTTTATGTCCATATGCAACATCACTAGGAACTTCAGGAGATTTTTTATACAAGTGCAGTCTATTTAACTAACCCAGAACATACATTGTCTTCAGGGGTGTGATTCAAATTTTTTAACAACTGGTTCTGTGGGCATGGCTTAGTTGGTGGGCGTGGCTTGGTGGTCATGTTATTGGCTGGGCGTGGCCAACTCAATATCACTCACATTGAGGCATGCATCTCCTCGCCTGGCCTCTCATGACTGTGGGGATGCTGCAACAGTTGTAAGTGTGAAAAACGGCCATAAGTCACTTTTTTCAGTGCCATTGTAACTTTGAATAGTCACTCCACACAAGAAAGTACCAGCAAAGGAGGGGGGAAAAACTCCAGAGACATTCCTGAGACAGGAAGTCTAGTCTGCCAACAATGTAATAAGGGTTAACAGAGAGGCAGTTTCTGTAAGCAACACCAGAATGTTTCCTTCCTGCCTTCCTTACAGGATTAGGCCAGTAATTTCTTCTAACAACTGGTTCTCCGAACTGCTTAGAATGTTAACAACCGGTTCTAGAAAATAGGTGCGAACCTGTAGAATCCCACCCCTGATTGTCTTCCTCTCTGACTGGATTGAGACTCCAATTTCCATCCAGCCTATTCTTTATTGTACCTACCATTATATCAAGCAACTGGTGTTTACCTGCTTATAATACCAAGATCTGCTCCAAAAAGCAGTTTATTTAAATGTAAAACAAATGAACAAGGAAATAAATGCAACCTTATTGGTTTCTCATTCATTTAAAAATGAACATATTCAAATGAATAGAAGGTGGTGGTGAAGGCATGGTTGAGCCAGTACATCATAAAGTTTAAGTTCAAGCAAAGAGTAAGAGCAAACATTGTATTATAAGCTTTCCTTGTAATTTGCAAAGGGAGGCGTGAAAACTTCCTGTTCTAAAATAAAAATCATTGCATTAGGAAATGTTCTTGCTGTTGTTGTTTTTTAAAAAAAGGAATGCTTATGAGAGACAGACCCTTTGTCTAATCTGTCTGAAACTTGGCAGTAGTGATTTCCAAGGGGGATTTCCATCTCATCTGAAAGCACCAAAGTTTTAGCCATCGGGAGAGAAAATGGGTCTTTATTAGTATCTGCATAGAAAGACGTAACATAAATCAAAAGTGATACTAATGAAGAAGTGATATGGAAAAAGCAATAACTCAGTGTGAATGAAAATAAAATGGGGTCCTAACAGAAAATAGCAGATGAAACAATCTCCCATTCCTTCTCCAGGTTTTGGTGCTTATATTAGGTTGGCAGTGCTACCGTTTTTTTTTCCAGAACTTGAAACCTTCCTCTTAGGTGTATAATCCAAGGCTCAGAACAAGGTTGTAGCATTCTAGATTTATCCTTCCTCATCTTTGTCCTCATTGGGTTAATTCTGGCTAATTGGTTGTCCCACCCATGGGCATCTACCGCAACTGGATGTTTTATCAAAATGACCAAATGTCAATAATGAGATCAAAACACAGGCCCCATCTCTTATTTTCTTGCATATAATGTTACCATGGAAGTACAGAAGGAATGAACTTTATATCAAAATATTGCCATGCACATTTTGTCATTTACTGCCCATTCCACCCTATCTCACATGCCCATAGTCTAAAATATACCAAAAGAGGTCTTGTGCAGCAAAATCCTTTGGGTTGTACAACTTGGTCTTTTTAGTTTTGACATCAACATTATGGGAAAGTAATTAGCCAATTCACAGCATACGATCATCAAATCAAGATGGTTCTTGCCCCAGTACACTCAATGTTTCCATTTTAGATTTTATCCTTAACTTGCTAATGAAAAGTTTCTCCTCTTTTGTCAGCATTTTTCCATGTGTTGTGAAGTGGTCTTCTAAATTCAACAAAGCTTGTGTTCAATGTACTCTGAATACCACCAATCTAAATTAAGTTTGACAACATGTAAATGAGTTTGCTAAATTCCATAAAGGTGAAATAAGATTTGACATCCAGGTGCAACTACTATCTTGTCACAGCACAAAACAAAAAGTCATAATGTTGGGAAAGTCTGGAAGGAGACTAGATTAACCCAAAAAATGATTCTGAAGCTCTTTAAAAAACTATATTGCAACCCATCAAAATCAACCTAATAGAAAAAATTAATTCTACCTGAAAGTCATTCCAATGTGTTATATAATAGTGCATATGCTATACATATACTCTGTAAGTATGATCTTATTATTCTGCAGGTTTTGTGGGTATTTTTTATTTTGATTTTTTATATTAAGGAACAGAGACATCAGGCATCTAAATTGTAATGAAAATCTGCAAACGTGTCAAATGGAATCAACAGGTCGTGTCTTTCTCCCTCTCTGTTATTAGAACTAATGCAATTGGATAAATTGGAACTACAACAATTTTAATTCCATGAAAATCCCAGACCATCTGTCATGTTTTGTTAGAAACTAAACAATGCAAAATTAATTCCCTTTCCAGCTTACAGGTGTGTGCCACTAACTGAAATGTGACATCATCCCATTAGAGAACACAATTTCATCAGCAAAAGAAGAGGAACATAACTGAAAAAAATGATAGAAGGGGAAGCATAAGCAAAAAGGTTAGCAAACACTAATTTATATTTATAGATACAAATTTAAGAAAAGCACTGTAGTTAGAATAGAAATATAGTCTAATAGAAAAGACAATGACAATTACCGGTATCTACCGTGTTTCCCTGAAAATAAGACACTGTCTTATATTTTTTTGGCTCCCAAAAACACACTAGGTCTTATTTTTGGGGTAGGTCTTATGTATTTATGGTGCCAAATAGTGGGTGTGAGTGTGTAGGGGGGGTGTTTCGCGGGTGCACGGTTGCTCCCTGAAAAGTCTTCCTGGAACTGGAGATTTACACTAGGTCTTATTTTCGGGGTAGGTCTTATATTAGGGCAGGTTTAGAAAATAGTGCTAGGTCTTACTTTTGGAATAGGTCTTATTTTCGGGGGAACACGGTACTTGTTAATTGAAGCTGCTGTCCAATTGTTAACTAGTTGATGGGCATTAAGGCACTAACATTTTCTTCTTAAGAATTTTACACTGATCATGAGTCCACCTAATCAGGCAGTCTTTTAGAAAGAATCTGGAGCCGTTGTTGTAGAGAACACTTGACTATTGTTTGCATGAACATGATGAAAACAAGTATGCACCTAGAAGGATTTAGAACCATTCAGAAGATACAAGTTGTATAATTCTTTATCCATGAGAAATTATATACAATATCTGTGAATTTTAGCTAGAGATGCTGTTGAGGTCCCAGAGATTTCAGAATTTAGACAGGTTGCAAGCAGCTCAGATGGCATCTGATCTGTATCTGCTTTTTTCCAGTTGAGCATTTTCTAAATACACTGGGACTACAACACCCGGTTATTCTGTTTAGAAAGTTGAAGTTGGAATGAGGTTTTTATAATGCGCAAAGATGGAAGACTACAGAAACACCAGTAACAAGGGAATGGGTTGGAAAGATAGTTGAGTTTGCAGAATTGGCTAATTGACTTGTTTGATTAAATAAGGAGTTCCAATTAATTTCATATAAAAAAAGTGGGAAACCCTTTATGGACTTTTTGCTGAAAGTGAATAAAAAGAGTTAGTGGTTTTGGATTATATCAATTTAAAAGCTTGCTGATGAGAAAAGGAAACTATGATATGAAATATGAAAGAATGGAGATGGTAATTCCTATGTTTGTTATTACTGCAAAGAAAATGGGAAACTGCTTCGTTGGATATTTTTCTTCTTCATTCTTTTTCATTTTCCTTCACTTTTTCTTTTACCTTTTTCTAAGTTCCTTTTCTACTTTTTCTTTTACATTTTTGTAGGTTTTTTTAACAGAAAATTAAATCTCAATGTTTCTGAAGGAGGTCATGTTGATGATGCCTGATGTGCATCATTGTGACTATATTAGATATAAGTTAAGTAAGCTGAATTTTAACTTTCTAAGTCTTGGTTTAGTACTCTAGGAAAAAATGAGAAACTTGGAATGATAGAGATGTTATGTCATGGGTATCAAACTGGTGGCCCATGGGCTGGAGTGTCACACATAGGCCACGCCTACCCCAGCTCTGCGAAGGGGAAAAACATCACAAAATGTCACATGATGGCAACATGATGTGACAAGTTTGACACCCATATATTATGTTAAAAACATCTGAAGGCCATGAAGTTGTAAGAGGACCACATATACTTTGATCCCAATGTCTCTTTCTGCAATAGTTCCAAAATTTTATATTTTGTAAGTTTCTAGAAGTATGTTTAGTATACATACTTCACCATGTTCACTTTAATACAATTTTTTCCCACCAATACCCCACCTTCAAGGACTACTGAAAAGGAAAAACCCCAAATTAAAACAACCATTAGATGGCTGCAACAAGAGATGTCCAACTAATCGCTGCCTCCTAATGGTTATATGGATTTTGGCAGCAATTAGGTAACTTCAAATCTCAACAAATAAATGCTCTGTCTTACATATTGACAAAAAAATCAGAAAATAAAATACAAGCTGAATAGTCAAGACCTTGTTGATGATCCAAACTCCGTCAAGGATCTTGGAATACTCATCTCTAATGATCTAAGTGCTAGAGCCCACTGTAACTACATAGCCAAAAAGGCATTAAGAGTTGTTAACCTAATTCTACATAGCTTTTTCTCTGGTAATATCACACTACTAACTAGTGCATACAAAACATTTGCTAGACCAATACTCAAATACAGCTCATCAGTCTGGAATCCACATCACATATCTGATATTAACACAGTTGAGAAAGTCCAGAAATATTTCACAAGAAGAGTTCTACACTCCTCTACTCATTGCAGAATACCTTATGCCACCAGACTTGAAAAACTAGACCTAGAAAACCTAGAACTATACTGCCTTCAGTCCAATCTAAGTATAGTATATAAAATCATACATTGCAATGTCCTTCCAGTCAATGAATACTTCAGCTTCAACCATAACAATACAACAGCACACAATAGATACAAACTCAAGGTAAACTGCACCAAACTTGATTGCAGGAAATACGACTTCAGCAACAGAGCGGTCAATGTCTGAAATACTCTACCTGACTCTGTGGTTTCTTCCCCAAACCCCAAAAACTTTAACCTTAGACTGTCTGCTATTGACCTCACCCCTTTCCTAAGAGGTCTGTAGGGGGCGTGCATAAGTGCACCAATGTGCCTACCGTCCCTGTCCTATTGTTTCTTTTATTTTCCTTATATGTATTCATTTCATGTATTCATAACTATGTTTATCCTTATACTTATTATCTTGTAAGTGATTGACTAAATAAATAAATAAATAAATAAATAAATAAAATAAAATAAAATAAAAACCCTAAACTAGCTGGGATTAGAGTTGGGGACCCTTCCTGGCAAATACTCCTGAAATGTTTGGAAGTACTTGGAGAGTCTCGCTAATATGAAGTTCTGAAGCCAATGATTCTGTGTTGTTTCTCAAGGTTCAATTTTTACTAGGTATTAAAGTCCCTGATTACAAAATGATAGTTTTATTTCTCAGACTCAGGCAGCAAACGAGGGAAAAAATCATTTCCATTATGGCTCTAACTGATTGAGATGTCAGAAAGACCAGAGAGAAAGAGAGCAAGGGAAAGAACTTATTCTCAATTGGACATTAAAAAGATTGAAATAGAGATATTGGGTAATGAAAACCAGGCAGTCTGTATATGTCAGTTGAAAGAGTCACTGTGCAGAAAAAGGAAGTCTTAAAAGCGGGGAAGGTTAGTTTTCAATCCTGTTAAAACTTATGAGATGTATGTGCTTTGTATCCAAGTTATAAATATAACACTTATTTATTTATTACTTTATTTATTTATTTATTTAATTAAACTTATATGCCAGCCAACTCCCAAAGGACTCCGGGCGGCTCACAGCAAAAACCCCCACAAAGAATTACATTATAAAAAATTTAAAAACAATTATCAGTGGTGCAGAGGTAAAGTTTTGAGGCTAGGAACTCAGCATGATAGCTTTCTTTTTTAAAGAAAATTCACAGTTATGCCCTAAGATATATAGGCAATTGTATCGATTTACTGTAGAGATATAGAGTTATTATATGAAGTAAAACCAAGTATCAAGGCAAGTAATTTTCATATTATTTGAATAAGCTCTGCTAACCAATCCTCTATTAGACAATTACTTCACATAATTGGGTGCTGGATGGCCATGAAGGAATAACTATCTCTGTCCTTTTACTCTTTCCTACCTGGGATGAGTCTGTGTGTGCCCAGAAACATTGCTTTCAGCCCTTAAAATTATTCAGTCCCATTGCTGATGTTCAAGTAACATTCATGTTGAATCCTATACCATTTCAGACAAATTCTTGGGAGACCAGGTATTCTACTTTCACCCTAGGCACAAAGCCAGCTGGTAAGCCAGTCACTATCCTTCAAGCCTAAGATAAAAGTAATGGCAAACCATTTCCAAAAAAATATTGCCAAGAAAAGTGCAAGAACATTGTCCAGGTAAACACTACAAACCACCACAGATTCAAAGATATGATCTGGTTTTTATCCAATGCGTTGGGCTAGGATAGTACCTGGCGACTAGCTGGGAGACATTAGATTCTTTAGGATTCAGAGGCAATACCCTCAAAGCATGGAGAAAGGACAAAGAGGATTTTATTGAATAAATATGAAGAGATTTTCATAGAAAGAAAGAGATACCAATCTTTCATCGCTTCCATTTACTAGACCCTCAGGAACGGCAAAATCCACAAAATCACAGCAACTTTCTAGGACTTGGAAAGTCAAAGTCTTCCTGTTAAGAATATGTTCATGAGAACTTTGCTTCAAAAAGAGTTATTGTTTTGCCTCCCTTTTAGAAGGTACCTTAGTTTTCACAGAAATGTCAACATGTTTTGTTCTATTGACTCCAAAAGGTGATTGCCCATGTGTTTCTTCCTACAGCAGCCTTTTCACTTCTCACTGACCTATTACAAAACCCACCCTGGCTCTAAGAAAAGAAAAAAGAAAGAGAGAGAGAGAGAGAGAAAGAAAGAAAGAAAGAAAGAAAGAAAGAAAGAAAGAAAGAAAGAAAGAAAGAAAGAAATCACCAATATTTGCTTTTTTCCTTCTTTTTTTGCAGGGATAATAATCTCTAAGGCTTTTTCTCAAAGCTCAATTTGAAGAAATGTTGTTGTTTCATTGTCATGATTGGTTAAATGGGATGGTTTTGTTTTCTTTCTTTCTTTCAAATTGCCTAGACTAACCTACTGAAGTTCTTGTTTTGGCTTCCACCTGGGTCAGATCTGTTCAACAATTCTTTCCTACCAAGTTGGGACAATTTATCTTTCATTTGTGCTGCAGCAGTTGGCTGGGCAGCAAATGGTAGATTTATAGCCAAACACTTTTTGTCTGACCTCTTATCAGCTTATATGATTTGAGAATCATCTGTGTCACAATACTGTTGGCCCTGTTGATAATGCAACAGTGAATTTCTTAAGTAAGTGCATTGGTGGCTTCAAATCCTCCATTAAAAACATAAAAAGTTATAAAACGAGGCTTAAAGCATAGAGTAGCTTCCCTGTGTGGCATCACAGTAAATTCCTGAACCTGGACTTATCTTCTGTTGGAAGCTAACTGCAGAAAATCCAGGAAAATCATTCACAATCATAGGACAAAGTAATATTTTATATAGGAAAATAAACAGATGCTTATTCCCTTCTCCTACTTTGGTTTCCATTCTGCAGCCCCCTTCTCAGCTCTCCTTCCCCTTTGAAATGAATGCATGCTGTCTAAGATTATTTACATATAATCAGGAAAAATTAAAGATAATTCTTTCTACATTGAAGATAAATAAAGAAGAACCAAATATCTAGGATAAAAAAATATACACTAAAATTATGATAGGCAATTTACCAAAAAATATCAAATCATATTGTTCCAATAGATATTTTCCTCTTGGGGATTCTCACCTTTCCATGTGGTGAAATCTCAACTTTATGAATGGTATAGCTTATCACAGACAATAAACTATACATTTAGGGTAGCATAGGATCTCTGTAATTTAATATTTGTCTGGATCTTCCTCCCAAATAGCAGATATCTCTTTATTTCATGGCAACACCCAGGACCTCTATGAATTTTGTCTTCTAATTTTTGTCCATTTATTTGCCTTGTTTCAGCCTTGTCTGTTCTTTTTTATTCATCTATCTTCATTTCTTTGTGATTCTCCCTGAAAAACGGAGCCCCCTACAGGCTCACAACAATAGTACTTGCTTGCAAGTAGCATCAGGTTGCCATGAGGGAGCTTCTGTGCAAAAGGTGAGCATTGCATTAGGAGGGCATCTCTCTGCAAAAAACATAAAGGTAATTTGAATGCTACTTGCATCCTGAACTGGCTGAGGAGCAGCCAGAATCCTGCAAGTTTTTTGGGTGGCTGGACGAAAAGCCTACAAGCTGTAACAACCTCTCTGCAAAGGTAGCTTTTGCTGCCCAGCTTTAGACTTTCTTGAGTGGCTGAGTGGCTGGGTTGGTAGCAGTCCAAGGCCCACAGAGACCCAATGGGATAGGTATGGGGGCCCACTGCTGCATCCCTGTAGTTGGTTGTAAGGGTGAACAACTGTGGGGCACTGCAGTGTACATAACTTTGAAACCTGGTCATGAATAGCTTTCGGGGGGCGAAATCTATGAAAACTTCAAATGGTCACTAAGCAACTGGTTGTAAGTTGTGGACCACCCATATAGAATGAGGTTAAGGAGGATTTATTAAGATAGAGAAAATTACAATTGTCATTGCTAGGAAGACTTTCTGTGGAAAAAAGAGATGTGTTGCCTAAAACGTTTTCTTATTTCAGACAATACTTGTTTCGAGAACTGATGCACCATTTAAATCCCCAGATTTATATGTCATGGAACAAAAAACAAGGATTATATATAAGATTCTCCAAGATGCAAAGGAAAGACAAAGACTGGTATTACCTGATTTTTAAACTGTACTTTATTGCCTGCTATTTGGTAAGGGGGAAGGAATGGCTGTTGTTGAAATAAGAGACGTTTAGATTTTGATGGGATGGTTACTTAAGATATGAAAAGTTGAAATAAATGTAGTGTAGGAGATGACCAGGCTCAGCCCAAAAGAAGGGTCAAACATGTCATCAGTGTCGAGTCCCTTTGCACCCATAAGACATCTAAGTCCAGCTCACCTTGAATTCCATTCACCTTTATCTATCATCAACTTTGACCATTAGTGGTTCAGATTCTTGTTAGAGAGCTTTAGCATACAATAAACCTATATATTCATTTGAACTGCCTGGACTCCTGATTTCCTGAGCTTGACATGTAGACTTTAAAAACCATTATATTATGAGTACCACACTAAGAATATGGAGTACATACAGACTCACGTTATGCCTGAAAATAATTTTGTTGGCCCAGCTCAATATGTGTTTTATAGAAAAGAAACATGGGGCAAAGACAAATGATTAATATATTAAAGACTTACCTAGTAAAGGAAAATGGGCAGCTTCAGATGAAATCAAGGGATCAATTGACTGCAGAGGAATTCTTTTTCAATGGTTTCTATATGCAGAAATAAGAGAAAGATTAAATATAGACTTTTAACGGTATCAGAAACAGAATATGATAAAACAGCATTTGGAAATGATTGTGTACAAATGATGAATATGTGACTGCTAAAATTAGTGTTTAACTTTTGTTGAGATTTGAAATGGAGGAAGAGCAAGTTAAGGAACAAATGGTAAAAAAGGGCCAAGAATTTTGGTTACAGTATTCAAATGCATCAAGAGGGGAGAATGTGGTTAAAAGATCTGAAATTCACACTGTCTTACAATTAAAAAGAAAACTTTTTAAAAATGATATACCACTGTCTAAGGTGTTATGTATGCAGGTTTGAATGTCATTGGTTAAGTTTGAACTGCTCTTGTAAAATGTCAGAAATGATTGGTTTAAAAAGTGCGGGAAAACCCTGCACTCTGATTGGCTGGCAACTGCGGCTGCTGGCTATAAGTAGCAGCGCAGGCCAGCCAAATCGGGTCTGTTATGAGCTGTAGTCACTAATAAACTCTTCACTGAAGCACTCCGCTGACTCTTCATGCAAATCTAACACTGGCGACGAAGGTGGATCCTTCCCGAGGCAGAAGTGAAAAGGTGGAAAAAGCATGATAGAAACAGACAGCAGTGTTTCATGATCTGAAAGAGCTTCTCAAACGATGGCATCTTTATGAAGTGGGACCACTGCCCAGATTCCATGTT
Organism: Naja naja; assembly: GCA_009733165.1. Taxonomy (NCBI): domain Eukaryota; kingdom Metazoa; phylum Chordata; class Lepidosauria; order Squamata; family Elapidae; genus Naja; species Naja naja. Next base: position 26,524,037 of record CM019153.1, read on the forward strand.
TGAAGGTTGAAAATGCTGCAAAAAAGCAGATTTTTAATTTCTTTTCCCTATAAGACTCAAGGTCAAGTTAACGAGCACATGGACTCCACGATTTTAAAATTATCCTTACGCTCCAAATTTAGATCACAATTCTAGGCACAAGAATGAATCTGGAGTTGTGTGCAATTAGGGCCATAATGACTATAGATTCAGAGCAAATTAATAAAACCTAAGATCACGCTTAAGGAGGCCATAGAAGAAGCTTCTTCAGTGGAAGCTACCAAGTCCTCAGCAGCAGCCATGAAGAAAATTAACAAGGCCGAAGCCATCCTGATGTGGAAAAATCCACAACAACCCATTGTGAGCAAATAGATTCTGATTCAGACTGTAGTGACGTGGAGGAAGGAATTAATAGACTCAGAATGGAGAAGAAAAGACCTTGGAAGAAAGAGGCAAGACTTTTATTGCAGAGGTTGTGGGGGCACCCCGCACTGAATGCAAGTTTCTTGATACCATCTGCCTGTGAAAAAAGAGGTCACCTAGCAAGAGTCTGCAAATCATCCAGAACTCCACCAAGCAGAAAGAAGTTTCCTGACAAAGATTTCAAGCCTAACAACTTCAGTGAGAAAATGGGGCGCAACACAGAAGCAAATGGGAAGAATGAAACTCATCAAACAGTCACCATTGGTCATTCTTCACCCTTGAGAAGCAGAAAAGTACACGTGAAGGTGTTCATTGAAGGAAGGCCTTGCCATATGGAAGTGGACACAGGCTCTTATTTATCTATGGTGTCATGGGACACCATTCACAGGCTACTTCCCAACATTTAGAAGAAGCATTTCCAGAAGCAAGCACTGACCGTTAAAGACTACCAAGGGAACAAGATTCCAGTAGTTGGAACAAGAGAATTCATCGTGAAGTTCAAAGGCCACACCAAATGTTTGCACCTGACCATCCTGGACAAGGACCGCCCAAACTTGCTGGGACTTGAGTGGTTCAATCCACTAGGCATCAAGGTGACTGGCATCAATCACATGAGCAACACTGAATGGGAGGAGGTCCTGAAGTCTGAGTTTCCAGAGGTCTTCAGCAACAGATTGGGCAAGTATATGGGGAACCCTATCACTTTCAACCTAGATCCCAAGGTGCCCCCATTCGCTAAAGCCCAGAAGGGTCCCATTTGCTTTAAAGGAAAAAATTGATGCACAATTAGATAAACTAATAGCTCAAGGATTTTAGAGCCCACTGACCACCCCAGATGGGAGACACCCATAGTCACACCAGTCAAGTCTGATGGGTCAGTGAGAATCTGTGGGACTATAAGGGGACATTGAACCATGCACTTCAACAGAGCGCATATCCAGTTCCAGTGTGCATCATTTATTACATTCACTTGGCAGGGTACAGTCTTTTCCAAATGGATCTGGCCCAGGCATATCAACAACTAACAGTTGATGATGCCACTGCAGAGGCCCAAACCATTGTGACTCATAGAGGTGCCTTCAAATGTAAAAGGTTACAGTTTGAGTAAGCGTGGCACCAGGCATTTTCCAAAGCCTTATGGAAAGGATGCTCCAAGGACTGCCAGGGGTAGTGCTCTTACTTTGATGATGTGTTAATTCTGCTGAAAATGACACTCATTACAGAGAGACTCAGAGAAGTCCTTACCAGATTCAGAAAGTTAAAAGTCAAGGAAGAAAAACAAGACTCTACTCACTGAAGTCCTTACCAGATTCCAGAAAGCAGGGTTAAAGTCAAGGAAGAAAAATGCACTCTGAAACTGACAAGGTTGAGTTCTTGGGCTACATGATTGACAAGCATGGCATCCATCCTACAGATGCCAAGGTTCAAGCAATCAAAGAAGCCCCTAGACCAAAATGCAAAACAGACTTGCAAGCTTTCCTGGGACTCATTAACTTTTATCACATGTTCCTACCTCAGAAGGCAACCATTGCAGAACCATTACACAGATTACTTGACAAAAAGTCTGTTTGGGTCTGGGGCAGGAAGGAACAATCAGCATTTAACAGTATTAAAAGACTAATCCGTCTGATGCTGTACTCATACAGTTCTCTGAGATTTACCTGTTGTACTGACTTGTGATGCATCCCCTTTTGGAGTGGGGGGGGTTGAGCCACAGGCTTCCCAGCGGGAGGGAAGCCCCTATTGCATTTTACTCTCGCACCTTGACCAAAGCAGAGAGGAATTACAGCCAATTGGACAAGGAAGCATTGGCAATTGTGCAGCTGTCAAGAAATTTCATGAGTATTTATATGGAGAACATTTACCATTGTCACAGATCACAAACCTTTGTTAGGCATTGTGGCAGGAGACAAACCTACACCCACTATCCTGTCACCAAGAATGCTGAGGTGGACTGAATTTCTTGCTGCTTATTCATACAAACTTATCCCAAGCCTGGCAAGGACATTGGACATGCTGATGCCTTGAGTCGTTGCCCCTTCCTTGTCACAGGAGGACTTTGAACCTGAGGCACACACCCTTTTTCCTAGAAACTGTTGCCAAGCTTCCAGTACACGCTGCTGAAAATTGCCAGAGAGACTGCCAAAGACACTTTATTGGCTCCTATTATAGGCTGGATTAAGAAAGGTTGGCCTCTTCAAGATCTACCTCACCTTGCCCAACCTTTTAAATCCAGGCAAACTGAATTATCTGTATTAAGAGGATGTATTTTGGTGGGTAACAGGGTGGTTATTCCTGCAAAACTGCAAAGGGAGGTTTTGGAAATGTTACATGAGGGTCATCCTGGTATTGTAAGGATGAAGGGATTGGCCAGTTTATGTATGGTGGCCAGGTATTGACAAAATGGTTGAAAACTGGGTTGCATCTTGTCCCAACTGTCAGGTAGTCAGGCCTGCCCCACCTCTCCCCCCAACAGGAATGGGAATGTCCTATGGGCCCATGGTCTAGGATTCACATTGATTCGCTGCCCTACCAGAGGGCACACCTTCCTTATTATAGTAGATGCATATTCCAAATGGCTAGAGGTATCCCTATGGCATCCACCACAACTGATGCTGTCATCAAGCAGCTTAAAAAGCTTTTTGTAACCCACGGGTTACCTGATGTGCTTGTCTCTGACAATGGCCCTCAATTTACATCCAACCCTTTTGAATCCACTTAGCACAACTGAGTATCAGACAGCCCTCACTGCCCTGGGCACCCTTTGCTAATGGCCGCTGAACGCATGGTACGCTTTACCAAAGAGAAGCTTCAGCAATTGGGTCCTGGGGACATCACTGAGAAGGTTGAAAAACTTCTTAGTGTTCAGCACATCACTCCTAACCCATCACTAACTTATCCCCAGCAGAGTTGTTGATGGGTAGGAAACTTAGGTCTCCCTTGACCGCCTTCATCCCACTTACGCACCCAACGCACCATGAGATTCCACTAGCAAAGTTTGCACATTCAGTGTGGTGATTCTGTTTATGCTAAGAACCTTATGTGGAGCCTTCATGGATTCCTGCTGAAATAACTCAAATCACAGGCCCTCGTTCTTACAGGGTACAAACAGAGGATGGAGTCCTCTGGAGCAGGCACATTGATCAGCTTAGATCCAGTTACCTCAGGAACATCGCAATTGTTCCTCTCTAGTTCCCATACCTAATGCTTTTCTGGGGGGAGGGGAGGAACATGAGGATAATCAGCAAACAAGAATCAACCCCATGTGTAACGAGCCATTATGACAGGAACCATCCCAAAACCTTTCACAATGCCAAAATCCATCCTTACAAGTGGAAGATTGCACATCACTACCTGACTTGGGTGCTGACATTGGGCTGGAGATGGGTTGGGAGGAGAGACCAGATTCTAACAATCAAACAGGTCTTCTTTCACAGGAAGCCAACTAGGGAAATGTCAACAGACACATTTCCCTCTCACTGGGTGAGAACGTTAAAACTTCTGAACCACAAGGTCTCAATGTACACGTAAGAGCCCCCCTATTTAAAAGAATACATTAGATAGGTTGGGGTTTGAGTATGGACTGAACCTAGTGGGGAGGGGTGTTATGTATGCAGGTTTGAATGTCATTGGTTAAGTTTGAACTGTTCTTGTAAAATGTCAGAAATGATTGGTTTAAAAGTGCAGGAAAACCCTGTACTCTGATTGGCTGGCAACTGCGGCTGCTGGCTATAAGTAGCAGTGCAGGCCAGCCAAATAGGGTCTGTTATGAGCTGTAGTCACTAATAAACTCTTCACTGAAGCACTCCGTCTGACTCTTCATGCAAATCTAACATAAGGCATATCAAGTACTTTTTATCATGCATGGCAGAATTGTGAAAAGGTGAAAAGAAACATATAAGAAACAGACAGCAGTTGATTTCATGATCTAAAGCAATGCTTCTCAAACATGGCATCTTTATGAAGTGTGGACCAACTCCCAGAATTCCCCTATAGGTTGCCAAGGTTGAGAAATGCTGATCTAAAGAAAAAAGCAGAATTTTTTAATTTCTTTTAACCCTATAAGACTCAAGGTCAACAGAATTAACCCAGAGCACATGGAAAATCCTCCACCATAATTTAATAATTATCCTTTTGCTTCCAAATTCCAGTAGATCACAGGGTTCTCAGGCCACAAGAATGAATCTGGAGTTGTGTGCAATTAGTAGGCCATAGGATGACTATAGATTCAGACTAAACTTAAAATATTGTGTAGGTTGCATGCATGTGTCTGATGCTCTTCCTGGATAAAATATACAGACTGTAAATGCAGACACAGCTTGCATAAACTCTATTGTGCAACCTCAGGAGTATAATAAAATATTTCTATAGAAAAAGCTGAAAGTGACTACAGAGCTTATAAATGGCCAAGGAAATAGGATGTGCCATATATGGGACAGATTCTTTTGTGTATCTGAAAGTGATTTTAAAAAATATTTCAGGCATATTTTAGTTATCTTATTTAACAACAACAACAGATCCTGGCATCTTTTCATCTCCTGCATTGTCTTAATGGAAAACAGATGGCTGAACATTAAAAGACATTTGCAACCCTTATGATGTTTCAGCTAATGGACAAGCTGAGTCTGTTCTGCTATCATAGACAGTTATTAACTGGACACAATAATAGATATACTTGATTACAGTATGTGCTTGCTTGTGCATCTCAACCTGTGAGATGGTCAGAAATAAAACATAGTAAATAATTTTTACTGACATATACAGTAAAACATATAGCTAGATGGAACATAACATTTTTCATTTTCTCTACAAAGAGCCCAAGAATACTACCTCTATGACCTTATACCATTGCATTCACTATTTTTTAGCTGCAACTGATATTTGTTATTACAAGTTTTTTTTAAAAGCAATGCTTTTAAAAGCAACGAATCCTACTCAGTCTTTGGAAATGCTCCAATCTCCTGCTTCCCCAAGTAATAAATAATTGTTTGTGTTAGACTGAGCATATTAGATATTTGTTTACACAACCCTTCCAATTGTAAAGGCCACTTTACAGGAGTTTCATTGCAATCTCAGCTATTGATTGAAATGAGCTTTTCTGTAGTATTTTCTCTGCAATGGCTTTAAAGACGAGGGAAATGATCCCTCCTAGCTGAGAATGTTAAGTCCCCTTGATTTCAACTGTATCATGACAATCACAACCTTAACTGCTTTTTCTGATGAAATCAATATGACCCAAGATGTTGTGATTTTGCCTGAATGATGTCCACAGCTGTTTCATTTCTCTGAAAGAAATTTAAATTATCTCCCACATTTTTGTCAGCTGTGCCAGCTTTTTCTCTGACTGCTTCTCTTCATCCTTAAGTGGAAACTTCATTCAATTTCAACATTTCTTATCTTCTTCCAGTTTTCTGAGTTATCTTGCTTAGAACAGTCTGTTAACTATTCTGGTATGAAGCAGATGGTCTAATAGGATGCTTGTAAACATGCACATCTGGGATGTTGGCCCCCCGGCTTCCTTGAAGAAAAGTTTAAAGTTCTTTCCCCCATAATCTCTAGTGCACCTTTTATCACATTCCTGAAGAGAGCCTAATTGGTAAACACTGCCACCAGTGACTTCTCCCTAAAGAAATTATCTTTGGTGCTGAATTTCCAGGAGTTAGTGAAATGACACCCTCTTCCTTTTTGTAGTTTAATCAAGTAGGGAGATGTATGCGCTTGGGTTAAAATCCTTTCAGAATGAGAAGCATTGATTCAATAAGAATTCAACCCTTAATTAGTTATGTTGATCAGAGTTAAAGAATTGAGGGGGAGTTTTTTAGAAAAAGGAAATAGAAATGACTTCTAAAAGATCTATCCTAGTTACACCCACAGACACAGAGGAAGGACAGAGCAAAATACAAAGTGCCACAACTCAAATCATTTTCCTTATAATAAAACCCCAAAATTCTTATCTACACTTAGCTCATTCTTTCCTAGGTAAATGCATTTTTTTCCTGGAACTCCAACCCAGCCTTTGTATCTGAATAGTCCTGCCCTGACTTTAAATCAGGGTAGGGAGCAATTCTCCCACTCCTTCCATGAAAGAAAAAGATAAAGGCATCTCCCTTTCTCCATCCTCCATTTTAATATATTCTGGAACATTTTAGTTCCATCTTTAATTTGAAATTAATTTGAAAATGGAATTGCTCTGCCAGATTTAAGCCACTGCTTGCAGATTGTTGCAACTGACTTTATTCAATACTTAAAAGAGTGAAGGATGATAACAAAGAGCAAATATGCATAGGCCCACACAGAGACATAAAGGCATAAGCCTGAAGCATATATCTATTGAGTTTCTTCTTCTGCCTTACCTCTCGTTCCTGTTCTCTCTTTGTCTCTCTTTCTTTCATTCCTCATTACATGCACACATTTTTCTTTGTGCAGTTCTATCCCTCAAAAAAAAAAAGAGCTTCTCTATATGCAATTTTGGAATGGCCAAAATTTTACACTCAACCAAACAAAAACTAGAAAATATTATTTATAGTCATGCAAACCCATCAATTGGTTCAAGGCACCCTCTGAGGTCTGCTCCATTCAAGTTACAAAATGTATCAAACAAGAGAAGACCTTTTCGGTAGCAACAATTCAGTTCTGGAAGTTCCTCCAGTGGAAACTCATGCAGCTCCCTACTCATCTTATGCAACACTGGACTCTTTCCTGCTATTGCTCTTTCCATTGGTCCATAATTATATTCCTTTCTGTTCAGATTGTGCTGAGTATATTGCTGTTAGCCTCCTTGTATTTCAGAATAGATGTATAAAACCTGAACCACACTTGTGATCACAGAAATTTGTAATATGGGTGGGATTTGATATCCTGGATATCCCTCTCTCGTTTTCATTTTCTCTCTGTTTTTTTTAATTTGGAAGATATGGCCATCACTGAGATACAGTTGTTGCACTATGGTGATTAAGTTCTTGCCCTGGGTTGGGAAAGACCAGGGTTGTTTTTATTATTATTATTATTATTATTATTATTATTATTATTATTTGATTTGATTTGATTTGATTTGATTTGCATGACTGTCCATCTCATTTAAGTGACTCTGGACCAGAGGTGGTATTCAGCAGGTTGTGACCAGTTCTGGAGAATCAGTAGCAGAAGCAGAAATTTTGAGTAGTTCAGAGAACCGGCAAATGCCACCTCTGACTGGCCCTGCCCCCATCTATTCTCTGCCTCCCGAGTCCCAGCTGATCAGCTGGGTCTTCTTTTGTTGCCCTGCACAGGAGAACGGAGCTGGAAAGCAGGTTAGTGGGGTGGGGAGGGAATGGGATTTTGTAGTAACCTTCCCCCAGGAGTGGGGACCGAATGGAGATTTTACAGTATCCTGCCCCTGCCACACCCATCAAGTCATGCCCATAGAACTGGTACTAAAAAAACTTGAATTCCACCACTGCTCTGGGCAGCTCACAACACTTAAAAATAGTCTAATTTTAAAAAAAACAAGTTAAAAACCAAACTACCAATAATCAGTTTAAAACAGAAAAAAGGGTTCAATCTACCCCTATTGTGAGTGATTCAGGACTAGTCACTATCTCCCAGGCCAGCCTATGCTAAAGTAGAACTATGCAGTTCTTCTGAGGAGGTCCTCTGTTTCAGTGAAGCAATGAGCCCTCAAAAAGCTACTTCACAAAAGGAGTGTGGCAAGTTTTCTACCAGAAAAGAACTCCTGGCCAAGCACAGGATCCATGAAAAACTAGCTGTTTTTTCTAGGCGCTGAAAGAGATTTAAGAGGAGACTGACAATTTGCTTCATTGAGTTATTACTTCTTCAGGTCCATAAGGGGAGTCTTATCTTGTGAGAGGTAAGCTTATCTAGGGGATAATCTTATCTGAGGAGAAGCTTATCTAGTGCAAAGCTGCCTCACACAGCCTACATCCTAGGATTGTGTTTGGTCGTGAGAAGAGTTATGGAAAAGAATACTATGCTTTGTGCTCCTGGAATAAAGAGAGGTTATAAATCTCACAATGTATACATGAATGCAAACAAGAATAATAGATCTATATCCTACAGATATCGTAACTATAACCTAGACAAATGTGTACAAATAAGCTAGATCAGTATAGGCAAAAATACTTAGTTTCTATTGAAGGAAAATTTGGACTAGCTGCTCAAAATTATTTTTAAAGAAAACTATTTAAACCATGAAGAATATTTCACATATGTCACTAAGGAGGTTTCCCAAAGTCCACAAACGAACCAAACCAAGTCCTTGTGAATTGATCATATCTATTCCTATCTTGGAAATGTTTTGATTGCCAAAAAGCTTTCTGTGTCCTTTGCACTTTAGAGCATCTAACCAGTTCTGGGATGCTGGTTTCCATGGTTCCCAAATGTTATTCATTTTGTTTAATAAATATCATTAGAGACACTCATCTTCCCAGCAGCTCAAGCAATTTTGCCCAACTGAAAAACACAATAGTTTCTTCAGCCTTGGTTAATGTGACCCTGAAAATTAATTTCCCATGCAACTTCACTCATTAAGGAGGAGAGCAGCTGCATGTTGAACTGATTTCCTTCTGAGTTCTGATCTCCAGTCCCGGCCTCACTTACATTCAAAATAATTGCAGCCAGGCAGCTATAAAATACATTTGAAGTGAAGGCTCTTTAAACTTTACAGGATCAGTTCTATTGGGAATCAAAACTCCGGCACAATGAGATATATTAGTTATCAGCATTCTGTTCTGACAAAGCTACCTTTTGATGCCCGAAAAAAAATATTTATTATGGATGCTTCTCATAAACTTGCTCAGAGGAACTCAACAACCCTTTACAAAACTGAGATGCAAACAAGAAACAGGAAATAAAACTATCCAATCTGTTAAGATCCAAAAGTGCACTCCATGAGCAAATTGCCTGCACTAGACGGGAGTGGAGAATTTATTTTATTGTCCACTGTGCTATTGGTTCATTGCATTTTATTGTTTTAAAATTCACCCCTTTCTTTTAAAAAAAAAATTAGAAACTTTTTAAACACTGCCCAGAAAATTAAGTAAAATTTTAATAGCACATCTACTGTATGCTAAGGGATGCAGTGGCTCAGTGGCTAAGATGCTGAGCTTGTTGATCAGAAAGGTTGGCAGTTCAGCGGTTCAAATCCCTACCGCCACGTAACGGAGTAAGCTCCTGTTACTTGTCCCAGCTTCTGCCAACCTATTTGAAAGCATGTAAAAATGCAAGTAGAAAAATAGGGGCCACTTTGGTGGGAAGGTAACAGTGTTCTGTGCACCTTTGGTGTTTAGTCATGCTGGCCACATGATCACATAGACGTCTTCGGACAGCGCTGGCTCTTCAACTTTGTATCAGAGATGAGCACCGCCCCCTAGAGCTGGAAACAACAAGCACATATGTGTGAGGGGAACCTTTACCTTTACTGTATGCTAGTAGTGTCAGAATATAATAACCATACCTAGATATATTAGTTAATAAATTACAAATCAATGTAACAATGACAGTACACTATCACTAGCATCATGCCATAGCATAATTATTGTTTTATGCACTGTATTGGTGTGATTGGACATGTATGAAAGATTGTAAAACCTAACAAAAACATGTCTCATAGGCAGAATGGTGTTCTTGGGAAAAAAGATTGCCAGAATAATTTTGAAGCCAATTTAGTCTAGTGGTTAAGGCACCAGGTTAGAAACCAGGAGATAGACATCTCTGTAGGCAAGATTAATAGTTGCCACTGAACAAAGGAGGCAAAGATTACAAAGATCTTTGCCAAGTAGTAGTTTACCTATGGTTTGATCTTCAGCAACAGTGCATGTCAGGATAATTGACTTATTAAATTTATAAGTTTAAAAGGGGTTGAAATATTTTCACTTCATTCCATTTCCTCTTCTCCAAAAATGAGAAAACACACACACACCAGATCCATGGTTTAAGTCCAAAGGTTTACTCACTCTCCCAAATGTGAGCTTCCTGATCAAAAGCAAAGTGAAATCAGTATTTTTAAAATCCCTTTCCAAACCTTCAATTTTTTTTCAGAATCCAACTGTCTGAAATTTGGTGTAGGTTAGTTTCAAATCATTTTCTTGGAGCCAATAACTGAATACAAATTTCACTGTTCTTGGTAACTCTATGGTGCACAACAGATCTACACTCAGAGATTATATAGAGTAAGCCCGATGTCAGTAAATATATTTAAATATTTTTGAAATGATAAAATGGCTAGGGTCTCATGCAAGAACCAAGCTTTGTGAGATATGGCTTTCTAGCAATATTAAGACCTATTTATTTATTTTCAATATTTGAACATTGTCCCAGTTGTGAGGGTCTGGGGAAGTATGTAACAAAGTAGACAAAAACAGCAAATTAAAACATGAGAATTTTAAATCTGAAACAAGAGAGACAGAGGTCATGGAGTGCCATCTACTGGTGCTATTAGCCTTATGGCACATGAGGATGCCTCATTGGAAAACCCAACAGTAGAGTCACCCTTATACAGTTGCTGCGACAAAGGTAGGCTTAATGAGACTCCAATGTGGACACACACTGATAGATTCAATGCTATGGAACAAAGACTCTATTCATTGGTTCATGCCATTCAAATATTATATGCATAGCAAGACAGCTGCTGCTATTTCTCCTTGTTTTCTCCCTGACCCATTTTCCTGCCTTCTTCAGCAAGTCAAAGGTCACCAGGGCCTCACATATATTTCAAAGTAGTGATCATGGGGTTAGAGTGGTAGAATTCTACCATTTCTTGAGATGGATAGACTATCACTATTGTAGATACTATTTCATGTTTTTTTTTCATTTTTGTCCCTCTCTTTAGTTTTGCAAAAGAGCCTCAACTATTATTTTAATTTCTTTTTCTCCTTGCTAGTCTGGTAATTGGTTAATAAAGCCATTTAATCTTTGGTCAGTGGTTCCAAAGTATAGAATTAAAATGCTAACATCCATATTCAGCAGAAAGCTTTATCGAGTTCCACAGGACCCATCTTCTACTATGCAGGGTTGCAGTTGGAGTTATGAATCTGTTAAGAGTAGGCAGAGAAAAAACTATAAAGGGTAGAACATACAAGAAAATGAGATGGAGACACTCCTCCAACAAGTCTGTTTCACAGTAAAATCAAACACTGCTACTTTACTTTATATGTTTGAGGGGGGAATCTTTGAACTCATCTAAGCAGCAGGTATCCCTAGAAATGAATAGAAACAGGAATCCATAGTGCCTCAAAGACTCTGACGCAAGTGGTCTCTTAGATCTCTGCTTCAAACAGCCAAGAATTATTGTAAAAGTGTTGACTTCCTTAGGGCAATACATTTACTTTTAGGGAGATTAGCTGCCATTAGAATACCAATATGATGCAAATGAAGGAGTAATATATAATGATTGACATTTCTCAGTCTATTGCCAACCTGTTGGAGGGTAACTACATAGAGAATGCTCCTGATTTGTATGAACTCTTAAGACATGTTATCTGTGATCTAACAAAGCACCAGATGCATTTGACCAAAGTGCCTGACTGCATTCAATAAGTACTCTACATTTTATCTTGGGCAGTTTACTCAAATGTTTGACTCTGACTCTGTTTGCTAAGAAGATACAATGAAAAGAAACGAACTCTCCAAGCTACCGAATACTTCTTTTTTCCAGTTTCAATCGTCTCTCCAGCCAAGCACAGTAGACCAATAAAGCCTAAAAGAGAATGTGTTGCTTTTCCAAAGAGGCCCATTAGATTAATGTACAATTTCATTACTTCAACTGCACAATTCCTATGTGCTCTTTCCAACTCTACTGCCACCATGTGAGCCAACAAACAGACTGAAGGCTTATAAAAGAAGAGCAGAGAAGTAAAAATTAATGAATATGATAAGGACATGCTGTACCTGTCTGAATTGTTATATGCCAGAGATTGAGCTGACATCAAGGAGAAAATCCAAGGAAGGAAGATAAATGAAAGATAAATGTGGCCTCTATCCTTTTCACAGACACATTTGACAAAAATAATAAGAAATTTAGACATCTGTAATGATTCAATCACTCTTTTTTTCTTCTAAATTATCATGCAAAAATACACATAGGCACAGCCCAAAGTGAGGGCACACAGGTATAGTCCAAAGCAAGGGACTAGGATGGTTAAATAAACAAGGAGCTGTAGGAAGTTAGCCCCAACTCCTCTCCTAGAAAATTGAAATATCCTAGGAAATATTAAAAAGGCAGAATATTTCCTCTAAAAAGAGTAGAAACTCAGAAGCAGAAACTCACCTCGGAAGTAGAAACTCACCCCCAGCTTTGTTAATGGGTGAGCCATTAAGGCCTGGACCAGAATACTTTATGTTAAGTTTGCATGAAGAGTCAGACGCGAAGAGCTTCAGTGAAGAGTTTATTAAGTGACTACAGCTCGAATGGACCCAACTTGGCTGGGCTACGGCTGTTACTTATAGCCAGCAGCCGTAGTTGCCAGCCAATCAGAGTGCAGGGTTTTCCCGCACTTTTCAAACCAATCATATTTGACATTTTACAAGAACAATTCAAACTAAACCAATGACATTCAAACCTACATACATAACACCCCTCCCCACTAGGTTCAGTCCATACCAAACCCCAACCTATCTAATGTATTCTTTCAAATAGGTGGGGCTCTTGTGTGTACATTGAGACCTTCATGGTTCAGAAGTTTTTACATTCTCACCCAGTGAGAGAGGAAATGTGTCTGTTGACATTTCCCCACTGGGACTTCCTGTGAAAGAAGACCCTGTTTGACTGTTAGAATCTGGTCTCTCCTCCCAACCCATCTCCAGCCCAATGTCAGCACCCAAGTCAGGTAGTGATGTACAATCTTCCACTTCTAAGGATGGATTTTGGCATTGTGACAGGTTTAGGGGTAGTTCCTGTCGTAATGGCTCATTACACATGGGGTTGATTCTTGCTTGCTGATTTTCCTCCTGTTCCTCCCCTTCCCCTAGAATTGACATCAGGTGAGGAACTAGAGAGGAACAAGTGATGTTCCTGAGAGAACCTGGATCTAAGTTGATCAATGTGCCTGCTCCAGAGGAGTCCATCCTCTGTTTGTACCCTGTAAGAACGAGGGCATGTGATCTGAGTTATCTCAGCAGGAATCCACAAAGGTTCACCTATGAGGTTCTTAGCATAAACAGAATCACCCACACTGAATGTACGAACTTTGGAAGTGGAATCCAGTGGTGCGTTGGGTGCGTAAGTGGGATGAAGGCGGTCAAGGGAAGATCTAAGTTTCCTACCCATCAACAACTCTGCTGGGGATAAGTTATTAGATGGGCTAGGAGTGATGTGCTGAACACTAAGAAGTTTTTCAACCTTCTCAGTGATGTCCCCAGGACCCAGTTGCTGAAGCTTCTCTTTGGTAAAATGTACCATGCGTTCAGCCCGGCTGTTAGCCGAAGGGTGCCCAGGGGCAGTAAGGGCATGTCTGATACCCTGCTGTGCTAGATAGGATTCAAAGAGGTTAGATGTAAATTGAGGGCCATTGTCAGAACAAGAACATCAGGTAACCCGTGGGTTACAAACAGTTTTCTGAGCTGCTTGATGACAGCATCAGTTGTGGTGGATGTCATGGGAAACACCTCTAGCCATTTGGAATATGCATCTACTATAATAAGAAAGGTGTGCCCTCTGGTGGGGCCAGCAAAATCAATGTGAATCCTGGACCACGGACATTCCCATTCCTGTGTGGGAGCGAGAGGTGGTGCAGGCCTGACCACCTGACAGTTGGGACAAGATGCAACCCAGTTTTCAACCATTTTGTCAATACCTGGCCACCATACATAACTCCTGGCCAATCCCTTCATCCTTACAATACCAGGATGACCCTCATGTAACATTTCCAAAACCTCTCTTTGCAGTTTTGCAGGAATAACCACCCTGTTACCCCACAAAATACATCCTCTTAATACAGATAATTCAGTTTGTCTGGACTTAAAAGGTTGAGCCAGGTGAGGTAGATCTTGAAGAGGCCAGCCTTTCTTAATCCAGCCTATAACAGGAGCCAATAAAGTGTCTTTGGCAGTCTCTCTGGCAATTTCAGCAGCATGCGCTGGAAGCTTGGCAACAGTTTCTAGGAAAAAGGTGTGTGTTTCAGGTTCAAAGTCCTCCTTGTGACAAGGAAGTGGGCAACAACTCAGTGCATCAGCATGTCCAATGTCCTTGCCAGGCTTGTGGATAAGTTTGTAAGAATAAGCAGCAAGAAATTCAGTCCACCTCAGCATTCTTGGTGACAGGATAGTAAGTGTAGGCTTGTCTCCTGCCACAATGCCTAACAAAGGTTTGTGATCTGTAACAATGGTAAATGTTCTCCCATACAAATATTCATGAAATTTCTTGACAGCTGTAACAATTGCCAATGCTTCCTTGTCCAATTGGCTGTAATTCCTCTCTGCTTGGGTCAAAGTGTGAGAGTAAAATGCAATAGGGGCTTGTCTCCCACTGGGAAGCCTGTGGCTCAAAACCCCACTCCAAAGGGGATGCATCACAAGTCAGTACAACAGGCAAATTCTCAGAGAACTGTATCAGTACAGCATCAGACGTGATTAGTCTTTTAATACTGTTAAATGCTGATTGTTCCTTCCTGCCCCAGACCCAAACAGACTTTTTATCAAGTAATCTGTGCAATGGTTCAGTAATGGTTGCCTTCTGAGGTAGGAACATGTGATAAAAGTTAATGAGTCCAAGGAAAGCTTGCAAATCTGTTTTGCATTTAGGTCTAGGGGCTTCTTTGATTGCTTTAACCTTGGCATCTGTAGGGTGGATGCCATGCTTGTCAATCATGTAGCCCAGGAACTCAACCCTGTCAGTCTTAAGTGTGCATTTTTCTTCCTTGACTTTTAACCCTGCTTTCCTGAATCTGGTAAGGACTTTTCTGAGTCTCTCTTGTAACTGAGTGTCATTTTCAGCAGAGATTAACACATCATCAAAGTAAGGCACTACCCCTGGCAGTCCTGGGAGCATCCTTTCCATAAGGCTTTGAAAGATGCCTGGTGCCATGCTTACTCCAAATTGTAACCTTTTACATTTGAAGGCACCTCTATGAGTCACAATGGTTTGGGCCTCTGCAGTGGCATCATCAACTGTTAGTTGTTGATATGCCTGGGCCAAGTCCAGTTTGGCAAAGACTGTACCCCTGCCAAGTGAATGTAACAGATGATGCACAACTGGCACTGGGTATGCGCTCTGCTGCAGCGCATGGTTCAGTGTCCCCTTATAGTCTCCACAGATTCTTACTGACCCATCAGCCTTGACTGGTGTGACTATAGGTGTCTCCCACCTGGAGTGGTCAGTGGGCTCTAAAACCCCTTGAGCAATTAACTTGTCTAATTGTGCATCAATTTTTCCTTTAAAGCAAATGGAACCCTCCTGGACTTTAAACGAATTGGGGGCACCTTGGGATCTAGGTTGAAAGTGATAGAGGTCCCCATATACTTGCCCAATCCTTCGCTGAAGACCTCTGGAAACTCAGACTTCAAGGCCTCCTCTCATTCAGAGTTGCTCATGTGATTGATGCCAGTCACCTCGATGCCTAGTGGCTTGAACCACTCAAGTCCCAGCAAGCTTGGGCGATCCTTGTCCACGATGGTCAGGGGCAAACGTTTGGTGTGGCCTTTAAACTTCACGTTGAAATCTCTTGCTCCAACTACTGGAATCTTGTTCCCTTGGTAGTCTTTAAGAGTCAGTGCTTGCTTCTGGAAATGTTTCTTCTGAATGTTGGGAAGTAGCCTGTGAATAGTGTCCCATGACACCATAGATAAATAGGAGCCTGAGTCCACTTCCATTTGGCAAGGCCTTCCTTCAATGAATACCTTCACATGTACTTTTCTGCTTCTCAAGGCTGAAGAATGACCAAGGCTTGAAATCCTTTTCAGGGAATTGCTTCCTACTAGGTGGAGTTCTGGATGATTTGCAGACTCTTGCTAGGTGACCCCTTTTCTCAGCGTAGGCAGATGGTGTCTAAAACTTGCATTCAGTGCGGGGTGCCCCCACAGCCTCTGCAATAAAATTCTTGCCTCTTTTTTCCAGGGTCTTTCCTTTTCTTCTCCATTCTGAGTCTAAAATTCCTTCTTCCACCTCACTGCAATCTGAATCAGAGTCTATTTGCTCGCAATGGGTTGTTGTGGATTTTCCACATCAGAATGGCTTGAGGCCTTGTTAATCTTTTTCATGGCCGCTGCTGAGGACTTGGTGGCTTCCGCTGAAACAGCTTCCTCTATGGCCTCCTTAAACGTGATCTTAGGTTTCATTAACAGTTTGCTTTGTAAGACCTTATCTTTGAGGCCTAGAACAAACCGATCACGCATGGCCTCTTCTAAGTTGGTAAAGTCACAAGCACCCCCAATGTCCCTTAAACTTGCCACGAAGTCGTTAGCATTTTCACTTTCCCCTTGATACCGACGGTAAAACTCATGTCTCTTAATGAGGCATACTTGTGGGCGTAATGGGCTCTTAAAAGCTTTTCCAAATCAGGCCATTCCATTACCTTCAAGTCTGCAGCTCCCGCCAATGCCTTCGCCATCTTGAAGACTGCCGGACCGCAGTGCGTGAGAAATACCGCCCTCTTCCGCTTCTCGGGGATATCGGCGAGGTCGTTTCCTTCCAAGTACATCGAACAGGGCTTGGGGGGTGTTCAGCGCAGCCATCTCACTCTTCTGCTTGTCTTCCGCGATGTCTCTTCTTCAGGGTAATCCCACCTTCGTCGCCAATGTTAAGTTTGCATGAAGAGTCAGACGCGAAGAGCTTCAGTGAAGAGTTTATTAAATGACTACAGCTCGAATGGACCCAACTTGGCTGGGCTACGGCTGCTTCTTATAGCCTGCAGCCGTAGTTGCCAGCCAATGGGAGTGCAGGGTTTTTCCCGCACTATTTAAACCAATCCCATTTGACATTTTACAAGAACAGTTCAAATAAACCAATAACATTTAAACCTACATACATAACACTTTACATAACAAATATCTCCAGGTAAAGCTATAGCAATTGCTCAAAAGCCCTTTCAGTGCATCATCACCCAGCAAGGCTCAACCAAGCCTGGAACTCAGGACAACCTACAGAGTTGCCCCTGCATGGCCCCATGAGAGTCTGACAACCAATTAGAAACAACCTTCAATTCAAATCCCAACAAAGGTTATAAAACCCAGGCACTCTCAGCATCTCAGCCCTTCTTGACCTTCTCTTCTCACCTTGAAGCATGTGATCCTTCCTTTTCACTCTAGAGCTCCAGGCCATGTGGTCCTGTCCACCATTAAACCTTCCAAACAGCCTCCATGTTTCCAGTGTCTTTTTCCCCACTTGGAACTGAACCCAGAAGGATATTTCTTCCAACAGAGCAATCAGAAAAAAACTTACACTTCCTACCTTTTATCGCTATGTATTTTGTTTTGAATTCTCTGAACAGAATTCAGAGTTTCAAAAGTGTTAGTAGGACTATGGAGTCTTGATTAGGAAGAGACATTTCAGGCAGGTACACAGGGCATGTATATTACAAATTAAAGTACCCACATCTGTTTCACACAGATGCAATGGAAATGTCTCTGCAACAGCCCCATGATCCTGGAAAATAGGGCCTTGGTGGCTCATGCTGTTAAATGCCTGCATTTAAGCTCCAGCTGCCTACAATTACTGCAGGCTCGAATCCCACCAGGCTCAAGGTTGACTCAGCCTTCCATCCTCTCGGGGTAGGTAAATTGAGGACCCAAGATTGTTGGGGGCAATAAGCTGACTTTGTAAAAATGCTGCTTAGTAATAAGCAGGCATATACAATGGAATGAAGGCTATTGCTGAGCGCATTGGGTTGTGCTCCAAAAATTGTAAGCCGCCCTGAGTCTTTGCAGAAGGGCGGCATATAAATGTAATTTAAAAAAATAGACATGGTGGCTTAAATCAAAGGTCCCCAACCTTTTCAGCTTTATAGGCTGATGGGGTGGAGAGAGGATGTCTCTGCATGTACAGTGGAGAAGTTTGCATGCAGCAGCTCCACTTTGCATGAGTGGCAGGCACACATGTATGCCGCTCATGGAAATGTACCCCCCACATAGCAGTTACCTGCTACTCACGTGAGTGTGGATGCACATGCATGCACGAATGCTCACCTGCCAGTTCTGAAACCTGGTTTCAAAAGACTCAAGGCCTAGTAGTGGGGGTTGAGGACCCCTGGCTTAAATGAGTTACTATCCAATGCTCTGTGCTTGCTTCTGTGTGAACACACAGAAGCACCATTTCCAAATCACATCAGATCCAAAGCATTGTATAGACACAAGTGATATAAGCCGAAGCTAATTGCAAAAAGATGTACTTAAAACCAAAGCTCGTGGAAAAACTAATCAGCAAATCAGGCTGTCCATCAAAGCCAGACCAGCATCAGTTATAGCTTATGTTTGAGTTCCAGGCCACAAAAAACTGAATTATGAGGAGGTCTCTGAAGCAATTCAAGGAAGGAGTTTGAATGCCTACATAGGCTACAAATGATAAATGCAGCTTCCAGCAATAAAATCCTTTCAAGGATAAAGTTTTCTAATGCAGACTGAAGCTATCTATGTCCTTATCTGGTGAGCATCAAATTTGAACTGGCAGTAAGTTATACAAGTGTATCAAGATACATTCCAGTAGACTTTTACTACCAAGGTCTCTTGGAATCCAATGTATTACTATCATTCCACAATCCAAAATACAGCAGAAGCATTCCCAATGGATAGATGGCTGCACTAGTGAAAATTCCTCTAGGATTGATTGATGTGAATAATCAAAATCAGTCGTGGCACTCTTATTTTCAATACATTTGAAACCCTTTTGGTAGCAAATTGTACTGCTTAATGAAAAGCAAGTTTCTGCCATATAATTAAATAGAGTCACACTGTATATGAATATTAGCAATTAATAGAAGGTGGGGTAAAACTATGATTCATTTTTAATTTAAGATGTACTTAATTATCCAGCTATGTCTACTCAGGTGTTCATACAGTTGATGATTAGGTATAAATGAAAGTTGAAGTGAAGAACTGAAAAAGAAACAAATAATATCTATAACCTTATGCTAAATCATTTCATTTCTTCCCCACACATCTCTTGGCTGAGAGCCTGAATGAGCTTTAAATTTCATATTGTAACAGAGCATCACATATGAGGCTTAGTTTGAGAAATTTGTCATAATTACCTTGCTCATTAGGTCTGAGAAAAGTAGCTATATCCTATATCCCTCCTGAATGGATGACAATAGCTTGGTTTTAGGACAATCATGAAATTAGATAAATGGATCCAAATCTGAAATCAGACAAAGTATTTTGAGCCCAGCATCGGAAATTCCAGTTGACGAGTCAACATGTTTATCAGCCAATTCAGTGCAAAAAAAAGGGGGGAAGCTAATTCTAAAATTGCTTTTTGAGATTCATAGAATCTAAGTTCATCATTCCAAGAGTTCAATCTTATGCATGCTTACTCACACATATATCTCATTAAGTTTAGTGGATATTACATGCAGAGGATTTGTTGTTACTCAACCACAACATACACCTTATTACAGTAATGGCTAACCTTTTTGGCACCAAGTGCCCAAAGCATGTGCATGCATGCATTCCCAAAATGCAATGCGTGCGCACCTCCACCCATGTGCACACACCCCAGTGCATGCACATGCAACCCCCTTGCACACACACACCCCTGCATGTGCATGTGACCCCCATGTGTGCCCCCTGCATGTGTGGCAGAGACCCAAAGATCAGCTGGCCAGTGGGAGGCATGTGTGCACATGCATGGCAGAGCTGAGCTGGGACGACGTCTCACATGCCCACAGAGAGGGCTCTGTGTGTCATCTCTGGCACGCATGCTATAGATTTGCCATCACAGCCCTGTTATGTTTTATTAGCACCATGGGAATACAAGACAAAATGCAATAAGAATACTACCAATGAGGGTTGAGCATGCTTTGAAGATAAAGTCAAAAAATATTTTTTGAAAAATGTTGTGTTTCATGTTGGCACAACATATCTTTCCTAGTCATCAAAACAGACCTAATTTTACAGACCTTTCTACAAGCTTGAGTAAAAAAATACATTGTTTTAAGGAATCCATTCCTGAATGTGAATAGCCCTCCTAAAGCAGCAGCACCTTTTTATAGAAATCCATGTAAAAGTCTGGGTGGGGAAAGGGCCAGGCAGATTTAATGAACTGCAGAGACAATCTGTGTCCATGTGAAATCAAAAATATTTCCAAATCCAAATTATTTTTCATCCATCAATTGCCTTTGTAAAATAAAATTGAATCAAGTGAAGTACATACGAGTTTCACAAAAACATTCATGCAGAGAGCATGAGTATGAAACCCAGTATGAATCTGGAAATGAATATTGTTTATATTTGCATCAACACTACATTTTGTCTTCCCGTATGGAATGAGTTTTGGAATATGCCTTCAATTGTGCATTCCCAACAAAATGTCAACACCCTCCCCCCCACGCCGGGATTGACTCAAAGCTTCAAAGTATTAGAAATCTTGGCCTTGTTGCCATGCAAAGGTTGACCTGATCCAACAAGCTGTGAGACTGGCATAGGAAACTCAGGTAATCTATGATTGGCTCAGCTTCTGCAGTGAAGACAGTACAAGAGGGCAATGGGATTTCAATTGGTGAGGACTTCTGTGTCTTCCTTCCTTCTGGAATTTATTTATTTATTTAGTTTGTTAAGCATGTATGAGAAAACAAGTATAAGTATGAATATAACATATAAACATATAATTATAAACAGGTATAAGTACACATATAATAAATGAGTATGAATAAATGGGAGACAGTAAGACAGGGGTGGTAGGCATGCTGGTGCGCTTATGCACACCCCCTTACAGACCTCTTAGGAATGGAGTGAGGTCCATGGTAGACAGTTCAAGGTTAAAGTTGAGCTTTGGTGGCTCAGGCTGTTAATGCCTGCTCTTAAGATCCAGCTGTCTACAATTACTGTAGGCTCGAATCCCACCAGGCTCAAGGTTGACTCAGCCTTCCATCCTCTCTGGGTAGGTAAATTGAGGACCCAAGATTGTTGGGGGCAATTAGCTGACCTTGTAAAAATGTCGCTTAGTAATAAGCAGGCATATACAATGGAATGAAGGCTATTGCTGAGCGCATTGGGTTGTGCTCCAAAAATTGTAAGCCACCCTGAGTCTTCGGAGAAGGGCGGCATATAAATGTAATTAAAAAAAAAAGTTTTGGGGGTCTGAGGATGTAACAACAGAGTCAGGTAGTGAGTTCCAGGCATTGACCACTCTGTTGCTGAAGTCATATTTTCTACAATCGAGTTTGGAGCAGTTTACTTTGAATTTGTATCTATTGTTTGCCCATGTGTTATTTTGGTTGATGCTGAAGTAGTCATTGACAGGTAGGACATTATAGCAGACAATTTTGTGTATTAAGCTTAGGTCAGATCGTAGGTGGCATAGTTCTAAGTTATCTAGGTCCAAAATTTCAAGCCTGGTGGCATAAGGTATTCTATTGCAAGCTGAGGAGTAGAGTACTCTTCCCATGAAATACCTCTGGACTCACTCAATCGTATTAATATTTTTGTTATACAGTGTGGATTACAGGCAGATAAGCTGTATTTGAGAATTGGTCTGGAAAATTCCATGGATCTCCCCCTCCTTTCAATATGCAGCCTCCCTAGCGTTTTCAAAGGCCATTTTTCTTTACCTTCCACAGGGAGGGGGAGAGGGGTGTCCTACCTTTGTCTTCACTCTAAAAAAACAAACACTGCAAGAGTGAGGAGATTGTCTGAGTTTATATCAGATAAGAGAGCTTCAAGTAACAAAATTTAGAAATCTACACCCCAAAACTCTTTCTGTGTTGATACCATGAAAATTATAAAGACATGCCCATGGATGCACCAGGTGTTGGGACTGTCTTAAAGAAGATCATACTTTCTGATCTAATTGCTTTTTTCCACTTTATGAATTCAAGAAGTTTATTTGAATTTTAATCTGGATTTTAGAATTTAGCATGTGGTTGGGTTTTCCTTTTCCCTAATAAAACAAGCTGACTAAAATCTCCAAAATAGAATAGAAACATAGAACATAGTTTTTTTTTAATTGGCCAAGTGTGATTGGGCACACAAGGAATTTGCTTTGGTGCAAATGCTCTCAGTGTACATAAAAGAAAAGATACATTTGTCAAGAGTCAAGAATCATAAGGTACAACACTTAATAGTCATAGGGTACAATAAGCAATCAAATCATACTAGGAAAAAGTCAATATAAATCGTAAGGATACAAAGTTGCAGTCATACAGTCACAAGTGGGAGGGGATGGGTGATAAGGAGTGATGAGAAGATTAATAGTAATAGTAGTGCAGACTTTGTAAATAGTTGGACAGTATTTGTTTAGCAGAATTATGGTGTTCAGGGAAAAACTGTCCTTGTGTCTAGTTGTTCTGGTGTGCAGCTTTGTTTTGAGGGTAGGAGTTGAAACAGTTTATGTCCGGGATATGAGGGATCTGTAAATATATATGTATAAAATATTATATATAAATATTGTATATAAAAATAGCCACAGAGAAAACTTTAACAAATCAAACTAAACATTCTCTACAAAGGGCAAGCCTTTGTGTATAAACAGGGAGAAAACTCTGCACTCAATAGCACTGATGATGTTACCTAATTGGATAATGCAACAGCCAAGCTCAGGGTACATCAAACATTCCACTTTATATACTTGTTGCACAATGCACCTAGAAATAGAGGTCATTTTTTGTAGGTATGAAATAATTTTTCTAAGAATAGTTTTGATATTTTTTGACATCTTGATATTTTAATTAATTATAGTTATTTAGTACTATTAATTTTCCAAATCATGTTTGAGTGATCAATCTGGGAAAATCGATAATTGGTTCTATCAATGACTGTACCTATATTTTGAACTACCCTTATTTTTAAATCATTTTAAATGTAAAATACTAACAATTGTTAAAGGTTATAACAAAAAAGATTATATACAAAAGTTATAGAACAGCAATAGAATGATATACAATTAAAATAAATGTTATGTAATCACTGAAATTACCTCTATAAAAAGAGAATTATAGGAAGTAGGAATAAGAATTTTGTAAAAGTGGTAGGATTTGGGTCTATTTTTTTAGTTTAAATAAAGCAAGAATGAAAAGTATAAAGTCTGTTCACTATTATCATATGTGTTCTTAGAAACCAATATCTGGGAGATATATATACATCTCTTTAAAAAATTATATGGAACAGGAACTGGAAGAAAGTTAGAGGGTGAGTATTGTAAATCAGCTAATAACATAAGTATATGAAGAAGTACAAGTCCTATAGGTTGTTACAAATGCTCTTTTTGGGCGGCAATTCACCACACACACAAACCGGAGGGGAGACACAGAAAAAGAGAGAGAGAGGGAGGGAGGGAGGGAGGAGGGAGAGAGAGAGAGAAATTACAGAAACAAAGATAAAAAAATGAACTAAGCTAAGAAAAATACCAAAAAAATGCAGAAAAAAAAAGAAAAGTTTCTTAATCCATTTATAACTTTTATGAAACCAGTGTTCTAATCAACCTTTTGCTATTTATTCCAAAATAGAAATTTAAATCCTTGAGCTTGCATAAAATGTATTTCACGTAGGATAGAAGGAAAAACACCAAGTGTAAGGAAAGTTGCCTTTTTGCAGCTTGATTAAATGATTAAAAAAGGAAATGTGTGTACCCACTGTCCTTTCGAAGGCTCCAAACCATGGCTTGGGCAGGGATGGCTTCATTTCAGTTCCCAGTGCAATAAAGCCTGGCAGAGATTTTTGTCTTATGTGAGGAGCCATTGTATAGAGTACTTCAGGGAAATCCCAGGTCCTTTCCTTAGTCCAGAGAGAAATTCTGAGATCCATTTGCCAACTCCTCATTCCACAGTGGTCATTGGCTCAATTCCCAATGAAACAGAATATCAGATTGTTCCTGTGATGGACAGTACTGCTTTGTACACAGATAAACTAAGAACTCTTCTTTCTTCTTTGATAAACAAATAATCAGTTAAGATCACACAATTAATAGAATGATATTATAACAGAGATAGTTTAAGGACATGATTCTTGCAAGGGCAGATGAAGATTCCTAAATATATATGCACAAATTGTTAAAAACTGATTTTTTTAAATATTGCTTAAAACATCTTTGAAATTAGGTTTTTTCAATCAATTTTTATTACAGACACAGGTCAGCATTAAAAGTAAAAGCATTAAGGACAATAATAATTACAAAATTAAAAACAAATAAAATAATATATTATGGTCAAGGGACAGTCAGAGTCTGCCTAATTTTGCATGCAATATAACAGAATTCAGATAACTTGCTTCATTGTGATTTGATAATAGTAGTTGTACATAGAAGAGATCAGTATTTCCTGGGTATTTTATTTGGCAAGATGTTATAAACTGAGTCCATGAGTCCTTATGGAAGATGCATTACAGCAGGGCATGAGCTGTAGTTTCAATGGCCCTTTGTCCAGAGGGGCACAGTCTCAACTCATATGGTATTTTTTTTGTATTGGTCTCCAAAACTGCTATGAGAAGTATATTATAGTGCACTCAGATTAAGATTACAGGGACAGTTATTTAATATAAGTATCTTACTGCTTTAAAGGGAGGAGGTTGACTGCTCAAAAGAACATTCTTGGGAAGAGCAGCCCAATATTGTTGGATTTCCAGATCTTTAGTAAGTTGTTTGAGTGCACTAAGTGCACACTCAGATCTATTATTAAAAGCACTTCCCAGTGTTGGAATACATGTTTTTTTTAAATTCATATTTATATCCCACCCTTCTCTGGAGACTCAGGGCGGCTTACAATTTTTTGGAGCACAACCCAGTGCGCTCAGCAATAGCCTTCATTCCATTGTATATGCCTGCTTATTACTAGGGCTTTTTGCCCCAGCGGCATTTCTACAAAGTCAGCTTATTGCCCCCAACAATCTTGGGTCCTCAATTTACCTACCCCAAGAGGATGGAAGGCTGAGTCAACCTTGAGCCTGGTGGGATTTGAGCCTGCACTAATTGCAGGCAGCTGGAACTAAGTGCTAGGCGTTTAACAGCCTGCACCACCAAGGCCCTTTCATGTTCATGCATTTTATGCAACAACTGAAGCCAACCAGTAGATGGCAGTGTTTATAAGGCTGCATCTATGGTATATACCGGTACTCTAGGTCCTATTGTTGTAAGTAAACTTTTCTGTTTCCTGTTACAGTTAAGCAGAAAGGCCCATGTGGATTGTGCACTTTGTTTGTTGTGTAAGCTTTATACTGTACAGAATTTCCAACACCCATCTTTAAGAGTCATTTGAGTCAGCTCTAGCTGTATGTCTCTATATAGTTATAAATGGCCATTAAAAGTATCTGGAAAAGCAATCTATCTACATTGGGATTTTGTTAATATATTATCTTTAAAATAATAAAAATGTGGGCTTAAACACTAATTTAATAGAACACAGGGAAAATAATGATCAAGAAAGATAGTTTTCTGTTTCATATTCTCTGTAATGTTTTTATTGTTATATTTGAAAAGCAATTAGTGGGGCCACTATCATCTAGATTTGCTCCGTGTTAGAGAAGTTTGCTTCAAATTAACTTTTGAAGTATTATTTCAAAACCCAAGCTCTGTTTGTGTACGTTTTAGATCAAAACCTGAATATTTGCACTTGTCAGCAGAACAATTTTTCAGGAGCTAACAGTATGCATTTGAAAAATGGATATGCCTTGAGGAATATATCCAGAGGTGACTTATGGGAAATCAAGAGGTGTGTAACATTTGTAAATGTCATTGAGAGGTCACTGAGGCAAGTAAAGCCATAAATGAATGCTGGCACCTTGAAACATTTTAGGCAAGAAAGGAAAATTATTTTTATTAGAGAAGTAAGATGTTGGAAATAATATCACCATGGAAAAAATTTCAAAACTAGTTATTACAAGGTCTATGGAGCTGTGTAAATTATCAGAAGTATTTTGAATACTTCTGATTGCTCTTGTTTGAGCATAGCATGAAAGATGCTATTTAATCTTATAAATTAGGGAGATGAACAGGGGTGGCAAATGTCCAACACATACTCTATAAATACTAATCTTCAATCTTGCACCACTGGAAACTGGAAAATCCAAGTGACAGCATACACATTTTATTCAGTATCCTAAAATGAATAAAACTGTTCAAAAGATAACATTTAACAAATCCCCATTTTATTTATGGAAGTGATAAGCTGTTGTTTAGGAGTTCATAGTTACAACTGGGAAAATATGACATGCAAATTGCCTTCTGGTATTTCCAGGCCTGCTTTGCATTGCGATAAATGCAAATGTTTATCTTTGTATTATAGACCCTTTATGGTACTGATTACAGCATGGAAGCTCACTGTTATGTCTGCATCATGAATTTTGATTGCTTTTTAAATGCTTTCAAGGGGTGAGGTGGGATGAGCATTTCCTTTTATTGACATCGTACAGGAAGGGGGAAACTTCTGTTTCAAAAGCTTTTAGCACCCTGCTTTAGAAAAAAAACTTCAAAACAATGAAATCAGTGAGGAGACTAACTTGAAGACATTAATAGCAAAAGCATGGTGCAGCCATCATCAAATATCTGGTCTGTGTGAGCTTGCTTTGATTTGTCTCACACTGTGGAGTTAACATAATTTGCTTTTTAGCACAGTTTGCCACAACACAAGGTTTCCTATCACCTTGATGTCTCACCATAGTCTTATTTGTTTGCTTGTTTGTTTATCTTCCTCTCAGGTAATTTCATTACTTTCAAAGGCAGAAGTTTCTTCTGATACCCAGAAAACTGACAAAGTGTTAAGTTCGCATTGAGAGGCAGGACGCGGAGTGCTTCAACTCAAAGTTTATTGTGACTTCAGCTCAGAACGGACCCGATTTGGCTTAGCTGAGGCAGCTATATATAGCCGGCTGCCTCAGCTGACAGCCAATCAGAGTGCAGGGTTTTCCCGCACTTTTGAACCAATGATTTCAAACACTTTACAAGAACAACTAATCATATTCAAACTCTGCATACATAACACAAAGGAATTAGAAGCACTCTTCATATGTGTGCAGAAATTTCTTGCAGTTTTTCTAAGAGCTAAAGATTTTGCATTCATTTCCTTACTAGCAACATACAGCTTCTCAACTGTTCTGCCAAAATAGGAACAATGAGAACAATCTTTCTCTCACTTCAGCAGTAGTTGGATGAGGCTGTGAAAACACTATAAATTAAATAGTGGGGAGATTGATTAAACTATAGTAGAAATTGCTGTCTCAGCCTCCTCTTACCGGCCTCCAGTGTTAACAAAAGCCAAAATTGTTTTTGAAGAGGTTTGTATAGAAAAGCAAACCATTTTTCTTGGCAGCAAAGGGACTGTACTGCTTCACAAAACAGCTTCAAAGGGGCAGTTATCTCAAATGATTGTCAAATTCTCCCTTAAAGATTTGCAAAATTGGCAGGAGAGTTGGGTGTCGTACCAGCTTTATGGTAACTGGATAGCCAATAGTTTTTGCCGTCTAGAGCAGCCAAATGGAGGAAGAGTTGTCCACAACATGCAATGACATTTGTATAAGAACATTTCATGATAAAAATTCTTAGATCTGATCTAATACCGAATCTAAATCAGACAGGGTATTGGTATGGATTAATCTTTGCTTACAATTGTTGAAAATACAGATAAATTTCAAAAAATTGGAAAGCAGCCTTGGGCTATCTAGAACCATGGCTCACCATGGGATCTTGGGAACATTATGGAAACTGGACCCATCCATCTGGAGGCCACTCATTTAGAGAAACCTGATCTAAGGCAGGCACTGGGGGAATATGGACATTAAAACTGTCATCCAAAATGAAGGACCATGGTGAAGAAGGCATTTCCCTGAACAACACCCCACAGTAATTCTATAGTTAAGCATTCAACTTAGGTGTGGGGAGACAGAGAGCTGGACACCTCTCACTAAAAAGCATTTCTTCTTTAAATAGCACTGATTTTAAACCCAACCAACATCCAAGCAAATACTCCTACTTCCCTGCCCAATTCCATTCTTGTTATAGCTTCTATAGGCTGAAAAGAACAGAGGAGAAATATTTTTACAGCTAACCTTACAGATTCTCTGTAAAACCTACTTTCTTTCAAACTCCCTTTTGTTAATTAGATACATTATGACTGTCCCAACCTTCTTTCAAATCACTAAGCCTGCTCTTTCACTATTTCTGGACCGAACTAAGCACACTCAAAACCATAGAAATGATGGTAGATTTTAGGAGAAACCCTTCTATACTATCACTTCTTACAATACTAGACAACACAGTATCAACATAGAAACCTTCAAGTTTCTAGGTTTTATAATATCACATGGCCTAAAATGTTTCTAGGTTCTATAATATCACATGGCCTAAAATGGACATCTAACATCAAAAACATCATCATCATCATCACCAACAAAGCATAACAAAGAATGTTCTTTCTGTGCAAACTCAGAAAGCTCAGACTGTCCAAGGAGCTGCTGATACAGTTCTACAAAGGATTTATTGAGTCTGTCATCTGAATCTCTATAACTGTCTGGTTTGGCTCTGCAACCAAACAAGACAGACATAGACTTCAACGGGTAATTAGAACTGCAGAAAAAACTATTACAACCAACCTGCCTTCTACTGAGGACCTGTATACTGCACGAGTCAAAAAGAGGACTGTGAAAATATCTACAGACCCCTCACATCCTGGACATAAATTGCTTCAACTTCTACTCTCAAATGACACTATAGGGCATTGCATGCCAGAACAAGTAGACACAAGGACAGTTTTTCCTCCATGCCATCACTCTGCTAAACAACTAATTCCTACAACACTGTCAAACTATTTAGTAAGGTTGTATTACTATTATTCTTCTCATCTTTCCTATTACCTATCTCCTTTTCTACTTATGATTATAACTTCTTCATTTGTATCTTTATGATTTACATTGTTTTATTTAGTTTCCTAGTATGATTTATGTTGATTGCTTATTTAGTATCCTATGACTATCACTAAGTTTTGTATCTTATGACTTATGATGAATAAATTTTTATGATGACTATGATCATGATTTATCACTTATAGCTTTTATGTACACTGAGAGCTTATGCCTGGAAGACAAATTCATTGTATGTCCAATCACACTTGGCCAATAAAGAATTCTATTCTGTTCTGTTCTGCTCTATTCTGTTCTGTTCTATATCACACTAATTGGAAATATCCAACAGAAACCTGTTTTGAATGAGATCTTCTCTGTCGTGTTTCAGTTTTAGTCCATGTGCTGTCAAAGGGAGCACAAGCTGCAGCCATTTTCTTTAGGCCACATTACACCAGCCTGGGATGTCTCATTACCATGTCTTATGACTTCATGGTCCTGTAGTTTATATTATAGCTGCAAGACTATACTCTAATCTGATGTACTGTAGCGTGACAGGTTATTAAACTAGGATACTCTTGAGAATCAGTTAAATACACTGCTTTACCAACCACTGTTTCAGAAGCTTTTTGGAAGAATGCTGTTTCTTTCGCTGTTTTATTGAGACCTACATAAATCTTATGTCTTCAAGAATTGTCACTGAATTTCCACAGAGTTCACTTAATAGATTTAGGCCTCTCTTTGTGGGGGAGCAGTTAAATTCAAGCAAAAATCAGCTTTCAAAGAAAGCCAGCTGTTTGACTCTGAATTGTTTGTTCATTCTTCTTTTAGTTGTTCATTTCTTTCTTTCTTTCTTTCTTTCTTTCTTTCTTTCTTTCTTTATTTATTTATTTATTTATTTATTTATTTATTCGACTTGTATGCCGCCCCCTCTCCACAAGGACTTGGGGCAGCTCACAGATAAAAATGATACAATAAATTAAGTTAACTAAAATAGAATTAAATTACAGCAAGCTGAATTAAACTAAAAATCCCATAATACATATAAAACCCTTCCCCCGAGGAGTCAGCACAGCACAGCCTGTTTAAACAGCCAAGTTTTTAGGTCGCGATGGAAGGTGCGGAGATCAGGGGCCAGGCGGAGCCCCAGAGGCAGTTGGTTCCAGAGAGTGGGGCAGCTACAGAGTAGGCCCTTCCCGGGACACCGCCAGCTGACACTGAGTCGCGGCACCCGAGCCCTTGCCTGTGTGCTCATACAGGGCGGTTGGTATTCAATGCCGGCAGTAGATGCTCCCGCAAATAACCCGGACCCATGTCTCGTAGGACTTTGAATGTTAATACTAAGACCTTGAATCTCATCCAGAGGTCAACCGGCAGCCAATGCAGCTCACGCAGGAGGGGTGTAACATGGGAGTACCAGGACACTCCCATCACAATCCGTGCAGCTGCATTCTGCACCAGTTGAAGTCTCCGGATGGTATGCAAGGGCAGTCCTAAATAGAGAGCATTGCAGTAGTCGAGCCGGGAGGTAACAAGTGCCTGAGTGACAATGCACAGGGCATCTCGGTCCAGATAAGGGCACAGCTGGTGAACCAGCCAAACCTGGGCAAATACCCCCCTGGCCACGGCCCCTACCTGCTCCTCCATCCTGAGCCGTGAATCCAGGAGGACACCCAAGTTCCGTGCCCTGTCCACGGGGGGCAACACCTCTCCCTCCATGACCAAAGATGGAATCTCCTGACTGGACCGAGATGTCAGTATGCACAACCACTCAGTCTTGGCCAGATTGAGCCGAAGCATGTTCCTGTCCATCCAGATCCGTACCGCATCCATACAACGGGACATCACGGAGAGGGCATCACTGATGTGGCCTGGGGTGGAGATGTACAACTGCGTATCATCAGCGTACTGATGATACTTCACCCCAAAGCCACGGATGATCTCACCCAGCGGCTTCATATAGATGTTGAACAGGAGGGAGAGAACGACCCTGAGGGACCCCACAAGTGAGAGCCCTTGGCGCCGACCTCTGCCCCCCTGCCAACACCAATTGCGAGTGTCCTGAGAGGAAGGAGGAGAACCACTGCAATACAGTGCCTCCCACTCCCAACCCCCCGAGACGCTGCAACAGGATACCATGTTCGATGGTATCGAAAGCCGCTGAGAGGTCTAACAGGACCAGGACAGAGGAAAAACCCCTGTCCCGAGCCCTCATGAGATCATCCATCAGTGCGACCAATGCCATCTCCGTGCTATACCCGGGCCGGAAGCCCGATTGGTATGGATCTAGGTAGTCTGCTTCCTCCAGGAAAAGCAGAAACTGCTGAGCCACCACACTCTCGACAACCTTAGCTAAAAGCGTTGGAGATGGACGAAAGTTGTTCAATTTGGCTGGGTCCAGGGCAGGCTTCTTCAGGAGGGGCCGCACCACCGCCTCTTTAAGGGTGGTAGGGAAGGCACCCTCCCTTAATGAAGTGTTGACCACTGCCCGGAGCCAGCCGCTCGTGACCTCCCTGGAGGCGTAAACCAACTAGGAAGGGCACGAGTCCAACAAACATGTGGTGGAACTCAGTCATCGCATGATCCTGTCCACTTCATCCTCAGAAACAGGATCGAACTCAGTCCAGATTACATTGGCCAGACCATCTGCACCCCTAGGGTCAGGCCCCTGCACGTTAGAGTCCAGCCCTTCCCGGATCTGAGCGATCTTATCCTGCAGGTATAATCCAAATTCCTCAGCTCTGCCCTGCAAGGGATCCACCACAGCCCCCAGATGTAAAAGGGAGCAGGTGACCCCGAACAGGGAGGCTGGGTGGTTACCTGTGGATGCTATGAGGGCAGAGAAGTAAGCCCTCCTCGCCGCTCTCACAGCTACCAGGTAAGTCCTAATATGGGCTCTTAGCTGGGCTCGGTCGGAACCGGAGCGGGTCGACCTCCATCTGTTCTCTAAAGCCCTTCTCCAATGCTTCATCTCCCAGAGCTCCCCTGTATACCAGGGAGCCATCCGGGATCTGCGCCGGGTAAGGGGACGCATGGGGACAACTCTGTCAAGGGCCCCTGCTGCCACCTGTTGCCAGGCTGCTGTCAGGGCCTCGGCAGAGCTGTGGGCCAAGGATGCAGGGAAAAACCCCAGTTCCGCCTGGAACCTTTCTGGGTCCATCAGGCATCTGGGGCAGAACCATCTAAGTGGCTCCTCATCCCAGCGGTGTGGGGTAGCTTGGCGGAAAGCCAGCCATAGGAGATAATGGTCTGACCATGGAACGGGATGGACAGAAAAATCGCCATCCCCCAGACCATTCCGCCACTGCTCCGAGATGAAAACCAGGTCGAGCATGTTGCCCCCCTCATGAGTCGGGCCATCAATCAACTGAGTCAGGCCCATGGCCGCCATGAAGGCCATGAATTCCTGGGCCAGACCCAATGACGCCCCAAGGAAGGCAAGTTGAAGTCACCCAGAACAATAAGCTCAGGAAACTCCAACCCCCCCGAGACGGCATCAAGAAGCCCAGGCAGGGCAGATGCTACATAGCTGGGGAAAGGTATGTAAGCAACAAGCCCACCCGACTCCGGCCTGCTCCTCAGAAGGAGGGCCTCACACCCGCCTATCTCCGGAACAGGGACCTCCCTTGGAATCAGGGCTTCCCGAATAACAACAGCCACTCCCCACCCCTCCCTGGGCTCGTGACCGGTGCAACACCCCTGGGGGCATAACTCAACCAGAGGGACTCCACCCTCTGGGCCCACCCAGGTCTCAGTGATGCAAGCCAGGTCCGTGGCCTCCTCCTCAATTACCTCACGGAGGAGGGTTGCCTTATTAGCCACGGACCTGGCATTAAAGTACACCAGTCGGAGCCCAGGGCTCCTAGATCCTGGGCCCCCAGGAAGTTGGGAGGAGGCAATGGGGTCAGAGCACGTCACCGTATGAAGGCACTGGGGCGTGCTCCCCTAACATGATGTGGCCCCATGCCTCATCATCCCCTGCCAAGCCCAACCACCCTGGAGATCGTTGCTTCCACTCTTGCCTCTGGGGCCCCACCAGTCCCCCCCACACACACACCCATCACAGTCCTGCACTGGGCTGCTCTGAGTCCTGTCTTTACAACCCACCCCCCTCCCTAGCCCTCTTAAAAAACCATCTAAAAACCTAATCAAAGAAGCCCCGGGAACCCTCTTACTACCCCTCCCAGGACCCCACCCCACCCCCGCGCCATGCCACTTCTCCGGGTTCCATAACCCGTCCTTGAGGTGGGCCGTCGAAAGTCCAGCGGGCCAGACCCAAGAGAGGGGACTCCCTCCAGGCCTGCAAGTCCGTGGAAGAATAAGTCCGGATCTCATGGAGATGTAGCATAAAGATATAACATAGAGGGGGATGGTCAGATGATAGAACAGCTGTCCAAATGTTGGAATTATAAAAGCCCAGTGATGTCCAGAGAAATGGCAGCCAGAGGGTCCAGGGGCAAACATCAGGACTGCCCTCTCACAGAAGTCCTGCAGACCAATGACCAGGTCCCGCCCCCGACCAGACCCCCACGCTCTCACCGCGGGGATCCCAGGCAAGCCAATTTAGACAGAGATGGAAGACCAGGCTAGATGAAGAGGGGAAGGGCGCCCCCGCCAGGCTGCTCTCTCACAGCAGCCAACCGGTGGGGCCACCCAAAACCCCTCAGCCAGAATCCACTGGGCAAAGAGGGGCGTGGAGGAAGACAGTTCTTAATGTCTGACCCAGCTAGAGTGACAAAAGCCATAAAAAACATGGCAAGATGGGAAGAGAAGTGATGGGGGGAGGGTGAGCGAAGCCACCAGGCCAGTTCCAGTGCAGGTAGATCTTCATAAACCAGTTCCCAGAGGGGCCGATCTCAACCGGGGTGGCAAAGCTGGTGACTGAAGGCCAGGACTGGCAGCGGCCTCGGGGCAACTCAATCCCACTCTCCAGGCCCAGTGAGGCCGCCCACCGACCCACCGCCCCCATCCACGCTGCTGCTGCCCGCACCTTCCGGGGTCTGGCTTCACCCCCGACATCACGACCATTTCGTCGGTCTCCGCCGTCGCCATTGCCACCGGTGCTCTCATGGACCCCCGCCACAGACGAGGTTGCGGCTGGAAATGGGCGCCGGCCCGAGACCTGCGTCATCATCTCTCTCGACGCTCTTCTCATCGCCAGCACACCCGACTCCGCCAGACTCCAAGGCCCGGAGGCCTGAAAACAGCCAGCCAGCCAAATCCACAGGGAAACCTCGCAACCAGCCGACCAGCCTGGTTCCGATGACACCAGCCAGTGCTCCAGGCCCTCCAACATCAAAGCTGAGGGGGTTGGGGGGTTTTGGTCAGCTCCTCGCCCCTCACAGACAGCAAAAGAACCACTTTCCCCAGGGACTCTTAACGCCGAGCGGCCATTGTTATGGACATGAGCAGAAGGATATCTATTGAACTTGCTCTATTAACACAGATGTGCAACAATATGCAGCCTTTGTAGTGAATTGTACCCTCTGAATAAGAAGACTCTAAACAAGTGGAATCCCAACATTATCAAAACTGTTCTTTTTATCAGTTTCTTCTGATTTTAGATCTGAATCACTAATAATTTGAACACAAATGTGTTCAGAAGGGATGAAAGAAAACTAATTCATCCTTCTTCATTCCTTCCTCTGCTGCCTGAAACAAGAGGAGAAAGTAAAAAAAAATGAGACCACATTTTTAACCTAGGACTGAGCAGTAAGGGATTTTCCCTAACAAATTGCCTGTAGAAAACGTCTTTGGGCTTGGTATGCTTTCTTTGATGGCAACATTCATGATTTGGCCCAAATTGGAATCGTTGGCATGAACAATTCCTTCTGGATAGGTGGCCTTGCACCCATAAGATAGGATGGCTGAAGGAAACCAAAAGTGAATGCATTTGGAGGGCAACAGATTAAAGAAAACTGATATTTTCAGCACATCAAAACTAGGTCCAGTTCTTCAATAATGAGATTTTAATGCTCCTTTTCCAGTGTTTACAGCAGGGGTGTCAAACCTGATTTCATTGAGGCTGCATCAGGATTGTGTTTGACCTTGAGGGCTGAGGGGGCATGGCCAGTTTGATGTCACTCATCAATGCTCCATTTTTGTCCATGACAGCATCCTACAGCCCTCTGCCAGCAAAAATAGAACTTGGGGAGGCTACTCACAGGGTTGCAGGAGGCCGTTGTGGCCCAAAATGGAGCCCAGGAGGGCCGTACATAGCCCTCCTTAGCTCACTTTTCACTGGCAGAGCACCACAGGCCTGTCTCTTGCTGTTTCCAGGGCGGGCCTGCATGCCAGATCTAAGCAACCTGTGAGCCAGATCCAGCCCCAGCCTTGAGTTTGATACCCCTGGTTTACATTAAGCAATGCAATAAAAACACAGGTTTTTCTCTCTTCTCCAAAATATAATATCCAGCTATTTTAATTACCCAAATTATTGTGAAAGTTCATATTGTTATATATTTATTTAACATTACTGAAGTACTCTAATCTATGGAAATAAGTAGACAACTGCCATGTTATGATCACCATAAATAATGACATCTCTCTGCTGAATTTCCCTGAGCCAAAATGCAAACAAGGATCTTGTCAGGATACAAAGTCATTATGCTTTGAATATTCCCACAATCAATATACAACTTTGTCTTGGGCCACTGGTAGATAGAGGCTTAGAGAAATGGTAGATAGAGCTTAGACAAAGGCCAGCTAATGCTTTCTGAATATACAAGGAGAAAAACACAGTTTTTTTCTAAAGCAGCATGAGAATCTGAAAATTACAAGCCTAACAGATTGATGCATAGAGTAGCACAGGGGTGTCAAACTTCACCACGTCACATTGCCATCACATGATGTTTTATGACATTTTTCCCCTTTGTGGAGCTGGGCTAATATCCTCCAACAATCTTTATAATAGATATTTAGATATAGATATATTTCTTCCTGCTACATGTAGTTCCAGTCTATGTAAGTCTTTGGTGCATTCTCTGAATATTCGGCACGGCAAGTATAGAGAAGAGAAAATATACATGCATACCTTCACAATTTAATTTTTTGACTATTTGCTCGACTGTTTAGAGATTTGAACCATACTCAGACTACAGGATCACAGCTTCCAAAAGCCAGACAGCCACTAAACAGATACAGAAAACTGTAATCAGGATTTATACAGCCCATAACTGGTAAACCTAAGCTAAGCACAAAACCTAAGGTATTAGTGATTAATGTTCCCCTGGTAGAAGGAACACTTGTTACTTTGGTGGTTTAGGAATAATTAAAAATAAGAACATCTGGGAGATGTTTCCATTTCAATAACTAAAAATAATCCTCACATATGGCAGAAGTAGGAAAAGTAATTTAATTAAGGTCAAGTAGTATATGCAGGATTCAGCTTACAACTAGAACTTAGTTCATTTAGAACACAAGTGAATGCAATAGAGGCACACTGATAAAACTGATGCAATTTAATCGGTGTATTTTAATTTAATCAAAAACAACTTTTGTCTTGGCCATAGGAATAGAGCTCCATATCACAATACATATCATCAAAACTGCCAGAATCCAGCAAGTTTGCTATACAAATTGAAATACCCTTAATTAGGAGCAAATTCCAAACAAGAAATAGCTTTTTCAGAATCTCCTATATAAAATAACCCAAATTCAGCAAATCTTGCGTAGAATGTTGCATAATAGTCAAATAAATCTATATATTATTTCCTACCAAACAATACTCTCATAAAATTGATGTAAATACTTTTAAAGGCATTAGCATTTGATATAGTTAGAATTAAGAATTTTCAGTTCCTTAAAACAAATTGATTCTCTTTGACAATAGGCAGAAATACTTGGCTGCAATCTACATTGTCTGTCCAGACCCTAAATTCATCATTATTATCCAGATGAAAATTAAAATCTCAAGAAAGGTAATGTAAATGCATGTACTTGAAACAGATATTTGATGGTAAATTTTAATACCAAAACATTAAATGTCAAAACTTCAAAATTGGTGTACCACAGGTGAGAAAATGAAAAAGAAAACTATTTATTTATTTATTTTGTCAATCGCTTACAAGATAATAAGTATAAGGATAAACATAGTTGTGAATACATGAAATGAATACATATAAGAAAAATAAAAGAAACAATAGGACAGGGACGGTAGGCACATTAGTGCACTTATGCACACCCCCTACAGACCTCTTAGGAAAGGGGTGAGGTCAATAGTGGACAGTCTAAGGTTAAAGTTTTTGGGGCTTGGGGAAGAAACCACAGAATCAGGTAGAGTATTCCAGACATTGACCACTCTGTTGCTGAAGTCATATTTCCTGCAATCAAGTTTGGTGCAGTTAACCTTGAGTTTGTATCTATTGTGTGCTCTTGTATTGTTATGGTTGAAGCTGAAGTATTCATTGACTGGAAGAACATTGCAATGTATGATTTTATATACTATACTTAGATCAGACCAAAGGCAGCGTAGTTCTAGGTAGTTCTAACTATATATTTGGACTACATGACAACATTACTGAAAGTTTCCACATCTGTAATATAAGGGTCTATGTTTATTGTTTCTGCATTTGGAAGAGGATGATATGTTTGTATATTAAATCCCTGATTGTAAAACTTTGAATTCTTGCTTATGAACCAAAATGTTAGCATGAGTAGGCCTTCGAAGTCTGAAGCTGAAAAAAAACCTTCTTGTTCAGGGGTGTCAAACTTATGGCTCATGGTGTTACACATTGGCCATGCCTACCCCCAGTTTAGCAAAGGGGGGAAAGTTGCAAAACGTCATGTGATGACAATGTAACACCACGAGTTTGACACCCCTGCTCCAGTGGTGGGATTCAAAAATTTTTACTACCGGTTCTGTGGGTGTGGCTTGGTGGGCATGGGAGGGGAAGGATACTGTAAAATCCCCAGTCAGAGGTGGTATTTGCTGGTTCTCCAAACTATTCAAAATTTCCACTACCGGTTCTCCAGAACTGGTCAGAACCTGCTGCCCTGCTCTTGTTCCTGGCTTAAGGAGGAAGAAGTAAATATTTGTGACATCAAAATTCATCATGAAATTACATGGTACCTGATTATGTAGGATGCTGTCTGAACAGAAACTAAAAGGGGCATGAAAGCATTATCATTTAGTAGCTTTGGTTGGTTTCTTTCCTTCATGCATGTAAGGAAGTCCCTTTGGAGTTAGAGATGACAGATGGCAGAACCCCATTTCAATATAAGGGAAAGAAAAAGAAAGTAAGGGGATAATGATGAAATTCTGTTCCTTATATGTTTGCATAGAACATTGCAACATTGGGAATATACAATGCAAAAGGGAAAAGTCTGCATTGCAATGTTGTGACACACTTTGTCATTTGCCACTCTTTTTCTCCCTGAAAATAGCTAAGTCAAGGAGAAAGAGGAAAATTCAATGTCCCAAGATCGAGAGTATTATGTCATACATTTATAAAATGATATC
The DNA here is from genome assembly GCA_009733165.1 of Naja naja. Taxonomy (NCBI): domain Eukaryota; kingdom Metazoa; phylum Chordata; class Lepidosauria; order Squamata; family Elapidae; genus Naja; species Naja naja. The sequence continues at coordinate 26,562,798 of CM019153.1, forward strand.
TAGCTTTTCAAAGCAGGGTGTTACAATATCCAGAAGTAACCATAGTAAACCAACAGACATCTTGCAACCAGAAAATTAACATTTTTCATTGGTCATATTCTATGAGAAGAGAAGTTGGATGTTTAGGTATTTAGGAATGAGTGAGGTTTGGATGGATGGAAAACTTCTAAGGAATATCAATGATATAAACTGCATGCCACTTTTGTAATGCACCTATGAAGTTATCTGCTACAGCATTCAGTTCAACTTAAGGGAAGCTTTACTCTTTAATTTGATCCCTATGATTGATTATAATTGTCTCAAAGAAGACCTAAAATCCTGTATCTAAATAACAAGTATCAGAAAAACATTGACTCCACCTTGGAAGGAATGGTCTATCATGATTTGAAGATCTCGGTGACAACCGTCAGCCCAACTGAGATAGTTAAAAAATAATAACATACACTTACAGTCTTTGCTTGTGCCCTGGTGCATCATTTGATAACAGGTTGTAATTTTTCTCTTTGCTCTGTATTTGAAAGGGTTGGCTGTATTAGTTTGTTTGTAGCATTTAATTAATGCTGTTTAAAATAGATTTTTCCTAAAATTATTACCCAGCAGCTGATATTGAAAGTTGGTTGCCTTTGATTCAGGCAATCATCACATAATCAATGAAACAAATAGTCATCAATATCCTGTTTTTTCATGCATTTGTCTAATCCAGTTTTAAAACCAGCCTAGTTAGTAGTCATCGCAATGGGTGAAGCAAAGCTTATGATTTAACTATTCATTGTGCAAAAGAGTTTAAAACGAGCCAACTCCTCTGGATTCTGGAAGGAAAACAGAATCTAAAGGGGTTGAACTGGTCCTTGGCACTCTAAATCTGATGATCCCTGGCAAATTGAGGGGTCTTTGAAGGACAGGAGAACAAAACAACACTTTGTAAAGGTCACTTTGGAAACTACCTCCAACTTTATTTTAAGCATTAGCTTTATTTGAAAAGCTTATGGAAGCTTTATATAAGGTGAACAGCAATGCACTTGAGCATCCTTATTCCACATTATGAATTATTCCAGCCTTAAGGTGTTTATTGCATGGGCTCAAAGACATTAATAATTTCTATTGGTGTTAAACAAAATGTTGGACCAGACTGCTAAAGTACAGAACAAACCAATAAGTGAATATCAAGCACATACCCATTTGTAAATGCAGTACCATTAATGCATAATCTTAAGCAGCTTATTTACCCTCATTACATTTAATCTATTCATTAATGTGCTGATCTCTCCAGACACCACAATTATTTAAATGCATTCTCTTTGCGCTTCAAGATTTTAGCCACATTTAAAATGTTCTGCTGCAGATTGAACAGAAGGTGAAAGCCATTATTCCCATAGCATACCATATCTTAAAGCAAATTCAGTACTTCCCTTTATGTTATGTAACTAACCCTGTCTTTCACTCACCTGTGTGTTTTCAGATCCAAAAGTGTAACAAAGAATAATTTATATGACAGTTCTACTTAATTTAATGTAGCTCTCTTATGCACATCACTAGAAAAAAGGATGTCTCTTCTATCCACCCCATTACTCGATATGACAATGAATTAAAGTAAAATTATGCTAACCCTCATCTTCCCAACACTGCATTAAAAGAGAAATATGCCCTAAATACAAATTTAAAAGTAAATAAACCCTAAACCTGAGCATTTTGCTAAATTACTGTGATGATCAGAAGCTGTTTTGGATTTATGCAGAATGAAATAAGTGAAATAATTAAAATGCATGCTCTACACCTTTGCATTACAGGTATCATTGTTGGGCAATAAGTAAAGGCTTGCCAGAGGAAACCAAGTAATTTGTCTGTCCATGTAGGTCCCAATCGCAACAGAATCTTGGGTGGGCAGACAAGTAATAGAGCATCAGATGGAAACTTGAAGGTTGAAGCAGTCAAGGTGTTCAGGGCAAAGCATATAATCTTCACTATAAGTTGTCATGATAGAAGATCAGTTTCCAACCTTTGATCACTAGAGGTCATTGGACAAGTTTGATGGATTGTTTCTAAGTCAATATCATCCTGCAAGAGATTATGCTATTGCAAGTCCAGATGTTGTTGAATTATAACCTTTTGACTATGGACTAAGCAAGCTGAAGATATTTAAACTGATAGTTTGGAAACATGGATATTTACAGTTTCTTCACTGTTGGAGGTTTAGGGGCACCATTCTCCAATGGCACTTCCAAACAGGCAAGTGAGATAAGAAACCACAGTTTTTCAAGATCATTGAGATACCCATATAGCTACTAGAGTTGTAAATCATTGATTGTACAGGAAAATTATAGAATTTTCTGCTATCAGAACTAGTGATTATTTAGATGACTAAACAAACTCATGGAGGAAAGGCCAGTTATTTTGATGGATATATATTATTTCCAAAAGCATCAATAATTCAGAGCACTTTTTAGAAAGTTACATGGAAAAGGACTTACTTGTGAGATTCCTACATGCATTTGGTCAGGGTTAGGACTCCAAGGTTCTTATATAATACAACCTGACCATGGGATTGCTGAACCAATCTTCTGGGTGGTCATGGATTCCATTGTTTTGATATAAAACTGGAGGCCAATCTATAATTAAATGCTTCTAAAGTCATCTTGACCTGACATTTTGTTGAAAGCTCTTTTTTGCTTTGCCTTATAAAATGTATTTATTTCTAATAAGATTTCAGAGAATTATGTGCAGATACAAGCACAAACTTGGAAATATGCCGTATTAATTTCTCTGACATCCCTATCATAAGCTTTTGATTCCAAGAAGATGCGGGATATAAGGGAAAAAAATGCAGAAGGAAGAAAAGCAATTAAAACTATAACTACCCGGATTCTAATAAACTTATCATGTAACAACATCTCAACCAAATAAATACTTCCCTTTTTTTGAAAAAGAGATACAAAATATTTCATGTAAAGTTGCTCTAGCTATTTTTATATTTTCTGCAGCAAAAGCCCTTATCATATCTAATTCTCTCCCCTGTTGCCTTTCTTAGTGGATTCCATTTCCAGCATACTGTTTCAGTCCAATTTGTGATTTCTTAGGAAACACAAACACTTATTTTGTGATTCTATTTTCTTGGCTTTCATGAAGAGCCTTGGTTTTACAATTGACTGATCTAAGGCCCAGGGTCAGGTCAAACAATACTCATATAGATCATTTCTTATATGATGGAACATAAAATACACTTGAAGAGCTTTCTACTTCCTTCCTCATTTCCAATGGAGATTAATCAGAGATTATTCTTCATTCCACAGAGGTTCAGATCACACAAATTCCAAGTCTGTATTCAGAAATCAAATTTCTACCTTTATGGAACATGATTTGTAGGTATGGTCTCCAATTGAAGAAATACTGCACTCTAGAGATGAAGGCAAAAATGTGGGGTGGGCGCTAACAACAATTTTATCCTCTGCATAAGGGATAAATCTACAAAAATATCATCTAAATCAGCTTTGTACACATTTGCCACATAACCCACAATCTTGTCACCACTTTTCTTCCTGGCTCATGGTTTGTTGCCAATGTACTTGGAGGGCAAGCTGATCATTCTAAAGAGCGTAGCATAAGCCAAGAACAGAACTAAAGAGACAATGGCCTGATTATACCTTCTAAAAGTAATTTCCTTAAAAGCAGCCTTTTAGGTCTTTTGTTCAGCAGAGTTAATCCTCACAATCTTGGATGCCTTTAGAATTGGGTTGGAGCAAAGTAAATGTGCAGAAAAACATACATTTCCTACAGAGAGCTAAAATTTTATCAATAGAAGTCAAAGTAGAATATTACCAAGAAACCAGCAAGAACTTACTCAGGTTAAAGTGAGTAGCCTTGTTAAAGTAATCTTTAATGCAGCTGTGGAAGGACCATCAGTTACTACAATGTACAGTGTTTATCAGAATAAAAAATGCCAGCCGTTATTCGACTGGCAGAATTTTTTTTTGTTTTGCCCAAGGCCCATGACTCTTACTACAAGTGTGAGGAAAGCAGTGAAAGTGAGGGACATTGTGGGTGACAAATCAATATTTCAGCACCGCATCTCACATCTGTCACTTCTCTTGACTATAGATTTGATCTCACAACAGTATAGTGAAATCTAATTACCAAAGCATAACGTAATAATTTTATATGTCTTCATCTTATTTTACAAGACCAGAGAGGTGTGTATTTCTTTCATAATAGTGTGCCACTACTCAATAGATCAACTCTATAAATAAGCGTTCAACTCTGTCCATACATATAAAAGGATAAATTCAGGTGTTTTGCCTTTCAAAATTATGGGAATCTAAGGGATTCCTGAGGTTTTAAGTGTATAACTTCTGAGAAAGACAAAGTGATTTTCCAGAAACATTATTTTGCCAAAATATCTTCTGTATAACAACTATACAACTATACTATTTCTAAACTTGCCTCCCATGGTATCTGTCTTTTGTCTTATCTACTGCTTCCCAATGCTTTACAGCCGTCTCTAAAGTGATTTAGAGAGTCAGCATATTGCCTACAACAATCTAGGTCCTCTTTTTACCAACCTTGGAAGGATAGAAGAATGAGTCAACCTTGAGCCAGTGAGAATTGAACTGCTGGCAGTCAGCAGAATTAGCTTGCAATACTTCATTCTAATCACTGCACCATCACAGCCATCACAAAACAAACTTCATGTGTAACACTCTTTAAAAGATTTATATAAAAATTTTACAGTCCAGATAGTACAAATTCATGAATTTAACCATAAATGATGGACAAATATAAACTTTGAACAATTTCCTGAAAATAAACAAAGCAGAAGTTGAAGGTCAAATTCAAAAATTCAAAACAAAACCAAAAACCGTGAGTCAACTATTCTTGGCTGCAAAGTAAGAACATTTAGAACCATTAGGAACATCTCTCTTCCATTAAATTTATTTGTTTATTTAGCGTATGGCATATCATACATGGACTAGCAATACATGGACTAGCAATACAATACAATGTCTTCATTAAATTTTGAGTATATATCATATATATTCATATCACATATATTTATAAATATATATCATATATATTTAAAGAAACATAAAGGATATATCCTGAAAATAACACATATAATCATGTTTCCTTCTCATTTTCAAGTTATACTAATATTTGAAAAACACACACACGTGACGTATTTCTTCATGTACAAAGCTCATCTCTGCATGCCTGTTGCAACAAATGGCAGAATAAGATGGGATGCCTATGGAGGAGGAGTAAAGAAGCAACATGTGTATAGTAGTATTTATTCATTTCAATTTGAGTTTTTTGTTCTTCTTAATCAGAATATTGATTACAGTATATTAAAATGACAGCAACATTTTAAAAAATCTTACAATATGCTTCAAAGCACTTAGATGCTATTAAATATCAGACATATTGCCAATTTCCAGATGAATAGGTTAAAGAATTTGTGGGCAAGGAAGAGATGCATTTCCTGAATATGAGGAGCTGAACTGTTAGGGGTTGAAATGGAAGCAGAAGGATTCATTCACTAAACTTCCCCATCTACTCCTTTTAAGCATAGCACTGAAATCAATGAAGGGTGTCCCCAACAGTATTAGAATAGTGTCCAGATTAGAAGATGAAATTAATAAAATGTCAACCACACAATTATTCAAGACAAGATGCTGTAACAAAGAATTACAGTCTACAAATGCAAACCTATCTCCTCCTTTCCATCTCTCTACCTTCTAAGATACTAATCACAAGTATTGTTCAGGTGGAAGGTCAAGTCTGTCTGTTAAAGAAATCCCAAATTCCCTTCACTTTTCTCCCTCTCATTAAGGGGCGTGCATAAGTGCACCATCATGCCTACTGTCCCTGTCCTATTGTCCCCATTTATTTGTACCTATTTCCTGTATTCTTACTCATGTTCATACTTATACCTATTATCTTGTGAGTGATTGACAAATCAAATAAATAAAAATAAATAAATAAATAAAATAAATATTATATAAATCACAAACATTTTCCCTCTGTTTTGGCAATAGGGCCTTTGGGAAAATTCGGAAACTCCAGAGAAACAAAGCTATATTGAATACGGCTAGTTATTTCACTTCAGGGAAAACATTATTTGGTCTGAAACAGCCTGCTCTGTTGTGAAATTCAGCACTGGGGTAAATTTGATGCATGGCCGTAGTCAATAAAATACAAACTCAGACAACATTTTTCTACAGTTGATACATCAATCATCAGCTATTTTCTGTAATGCAATCCAACCACTATGCACAACAGACATATTTAACCATTTTCGGTGGCATTTTCCCTCCCAACAAATGGCCACAGATAAGATATTTGAGCAATAATTATTTTCTCACCAGTGCCATATGCTGTATTTATAATATCTCAGGATTCAAGAAATCTAACAAAATTGTCCCATAGAAGATATCAATATCAGAGGAACAAATGAAGGACAGTTTCCAAAATCTAGCCTCAAATAGTTTTTAAGTAAATAAACAAACACTGTCATGAAGTGGTTGGTCATCATTCAATTATTTCTTTAGCAGTTTTCATCATTAATACAGCTAAATAAAATAAGTAGTTGGATGATGACTTTTTACAACAAACTAAATTGGCATAACTTTGTGCAAACTTTCATGTTCTCTACTACCAGGCAAAAAGAAAGGAAAATTAAATAAAGTGAATTTTCAAAGATCTTTCACAAGATTTGTATTGTCAATTCAATCCCAAATTGCCAAAATTGATGGTAATTTATTGCCAATAGATCAAAACTACTTACCTGACCCCCTCAAAAGGAGTAAAAGAAAAGCAGTTCCTCCCAGTTCTGCAACAAAAAGGGGATTGCACTGCACATGTCTACGAAGCAAGGAAATTATTTTCATTTCTGCCTTATGCTGAAATCAGTTGAACTGCACTATGCAATTATATCTAGTGTTAAAGGGATCTCTCCCTTCCTAACTTGCAGCCCTTCTTGTATTAAATCCTCTTCATCTGGAACTAGAACCCATCACAAATCGTTAAATGGGATATCCTCTAAAGGACAAAAATGTTTCAATTCACAGTAATATCTAAAGGGACATACAAGTCATACAACAGTCCATTCCAGTCATTGATTCAATTCATCAACTCAGTTAAAATAACTGAATTAGTTCAAGTTAGCTTATCCTAGCTCCTGCCCACCTAGCAGTTCAAAAGCATGTAAATGCAAATAGATAAATAGGTATCATTTTGGTGGGGAAATAACAGAGACATGAAAGGAGCCCCTTCAGGCATTCCCTGAATGGCAGCAGTGATGTCACCAGCTAATCCTTTCATCCCAGAAGCACCAGTAGGTACTTCCAACATGAATGTAGTACGTTAAAATAATTTGAATAATTTGAAGTCAATCTAATTCATGTAATCACCAGTTCAACATGCCAGTTTGTTTCAACTCAATCAATTTGAGTCACTCATTTGCATTACCGATTCAATTTAATAAAAGGAACAGTGTAACTGTGCCAAAATTCAGCAAATTAGCAAGTCAACTGATGATATCCAATTCATTTAAAATACAGAAATTTGATTTGAAGATTCAGGGTGATTTGACTGTGGATTGAAGCTCTGTGCAGCCCTGAGAAAAAAAGACTATTATCCTCAGCTATCATATTTTTTCTTTCAGTTTCAGAAGGGTAGTTTTTTGTCACAATTTCCCCTAATGTTATATTCAGTTCCACAAATTTATATAACTTTAAATTAATCCTTTTGTTAATTTTATAATTATAATGTAGTAATCTTTCTGAAGTAAAGTACTGTATCTTAGTTGTTATGAACTATCCAAGAGCTGATATTTTTAATGAATAGATCTGAATAAGATACACCTAATCTACTCCTCTATGAAGCTCCCTGGCTGATCTTGACTAAGCATTATCCTTCTGCTTAGCCTTTTTCACCAAATTATCTTGTGAAAGTATGGAATAGCCCACTTAAATGATACTCCCTTAAATTATTTTGAGGAAAAATGGAATTCAGTTCTGTCTCCCAAATAAAATATGATGCATATATGTATATATCCAATAAAATAGAGAAAAATAAAATACAGGAAACAACCACTTGGGTCTGGGATTGATATTTAGTCCCAGTTTAGGCATGAAAACCATAGCCAGTCACTCCCTCTCAGCCCAACTCACCTCACAGGATTGTTATTTGAAGAAAATAAGAGGAGAAAGAAGTATTGAGTGTGTTTCTTGCCTTGAGTTATTTATAAAAATAATAAAGGTGGGATAAAATTAAATAAATAAAATATTAAAGTCTTTGCACTGGTTCAGTCCATTCTGAGATTAGCCCCAAATTTCCATGACTAAGCAAGATAGTTAGGTGAGATTTGTTCCATTTATGACCTGTCTTGACACAGTTATTAAGCGAATCACTGCAGTTGTTAAGTTAGTAACATGGTTCTTAAGTGAAGCAGGTATCCCCACTGACTTTGCTTGTCAGGAGATTGCAAAATGTAATCATATGAGCCTCAGAAACTGCCACTGTCATAGATATGAGTTAGCTGCTAAGTATCCTAATTTTGATCACATGACCATGGGGATGACGTAATGGTTTTAAGTGTGAAAAAGGGTCATAAGTCACTTTTTTCAGTTGTAACTTTGAACAGTCACTAAGCAAATGGTTGTAAATTGAGGACTACCTATAATGATTGAGATTTTTCCAGATTTGGTCACAGAGCCATATTTGGTAACATGCCACATTTCAATCCCTGATATATTTTATTTACTAAATCAAAAGTTTTAAAAATGAGGAAATCTTGGAGGGTTTACGGGGGAAACATCATTATATACTTTCCTTCCTACCAAAATTCTTTCTGTCAGTTAGAATGGTCACTGAGGGGATATCAATGCAGATTTCCCTTCTCCAAGGCACATTCCTAGCCAAGAATAACTGCCAGAAGGCTTAATCCCAAATAAGAGACTACATCTCTATAGACAAATGTATTCTTTTTAAATTCCAAAAGAAATAGGGCCATAAACTTTTTAGGGAAGCAAATCTGGGTAGTGCACTTGGGTCTTCTCTTTTGTCTCCTCTCCCAAGGATAACATTTATACTTATTTGTATCCGCCAATATTCTCCTGAACCTGAACTACAAACTGAGCAAACTAATACTGTAGTAAATGGATGCTGCCTCCTGTTACATCTGTTCTGCTCTGCTCACTAATTGCCTGCCACAGCTACTGAGGCATCACGCCAGCCTCATTGCCACTTCTTGTTTGGCCAACTTGTCTTCTCATATCAATCTGATTCCCATTGGGTTTTTTTTTAATCTCCCATAGTAACTATTTTTGCCAACTGACATAATGAATATCTATTACTATAATAAGATATGAGATTTACTTGATTCAATGAATAAGAAGGCAAGTTAAAAGAAAGCATTTTCTTCTGAACACTAACCCCAATGAAAGAGCAAAGAATCTTTTTCCTAACTAGACTAATAAGGAAAGAATCAAACATCTGTCAGCTGTCCTTTAAATAGTGTGATTTTAAAACCTGCCATTATATAAAGATATTCTTTTTGCATGCATCCATATTCCTATCTTTAACATGAAGAATAAGAATGCAATAGCACTAACTCTTAGTCAACAATTTCAAAAAACAAATGAAAGAAAAAAAACAATTAAATCAATCAAGATCATTAAATGAGCCCTTATAGAAGTCTGTTGTTGAATAAGTTAGCCTGGTGGAAGAACATCAGCACAGAGAAAAAAGCTAATTTTCAAGGGAAGGAAGAGCACAGCTTGGACAGTCACTGAGAAGGCCCTTATTGTCATTCAAAATGTAATAGAAAAATAGTGCATGTGAGAAAAGGACCTATGAAAATGAAGATGAAAGATATAGGGAAGACACAAATCCTGAAGACAGATGTTCAATAACCCAACTCCAACTTATTATGGCCTTATCAGTGTTTTGAATTTTTCCTGAAATAAATGGAGAATTATTTCATTGTAATATATTTTATCGCTTTAAATCCTATATGAGAAAAAAGAGAGAAGAAAAAAGTGGAGGACAGATTAAAAATGGACATAACAGAAATATATGTTATATTCGTAAAATCATTTCACCTAGTTTTTTAAATACATCAAACCCAGATCACAGAGCATAATATTGGTCAATCTTTCCATTTCACTAATAACCTGGAAACTAAAAAATAGAAAGGAAATGTTGAAAATAATAATGTATGTTTATAAGTCAATCCTATGATCGACTTATTGTTTAGAGGATCTTGTTAATCTGTCTATATATTTAAATTGTACAAAGATGCTGAGCCCAATTTGTTCTTCAAACCAAATCTTTTATTGTACAAGCAGCTTAAATCAAATAAAGTTACAGAAAGACATTTATCAGTTTCTTGTGCCTTCTTTAAGTTTCTCTTCTCTCAGGTCTTACTTGGTTTCTCTGTCTACCTATGTAGTTAGGATTTCTTCTCACTTTTAGATTAAGGATAAACCCTAAAGAAACTTAGACCTCTTTAAAGAACTTAAACTGTTTCAAGGCTTTTCCCTCTCTCCTGAGGCCTCTCTCTCTGTGATAAGATCTCTTTCTTCTTCTTCCTGAATTTAGACCTCTGTCTATCCCCACAGAGAACTGTTTAGGCCTCTGACCTCTGTTTAGGCCTCTGACCTCTGTTTAGGCCTCTGACCTCTGTTTACGCCTCTGACATCTCCTTTAGGCCTCTAACCTATGTTTAGGCTCTAACCTCTGTTTAGGCCTCTGACATCCCCTTTAGGCCTCTAACCTATGTTTAGGCCTCTGACATCCCCTTTAGGCCTCTAACCTATGTTTAGGCCTCTGACATCCCTTTAGGCCTCTGACATCTCTGAGGTAAATGCCAGTTAGGCTGCCCCTTTTATACTAAGGGGCGTGGCTTGTGATGCCACTCCAGGGTATCTGGTGTTACCCTGTGATTGGTGGATTTGGTTTGCCTCCAAATCCCCACAAGTTTGTAAACTGCATAGCAACACCAGAAAGATCTATTTTCTGACAGGAAAGACAGTGATCAGTGATCTACTTGTAATCACTATATTTCTGACATTGAATAGTAATCTTCTTGCTGTATTTGATAAATCCACAATACTTCTTATAAGTTCCAAATAAATAATCCAGAAACATATTCACAACCTTTTTAAACATTGGGGGGGGGGGATAAAATGTTGTTGAATTAATATAATCTTAAAATAATGAGAAGCATAATTAATATTCTTTAAAATCTTCAGCCATTGAATTTTTAAAATACGATATTCCAATTCTTTATTAACAGTTTCTTGAAAATAATTAATATCCACATTAGCTACACTCCTTGTTTATACAAAATACTACAGACTAAGAATTAACCAAAATACATTTCAGTGTCATTACTAACAGAGAAATTTTGGATATGCTTAAACATATCCATTATGTCTTTATTACTCTCTATAAATCTAACAGCTGGTATAGCTTTTGGACCCCAAGGACAGCTAGGGACTTTTCTCTCTTCACTGTTGTGCACTTAATTCATCACTTGGTGCAGTTTTTGTTATTAATTGACTTGCAATTAAAATGAGACCAAGAACATCATCATTTGTTATAGTTTATAAATATTATCTATCCTTCTGCAATAGAACTGGTCTATACTGGTTGAGACACAATATCATAAATCCTACTTGTGTAATGAGATACTATATTTGCAGGCAATTTGCCAACAATAACATTGGTAAATCAACCAATATGTTACAAAGGAATGCCATGTACAATAACTACAGTAACTCATTACTTGCTTTGATATGGATTCAGAGAATAACAGAGAACTAAAAGAAAGAGGGGGAAGAGAAATTACTATCTCCCCCCACTCTCCAAAAAAATGCTGAATAGGTTATTTTCTGTTCAATTTACCTGTTATGGGTCATATATTAAGTCTATGAAGCCATGACATCGAACCTGTTCCTGTAATAAAGGAAGTAGTCTGTTTTTTGGTTTTTTAAATTAGATTTATATGCCGCCCTTCTCCGAAGACTCGGGGCAGCTTACAAATTTGGAGCACAACCCAATGCGCTCAGCAATAGCCTTCATTCCATTGCATATGCCTGCTTATTACTAAGCGGCATTTTTACAAAGTCAGCTTATTGCCCCAACAATCTTGGGTCCTCAATTTACCTACCCCAAGAGGATGGAAGGCTGAGTCAACCTTGAGCCTGGTGGGATTCAAGCCTGCAATAATTGCAGGCAGCTGGGACTTAAGTGCTAGGCATTTAGCAGCCTGTACCACCAAGGCCCTTGCTGTGAAACAAAGAAAAAAACTGAAGGATTTTCAGCTTACTTCCAGTCTAATATTCCAATATTCTCCAAATATTGCACACATTTATATTTTGTGTTCCAGTCTATTGATGTGCAGATACAGGACCATTCCCATTCTTGCAACCACAGACACAAGATAAAATATTAAAATGGATGAAAGAGATTTCATGTATGACATTGTTTACCTTCTACATTGTTTACCTTCTACATCTTCTGTCCAACTGTATCATCCAAGTGAATCTGACTTGTTAAAATGGCAGGGAATGTTAAGATGAAAAGAGGAAACTGTCTCTTGATTAAAATTTTACATTTACTGCAATCCTGTGAGCCATCCACACTAATATCAGAGGTCACTTTTAGTTCAGTTACCACTATCTGGATTTGAGGTAGAAATACTATTCAGATTCAGAAGGGACTTCTTTAAAGAAACACTGGTTCAAACCAGAATATCTTAATTGTTGTTGGCAGGAAATAAAATGTGTTTGGATATGGAACAAATTGCTTCATTAGTAACAGTTCAAATACTCAGAAACAGTAAGCCTGCACTTCAAAAAATGTAATTTCACCATCTAATCTGCATTACAAGAAAGAATTATAAGTATATACCAGAACAGCTGGAATCTAGGATTTACAGTGGCCGGGCAGTAGCAACTATATGTTACAGAAACTGAAGTAGAGCAACATTCCAAAGTCTTTGAAGGGAATACACATATATGCAGGTGTGTACATAAACACATATAAATACACCAGCTGCATAAATTGCAACACAATACAATAAGTGCGAAAGGAAAAGTATGGTTTTGATCAGAGGTGGTATTCAGCAGGTTCTGACCAGTTCAGGAGAACCGGTAGTGGAAATTTTGAATAGTTCAGAGAACCGGCAAATACCACCTCTGATTGGAGAGTTTACAGTATCCTTCCCTTGCCATGCCCACCAAGCCACACCCACAGAATCGGTAGTAAAAAAAACTTGAATCCTACCACTGGTTTTGATGGATTTGGACTAAAACAAATTAGTTAGTTCAATACACCCAGTGTGTAGACAACAGAGAAAGATCAGAATATCTTCTAAAAACAAAAACAGTCTGTCAGGTTTCCAAGTATTACACCCATAGCAAACAGCAAACCTCTCTATTCCCCCTTCCCAATCCCTCAACACCATTGTGGCACCACTGAAGCCTCCAAGATGGCATCCGTCAGGTCAGCTTCAGAGTTGACACAGTTGTTCAACATATCAATTGGATTTTGTTTATTATTAGGAGATTTCTAGAAGTTTAGTTCTGGAAAGCTAAGGGGTTTTTTTTTAGCCAGAAAATGCTATTTTACTGTTGCTCAGGTGCCCTACCAGGATTTGTCCAATATTTTTTCTCCAAATGGTGCAATTTAATATACCCTGGCCTTGTTCAAATGAGTTCCCAGTATAGGCTAGAATAGTTGAACATTGGCCACAGGTGGGTTTTTTTTTGCTTATAATTGTTAGAGTCTGGAATGGCAGAAAACAAGACAGTCCAAATATTCCTTCGGCAGCTATTAGTTGGACCCAGAGTCTTCCACAATAAAAAGTTACAGTGACACAATAGGCTGCGCTGCCTTGAGTGTTAAATAAGAAATCAAGGTCCCTTCTGAGTGTTCCTCAATAGTAAGTGGTAAATTTAAACTCTGTTTCTATTTACTCTCCTTATGTGGAATATAATCCAATCTTTAAAAAGCAAAAACAAAAATTATGCTAACAACATGTATAACAATGTAATTCAAACACTAGCTAGGAGAAAGAAAACAAGCCAGTTGAAAATGCAGGAAAAATTCCTCCACAGCTTCATCAACAAATCAGATCAGTAGGCAAGCCAGCAAAGTTCAGCCAAGAACTTCATTTAAAGCTTCAGAGTAGAGAGGCAGAGTTCTCCTTCAGATCCCCTCCAGAATTGCCTCCTGGATGCCATATGTTTCGATCAATTAGTTTCTGAGGCAGGATCTGGGCAGGAGATGCAGAGTGTAGGAAGTCAACAACTATGCATAGGAAATGTTCCTCCATTCCTTCCTTTGGGGTGAAATGAAAGCTCCTTGGAATTAGAAATTTAGGGTTCAGTTGGAAAGAGTGACTGGACCCTGAGGGCAGATCCTAGAGAAGATTAGCATCTCATAAGCTCCTCCTTTCTGAGGAACTATTTATTTTACACAACATTCATATTTATGTTTATCTGCCACAACTGAACTTGGATTTTAAAAATGTTGGATAAAACTGTTTTCAAGCAGCAGGCAAATTGTACAACAGGATAAATAATAACATTTAATACAATTTGTGAAAAAAATGGAGAAGTAAATCAACATATTCCAATGAAAATTCAATCAGAATCACCTTCCTGAGAGGTTCCTATGACACAGACATAAAAATAAAGAGTGGATCAGACTATTTAAGTCTTTGACATATTTTAATCTGATAAAGGGAGAATTTAATATTTTAACCTATCATTTTAGATAACTCAGAAATGAAGTACACTATTATGTGATTTATTTATTAGCTTTCAGTACTGGTTTCATTCTCATATGACTTTCTGGTTCAAGATCACCAATCAAGTTCTTTGGATCACTCTGAAAGCTTTAAACAATAAAAATGAATTTTTGAATTATTTGATCAAGTCATGGTATTCATAGAAGCCTCACATTACCTTTAAGTGATTACATGTTTTTAAATGTATTTTCTACCCACCACATCCATTAGTCTTGGGAGCATGGTTGAAACGAAGGCCTCTATAATTAATGCAGATATATTAAATTAAAAATGGTGTCACTTTGGAGAAAATAATCTTGTTTATATTATAAAAGAACAGAATTAACAGAATAACAGAGATGGAAGGAACATTGAAGGTCTTCTAGTCCAACCCTCTGAACTGCAGAAAAAAACAATTGCTACCAACCTGCCTTCCATTGAGGACCTGTATACTGCCCGAGTCAAAGAGAGGGCTGTGAAAATATCTACAGACCCCTCACATCCTGGACATAAATTGTTTCAACTTCAGAGGTGGTATTCAGCAGGTTCTGACCAGTTCTGGAGAACCAGTAGCAGAAATTTGGAGTAGTTCAAAGAACCAGCAAATACCACCTCTGACTGGTCCCACCTTTATCTATTCTCTGCCTCCCAAGTCCCAGCTGATCGACTAGGTTTTCTTTTGTTGACCTGCACAGGAGAACAGAGCTGGAAAGCAGGTTAGTGGGGTGGGGAGGGAATGGGATTTTGCAATAACCTTCCCCCAGCAGTGGGAGGGAATGGGGATTTTACAGTATCCTTCCCCTGGAGTGGGGTGGGAATGGGGATTTTGCAGTATCCTTCCCCTGCCATGCCCACCAAGCCAATCCACCAATCCACACCATGCCCACCAAGCCACATCCACAGAACCGGTAGTAAAAAATAATTAAATCCCACCATTGTTCAACTTCTACCTTCAAAATGACACTACAGGGCTCTGCACATCAGAACAACAAGAACAGTTTTTCCCGAATGCCATCACTTTGCTAAACAACTAATTCCCACAACATTGTCAAATTACTAAGACTGTATTACTATTCTTCTTCTCATCCTTACTAGTACCTATCTCTTCCCACTTATGGCTATATCCATGTTGCTTGTATCATTACAAGTTATATTGTTTTTATTGTTTCCTAGTATAATTTGATTGCTTATTAGCATCCAATGACTATCACTAGTGTTGTATCTTATGATTCTTGATGAATATATTTTATTTTTTTCTTTATGTACACTGAGAACATATGCACCACAGACAAACTCCTTGTGTGTCCAATCACACTTGGCCAATAAAGAATTCTATTCTATTCTAATTCTAATTCTAGGTTGCTGCTCTCCTGGATTAGTTTCCATCCATTGTTTCTTGTCTTGACTTGTGGTGTTTTGGAAACTAGGTTAACTCCCTCTTCTTTGTGACAGCCCAGCAAATATTGGAATACTGCTATTATGTCATCCCTAGTCCTTCTTTTCATTATGATAAGAAACCCAATTCCTGCAACTGTTTTTCATGTTTTAACCTTCAGCCACCTAATCATTTTTGTTGCTGTTTTCTGCACTCTTTCCAAAGTCTGTACATCTTTTTTATAAAATGGTGACCAAAACTGGATGCAGTATTCTAAGTGTGGTCTTACTAAGGCTTTATAAAGCAATACTAATACTTCACATGATCTTAATTCTATCCCTTTGTTAATGCAGCCTAGGACTGTGTTGGCTTTTTTGGCTGTTGCCACACACTGCTGGTTCATATTTAAGTGATTGTCCATTAGGACTCCAAAATCCCTCTAACAGTTACTGCTATTGAGCTAGGAGTGTCAAACTCACAGCGTCATGGCAGCATCACATGATGTATCACAACTTTTTTCCTTTTCTAAACATATCTTCTAGGAAAGCTTTAAATCAAAGCAGAGCTTCATTTGATGTTCTTAAGCCATAACCAAAAGTGGTATTCTTAGCCAAGAATACATTCCCTAAATAAATCAGTTTTTCATGTAAAAAATATTGCCCAGTTTGCTCATTGGCTGTTCTTCATACCTAATACGAGTTAACAGAGTTAATACTCAAAAGTATAAATCTGAAAAGTTAAAATGAAGAGTTATGAAATTTCAACACAGATGCAATAAAGGAGCAACAATTGCTAGAAAATGTGCAAAACTACATGGGGTTTATAGATAAACAACTTATTAATGTAATTTTATAAAGAATGGAAAATTGAACTTATAGATGCCTTTAAAATGATCTGTTGAAAAATGAAAGAAAATGTGGGTGTGATTTCATTAATGCACTCAAAAGGACTTTTTCCTGTAGACATTCACAGATTTTGCTTTCCAGAGCAAGGACCATCAGTCATAATTTCTTACCTGTCATATGGTTGCAGTGGCATTTGTATATCAGGTTCATCTAGCTCAAGAGTTCTTCAACTTTGCTATCACACATCCCTTTAGTGAAATCTTGGTGTAAACATCTCCTCTAAAAATCCAAACAAAAAATGAACACAAAGAAACAAAGGAAACTATACCATGACATTTTGGGAAATGTAATTTTATTGTAACATTACATATTGCAATGTTCTTCACATCTCTCCTGGGCTATGTCTGCACCTTTCCAATGTAGATACACCTCACAATTTGGAAAACGCTGATCTAGATCCTAGTTCAAAGTCTGGGATGGTATCATAAGACAGCATCTTAACTCCCTGAAACTTTCTAGAATCACTGCTAATCCATAATAATATGCTAGGATAAACCAATGATCCTACTCTATAAGATATTTCCTATGTTGCTGTGATATTTAGGCATCTCCTGAAATGAACTAGTAATGGATGAAGGATGAAATTATAGGCATTTTTCTCTATATTGTAAATTGTTCCTCAAATGACTAAGCAAAAAAAAATCATGTTTTAAATTTTAACTTCTTAGATAGGACAATACTGTGTCCTTGATTGCATAAATGACCGATCACAACACTGACTGAAGTTATTATGCTCTTTGAAAACAGGAGATCAGTAAGTTCCCAATTTAAAAATTCATTGCTATATAAGAAAAGATTGTGTATATTAAAAATCACATCATTTTATTACACAATGTATGCCAATTTTTAATACTCTTGGGTAAAGAAAATGATTTGGAAGCAGGAATGTTGTCTTGTGTGAAGCTCATGAAGATTCAAGGAAAAGAAAGATTGGAAAGGACAGATATTATGCTGGGGAAAGTTGTTGCTATTTGACTGTAATAATAAGAGGGATCTATCTCTATAAACAGAAGTAGTGTGAATATACTGTATTATCCATCATCAAGAGCACTTCTACTTCCAAGGAACATCTTCTCCTGCACCAAATGTTAGGTTCATATTATCTCCACATAAGAATATGGAATGTAAGTGGATAAAGGCTCTCTTGTAGAAAGTGAAACAATGAGCAGTGTTTTAAGCTCCTATGAATTTTTTTTCATTTCCAGGCTTAAAGTTGTTTAATATAACAATGCTTTTAATTCTTATCATAAGTGGCATAGAAATACTAATTAACCCATTTATCTACATCAGATGACACTTCTCCTGCAGAAAAAAAATATACAGACATAGAGATTTCAGGAGATTGAGATGCCTGCTGACCTTACATAGCATGTGGATAATAGGCAGATGACTAGAATATTCTAGGGCTGTAGACTAGATGAAAAGTAAGAAGAAAAGGAAAATTGGAAGAAGGCAATGGCAAACCATATCCACATTGTTGCCAGGAAAAAGGAAATATGAATGTTATGCCCCTGATTTTACCAACATTTACCCCTATCTTGATATAGAGATTTGTGGCTAGTATAGCTTTGCCGATTAGAAAACATTTACATATGCGCAAGCAAAAATACCCAATATTTGCTAGCCCACCAAATCATTTCACTCTCTATGTCTTCCACATCTTTGAAATCAAACAGGATATGGGGCAGGATGCCATAGTAGCAAAAACTGGCTCTCCAACTTGTGGACAAGCCAAAACGTTTAGGTTAGGTAAATCTTATTTTTATCCCCTGACTCCACCCCAAATTTTACTTTGGCCAAAAAGCATCTGCAAGGGCACAAGATTCTAACAGCAGGTTCAAAAAGATAGGATTTTATTCTTTGTATGGCATATTAAATAAGAACACATACTGTATTGCTTCTGTCCATATAATACAGTGTTTTTCAATTTTAGCAAGTTTAAAATGTGCAGACTTCAACACTCAGAATTCCCCAGCTACCCTGCTTTAATACTATATTTCTGTAGGGTGATAACTTAAATACTTAGTTAAAAGCTATGTTAAATACTTTGCAATTCATACATACCATAAAATGAGGAAACATGCACAAGCTGTTTTAACTGCTATCAGTGATATCTAAACATGTTTATTCTGGACATGGTATATAGGGGTGTGTGTGTGTGTGTGTGTGTGTGTGTGTATGAAAGAGAGAGGGTTTTTAGCTCTGGCTATGGTATATAGAAGCGTGTATATATGCGTGTGTAAATGAGAGAGTGTGTGTGTTTAGCATTGGCCATGGTATATAGAAGTGTGTTTATGCATGTGTGCGAATCAGAGTCTGTTCTTATCAGGGAGCTCGACACATCTCAGGGGGCTGACCAGCAGAGGCGGTATTCAGCAGGTTCTGACCAGTTCTGGAGAACTGGTAGCGGAAATTTTGAGTAGTTTGGAAAACCAGCAAATACCACCTCTGACTGGAGATTTTACAGTATTCTTCCTCTGCCACCCCCACCAAGCCATGCTCACAGAACTGGTAGTAAAAAAATTGAATCCCACCTCTGCTGACCAGGGGTACCAGGCATGTCGGTGTCAGTGGTGGGATTCAAAAATGTTTACTACCGGTTCTGTGGGCATGGCTTGGTGGGCATGGCCATGTGACTGGGTAGGCATGGCTTTTTTTTTTTTTTTTGCAGCCCCCACACATTTTTTGGGCCTTCTGAGCCTCAGATGAGTCTCTAGGTGGGGGGCATTTTTGCTCCCCTAAGACTCCTCTGAGGCTGAGGAAGAAAAAAACAGCATGGGAGGGGCATGCAGCACCCCTCGAAGCTCCATTTTGGGAGCTTCTGGCCTCAGAAGAGCCTCTGGACAGGGGTGTTTTTGCTCCCCTAAGGCTCCTCTGGAGCTCAGGAAGGCAAAAAATGGGGGGGGGCTGAGCCATTTTTTGCCTTCCTGGGCCTCAGCAAGGGGAATCCCAGCACAGCTGATCTATGTACAGCTGATTGTCAGGAGGGGGGAAAAAAGAAAGAAATACCTTAGGTGAATGTCAGGCAGGTGGGGTGAGCAAGCATCGGGCAGAAGGCGACCGGGTCGGGGGAACTTACTACCAATTCGGCAACCCACGCCAAATTCTTGCTACCGGTTCACCTGATCCAGAGTGAACTGGTTGAATACCACCACTGGTCAGTGTATGAATCATGGCGCAGACAACGAAGCCAATGCTGCAATAGAAAGATAAAGGTAAAGGACTTGACTCTTATCCTGTGACTTCTTTTCTTCCAGGTATCCACCCAGTGGAGGGGGCCACATGTCCTCGGAAAGGGGGCGGCATACAAGTTCAAGAAATAAATAAATAAATAAATAAATAAATAAATAAATAAATGTCGGGCTCAGGGTACTCTACTGCCCGTCCTGGAGCTCAACACATCTGAGGGGGCTGACCAGGGGTGCCAGGCATGTCGGTGTACGAATCACTACGCAGACAACGCCCCTACACGTTTCCTGATCGAATGGGGCGGAACTAACTGGGATCCGGCAAGCGCGCACATCGTCATGCAAGACAAGAACACGGGAATCCAAACCGCTGAACATGAACCTTGGGAGAAATGGACAAGACGGATATACAAGGGGGAAATCAGAATATGGGAAACACGCATGGAAAGCAGGATCAGGGACAGGCACGGGGCAGAAGCACGGGGGAATGTTAGTGACTTTGGGCGGATGTTAGGTAAACAAGGGTAAACATGAACTATGCCTGCAGAAAGTGATGGATACATCTGGGATTGCCTACCCAAAATTATTAAACTTAACAAGAATTGGAAAAATGGACTCACCTCAGTTTATGGTGGAACAGGGTTGTTTTGTTTTTGTTTTTTGCATTTTTGCTGAAACATCTGAATAGTATTGTTAATTGTTTAAAAATATTTTTAGTACTCTATAATCAAACAATGACCTTCCCATGTGACCATGACATAAGTTTTCAAAAAAATGCTACCTTAAATCAATTGCAATCTAATCCTCAGCCTGTTCAACTTCATTCATCAAATTGCCTGCTTAAAATGGAGCCTTCTGACTTAATTTCTGTTCTGGGAACTGCTTGGGGTAACAGCTATTATTTAAACCAAAATGGATAGGTATGGCTGAGTTCACAAAACAGGAACTGCATAAAACATCCCAGCACTACCTGTAAGGATTTCTAATGACTGTGATCTCATTAAAAGATAGAGTTTGCAGGCAAAGATTGATAAAAGGGAGGAAAGCTTTGCAGTTCAAATGTTGCACAAAGCAACAGTTCTTAGTATCCATTACTGTACATTCTAGCTTTGACTTTCCCCAATTTATGTCAATGAAAACACATTGGCCCCAATTTTCCTCCATTTTATTTCTATGTATTGGTGTTCCAGGCTATAGAAAGAGAAAGAAGGATTCACTTATAATCATTAAAAGTAACTAGTTTCATTAAAAAATGCTACCTTGGTGGCCCTCAGCAAACTTTAAACCAAAGCTACATTTTATTCAACAAGATAAAAACTTGGGAGCTTTGGAAGTTCAGCTCTCCGGGCAAGGAAGACTATTTCATTGTTACTTATGTAGACATCATTATTGCAAACATATTCTCTACTTGTTTCTTGTGACAGGAGACCTGTCAGCAGCTAAGGAGACTGAAGAATGCTGCAGCTAAGAATTGAGTTTCTCTAGGTGGTTATCAACCTTTAAAACCCAGGAACTGCCTTCTCTGGGGACAGATTCTGGGCTCTTTTAATCCAGTTACTATCCTTATTATCAAATAGCAGGACTCAAAGGAGAATGCTCTGTCCTCTTTAAGAGCCATGGTGGTGCAGTAGTTAGAATGCAATATTGTAGGCTAATTCTGCTGACTACCGACTGCCAGTAGTTTGGCAGTTCAATTCTCACCAGCTCAAGGTTTGATTAGATTAGATTAACAGCATTGGAAGGGACCTTATAGGTCATCTAGTCCAACCCCCCCCCAAGCAGATTCTATACCATTTTTGACAGATGACAATCCAGTCTCTTCTTGAAAGCCTCCAGTGATGAAATTCCCACAACTTCCAAAGGCAAGCTGTTCCATTGGTTGATTGTTCTCACTGTCAGAAAATTTCTCATTTCCAGGTTAAATCTCTCCTTGTTCAGTTTCCATCCATTATTCCTTGTCTGGCCTACAGGCACTTTAGAATATAGCAGCCCCTCAAATATTGGAACACTGCTATCATGTCTCCCCTGGTCCTTCTCTTCACTAGCCCAGTTCCTGCAACTGTTCATCGTATGTTTTAGTCTCCAGTCCCCTCATCATCCTGGTTGCTCTTCTCTGCACTCTTTCTAGAGTCTCAACATCTTTTTATAGTGTGGTGACCAAAACTGGATGCAGGACTCTAGGTGTAGTCTTACCGAGGCTTTATAGAGTAGTATCAGTACCCCCTTGATCTTGACTGTATCCCTCTATTGATGCAATTTAGGATTGCATTGACTTTTTTTGGCTGCCGCTGCACATTGCTGGCTCATATTGACTCAGGTTGACTCAGCCTTCCATCCTTCTGAGGTCAGTAAAATGAGGAGTCAGATTGGTGAGGGCAATATGTAAATCGCTTAGAAAGAAAAGCACTATCAAGTGGTATATAAATCTAAATGCTATTGCTAAAGGCATCTTCTTTTTCAACAGCTATATGGTTCAAGTCTTGCTTAAGGATAAAGCAGCACAAGAAAAGAGCCTACAGATCCATGGATTTTCAGTTTCTAACAACAGATGAGATAGTCATTTCACAGCTTTTCCCACAAGTGGGAGAGGTCATATTTCCATTTAGTTTCTTACCAATGCATTTAGAGAGATGCCCATGGACATTTCATGCAAATCTGCATTATCTCCTCCTCCACCACCACCACCTCCTCCTCCTCCTCCTCCTCCTCCTCCTCCTCCTCCTCCTTCTCCTCCTTCTTCTGCCAGTATCAAAGTTAGATGCATCTTGGAACACAGATTTATACTAAAAGATATATGGATGGTTTCCAATTTATAAGACTAAGGTAACCAGGAGGATGAGTGGACCTGTGATCTTCCTTGTCACATTCCTCCAGTGCTTGGTAGCACTAAAAGAACCATCCAGCCAAACTTCATTGCTTTAAAGCCAGCTTGTTTCTGTGGCATTCCACAGAAAAGTATTTTCCTCTTTCCAGCAATCCTTCTTCCCGCCCTGCCAATCAGTCAATTAGCTAATGCTACAGTTTAGCCAAGGCCACATTTCTTCAGGAAATGCTGTCTGAGTGCAATGAATTACTTATGGCTATTTGCTCTTTTCCTTAATATGGTTTCCTGATGCATTCCTCCATAACAAGCACAAGAGATGTTATCTATGCATCATTACTTGAATTAGCCCAGCAGAGGATTACTTTAACTCTAGCTGGGCAGGATACAATGATAAAGGCTCCCAGTATTTTTCAGCAGTTCAGAAATGGTTTCCCTAACAATTCTGAAAAAAATATTTCCTCGGTGTCAGTTTTTAAGACTATCGGTTGCTTTGCTTACAGCCATCAAGCTACTGAAGTGGTGGGAAGAAATAAAATGAAAGGAGACCAAAAAGAAAATACAAGAGTGAAACATTTTATGGAACTTCACAGATTTGGGAAGAAGCCACAGCTTGCAGTAATGTAATGCTGAGCATACAGAAAATACCAGGGTCAACATTGAGCTAGGTATTCCTCTTTATTTTAACCTAGTCATTGCCAAATTAACATGTGCCCAAGTTATTCTTTTATCTTTTTTCATTTAAATCTTCATTTTGTTGATTTTTTTTCAAATAAAAAATATATTTGCCAACAATCCAAAGAGGCACAGCCAAATGGAGGGGAGATACCCTGAGATACTATATATATAGCATACTAGGTGGTTTTGATTAAATAGAAACATAGGCACAATATTTGCTGTCTCCTTATCTATCAAAGGTACAAAGGTACGATAAATGCAGATTATGGCTGTCCAAAGTCTTCCAGTAAAATATAGATTTCTGCCATGTGAATCCCTGCTCTGCAGATGGAGGAATAGCTACTGTCATTTTCAGCAATGTTTCTATTGCTTTCTGGCACATTCCCTGTTTCACAGCATCTCAGGCTCAATAATGCTGGCAATTCTCATCTGTCTTCAGATCTGCCAATGCTTGGAGCAGCTGCTGGAGACTGAATACTTTCCCATTCTCAATGAAGACCTTTGCCTAATTCAGTTAAAAGGAGCCGGTCTTAAAGTAGCAGATTTTTGGCAGAATTTTCTGGATTATTTTATTTTCCCTATTAAAAATGTCACCTTAAGGACTTAATGAAACCACATATGCCAGTTGTCCAATTATTCCTCCTTGCCCAGAACTGACATTTCGTAACTCACTTATTACATAGGCTAGATATAATCTGACATTCTTGTGAATGTTCCACCGCTTCTTCCTTTTTTATTATTTTGGAAGGACCATTCTTTTCCAGAAGGCCAGCCCTACCATTAGACAAAAGGAGAAGACCTTCTTCTCCCCTCCCAGCTATCCCTCCTGAGGAATTCCTCCAAACATTTGCAATGCAAGAATGAGGTCTGCATTATCCAGACTGCCAGTAGTATTATAAGTGCCTGCTGTCCACATTAAGCCTGATCAGATATTCAAATAGCTCAGGGAGGCCAAATGCAAATCAAAACCTCATGTACAAATTGCTTTGTGTGCATGCAAAAAGCCATTACAGCAGCAGGTATTTGCAAACCAGCCATCTGCTAAAATGCTGTATGAAATACGTACCTTAAACAAATAAAGGCTCTCCTGTGACTTTGGGGTTTTCTCTGTAGCTAAAGAAACATGCCTTGCCTGATCTATTCTTTGGCTCTGCTTTTCTGAAAGTTTGTTGGGTTCTTTCAAGTCTTTTGATATAGAAAGGCAGCTGACACACTGACTGATAGCAGAGGAGGTTCCCTTTTGGCATTTCTACATGTCACACTATATCAATGATAGCATTAATGGACATCATTAAATTAAATATTGGCATTTAGGTTAAGCCTTCATGCTTAAGATCCTTTGTTCAGATTTAATCATTCATCATCATTTTAGCTACAGTATTGTCTAGCCATTGAAGGATGAAGGCCTCTTCCACATGTTTCCGACCAATACGGTCCTGAGCTTTCTTTTGTCAATTGGGCCCCATCTTGTTTGAGTACCTTTTATGGACACTTTTCATCAGGTGGACCAGGGCAGTCATACAATGGATCCATTCTATGACTGCCCTGGTCCACCTGCCACCAGTTCTTCTTGCTATGTGACCAGCCTATTTCCATTTCAATCCTTTTACTTTCTTGATGGCATTGTATATTTTTGCTTGTTCTCTAACCCATGTGCAGGTCTTTTTATCTTGTCTTGTAATGCCAAGCATGTATCTTTTTGTTCAGATTTACCATATATAGGAAGGTGAGGCAGCTGGGAAAGTTCTGTTTTCCTGTCTCTAAAACAACTGAAAGCCACGCTACCGTGCACCACAGTGCAACTCAAAGGCATTTCCCCACACTATGAAAGTAACAACCTTGCCAGCTGAGGTACATGAGTGCCACCTCCACCTCCAGGAACTCGATGAGGTAAGAGGGAGACTGAATAATACCTCATGCAGAATAATACCTCATAATAATACCGCAGAAGGTATTGTAGACTTCAATCTTTAATTCAGAAGACCTCCATTGTTAGAAGGTAGAGATTTGCTGTGTGAAAGATCATAAGAATACTTGGTATCTCTTTAAGGCATAATTCTTCTATCTAGATGCATACTGCATCAATTCATGAAAGAACTCATTTATTATAAAGAATGCTTGATCATATAGAATATTTTTCTTCATTTCCTCATTATATATACCCCACCAATGGAAATCTCATAAATGGCTCTGCATGTATGTTTGATTGACTTGAAGTGTATTCCTGGAATGCACCCAAACTTATAATGATATTGCAAAGATTAACTATTGATTTTCCCATATTCCTCAAAAACGTTTAGGACAAAATGTATTATACTGCAAGCATCAACTTTGTATTACTTCCCTGCCACCTTTTATTTTTTCACTTTAACATATAAAAAAGCATCATTAAGGTTTTTGAGAGTTTATTACTCTGACTCATGATAGTACATTTGATAAATAAATGCGCAAAATATATTTCAGCACATTTATTATCTACGGTATATACTGCTAAAAGTCTACTGTCTGTTTGTAACATTCAATTGGATGAAACAATGCATCACAGGGCAACAATTTTTGAATCAACATACCTCAAATTGGCTAACTTTTAAAATGTGTCCAAGATCTGTAATCCATTGCTCCCATGGGATTGAAATATGGCAAAATTGTGGCCATTTCAGTGCCACTAGGCTGCCACAGACAGCTACTGACATATGATCATCATTTCCAATACTCTGTCAGCTTCCCATAAGGAAAGTCAATAAGCAAGCTGGCATGAAATCAGAAGTTGTTCTCAATCTCACTTCTTTTTTGTCCACTCGAGGTAATTCAGACAATGAGTTGTCTACTTAGATTTACAACCCGCATTTCCTCCAGGAGATCTATGCAGCAAGTATAGCACTCTTCACAGGGAAAAGTACAAGGAATACAAGTGGAAATGAGATCATATGTAGGCTTGTATTTTCTGGTGTGGACTGTGACATAATTAATCCACCAAGGAGGCTAAAGTATACTGAGTCCAATTGAAATGTGTCCATTAATCAGTCTTACCCAGGTTCATGTTATCTTCATCCCATGAGTAAAATGGGTTTAATCATCCTTAAGCCAGTGTAAACATAGTAGATAAGGTATTGGCTAAGGACCATGACAACCCAAGTTCAAGTCCATCCTGGAATATTATTGGATAACTTTGGACAGGTCATTCCTTGCTAATTATAACTGCCATACTTTCCTACTTTGATCAGGACTCAATTTAGGAGAGCACATGTTAGAAAATTTCAGAAAGACAGAATCGGAATCAGACAAGGATAACAAAATTTACCAGGAAAGTAGAAATTAAGCAGCAGGAAGAGAGAGTAAAGTAGGTGAATATATTCAGCTTGAGGAAAATGACTGAAGAAGCCATATGATAGTTTTTCTTCAAAAATGGAAATGATGACAATATTAAGTTAACATGCATGTTGTATTGTTCCAGACTATAGCCTTATAGTCACTTGGTCACTTTTTATTTTTATTTTGGTTTGTTTTTTTCTTGCTTGTCACTTGCATATTTATGCAACAAATATCCTTTAATATGTACTTTCTCCACAACATACTGAAAAGGTTTAGAAAACTGTTGTATTACAGACTAACATTAGCAACACTACTAGGATTTGAGTTAATTGAATTTGAACTGGTATAGATGCTTACCTCAGGTGGTCTCTGAGCTTGGTTGTTTGCTTGAACACATTTCATTACCCAAGCAAGTAATATTATCAGTGCTAATGGCTGTGGGGTAGACTCCCTGTTTCTATACAGTACCTGGCCCTGTCCAGTGTTGATGGGGTGAGGTTTTCTCAAAGGTTAAAGATGCTGAGCTTGTCAAAGCTGACAGTCCAGGTTCAAGACCAGAGCTCCACATAACAGGGTGAGCTCCCATGATTTGCTCCAGCTCCTTCCCACTTAGCAGCTTGAAAGCATACAAATGCGAATAGATTAATAGGTATCACTTTGGTGGGAAGGTAACAGTGTTCCATGCTCCTTTGGCATGTAGCCATCTTGGCCACATGACCACAGAAATTGTTTTTGGACAATGCTGGCTTCCTCAGCCAAGAAATGGAGATGAGCACAGTGTCCTAGAGTTTGGCATGACTGACAGAGAAACTTTTATCTTTTTAGTTGATTAGATTATTGTTTTCTACTTGATTGTTTGGCTGGTGTTAATTCTTGTTTATCTGGGTGTGAGCCACTGGATATGTTCTGGTCTTTTTGTTTCCTTCTCAACTTTTTATTGTCATTTATGAATGGTGTATAAATATGATTTGTTTCTAAGCATCTGTTGATGGCTGATTTATCTAAACACCAAACTTCCAACAATTCCTTAGCATTTTGGATTTAGCTTGGTGTAGTATACTCACAGTTTCCCAGTTGAAACTATGGTGGAGGCTGTCCATGTGTTGTGAGATTAATGAGTTTTCATTATGTCTTCAGACTACACTACTAGCTGGTGTTCATATATGTGCTCTGCTAATCTTCCTCCTGACTATCCTACAAAGTGGTGTTATAGTCCTTATAATGTATATATTAGATACAGTAAGTCCTATTTTCTTGGGGTACTGGGTCTTTTGGTTTATTTAAACTATTTTTGGATGACTTTAGTTGGTTTGCCTACTACAGTAATGCTGTGCAGTAGTAAGAGTCTGTTGGTTGTATCGAGAAGTTTTTGATGTAAAGTAGTTTTATCCTTTTCATAGCTTATGTTGGTTGTACTGTTGTGAGTTGATTCATCAACTCATTTTATCATGTTTTGATGAAGTTGTGTGGGTATCTATTTTGCTGGATGATACTGTACAGATTGCATGATGCAAATGGCAAGGATACATTGATCTAGGAGGGCATGCTACCTGTTTCCAATTATCCATCAAGGATGAACATGTGATATGTGGTGTTGACAGAGGTTCCAATCTGCACAAAATCTCAAAAGAAGTTCCAATGCAGAAAATGATAAATGGTTCCATCAACAAAGCAGAATTGGTCAAAACTGGCTGAATTGGGTTGCAAACACAAATTCCAAATAGTATTAGCAAACTGGTTTGCCACCCTGATACTAGTTGACAATGTGAACAACAAACAAGCCTCTGAAGTTATCTATGAATATGCCAAAAAACTTGGTGATCAGTGCAAATCAGATACAGTTGACAATGCACAATAAAGAAAGCACCTACCTTAGTTGTATATTCACTATTCAAAGTCCCTATCACATGGAAACAAGGGAGTGTAATTTCTATTTTGAAAAGTAGCAACAGCCGCCAATGTAAAAGCTACCAAGACAAAATCCTTTTATCAATCACTGGAAAACACTTCATGGGAATCCTACTACTACATTTCTAGAAACAGCAAGAGCAGACAACTGGTGAGCAGCAGGCCTACTTTCACCCAACCCAAGTATGCTTTGATTCTATGTTCACCATCTGGCAATTCACCATCTGGCAATTCAGAGGATTTGATGTGACAAATGACAAATGAATACTCATTGTATTTATTGACTGTGGAGCAGCCTTCAGCAGTATATATTGCAGTGTATTAGTTGACTTTATGGGAAGCACTGAAAACTGAGCACATGTCTCCAAAACTCATATTCTAGCAACTACAGTATATGCATAACTGAAAGTAACCTTCAGAGGAATTCCCCAATTCAAACTGGCATTAAACAAGGCTGCATGATCTCTTCCCTGCTGTTCAGTGTCATTGTGGATGCTATAATGAAGACAGGATTTGACAGCAGGCAAGGGGACAATACAATGAAACCCAACATATAACCAACTTCTGGTTCACCTGTGACAGTGCCATATTTGTATATAATGACACAGAGGCCCCAGACATTTTGCATGACATCATAAACATTGCCTGTTCATAGAACCTGAAAATTAATCCTGACAAAACAAAGGTTTTTGACAACTAATGGTTCACAGTATGCTGTCTGTCCCTATTGAGATAGAGCTCTAGAGACTTTATTGAACCCAAAAAGAGCAGGTGAGCCAGTTCAAATATCTTCCATTTATTGTGAAGAACAGGAAACAGCAACTACAGCAGGATTGATCAGAGCACTCTGGATGGCATTGAATCATTGAACTGGTGCCTGTGGAAGAAAACAGAACATTTCAG
Organism: Naja naja; assembly: GCA_009733165.1. Taxonomy (NCBI): domain Eukaryota; kingdom Metazoa; phylum Chordata; class Lepidosauria; order Squamata; family Elapidae; genus Naja; species Naja naja. The sequence continues at coordinate 26,592,679 of CM019153.1, forward strand.
TGGAAATGAAAATGTAAATATTCCAGGCATTAATTGTAATAGTCTGGCTGTATGGATCTGAGACACAGGCACTGTTAAATGCAGATTTAAATAAACTGGATGTTTCCTATAAGGAATCTTTCCATTCCACTATGTCATCATGCAACCTACAATGGAAGGTGAAATGTGAAAGCACAGACTATGGTAGGTGAACATGTATGCTGAATGGCAGAACACTGCCTTCATTACAATCTACCATGGAGATGCATGCAGCACCAGAAGTTTCAATGAACAGTGCCAAAGAAAATATGGATGAAGCAATTAGACGAACTGGAAAACCTAAGGCTCAATTCCAATGATGACAAATAAGCAGTCTGCATTTGGAAAATATGGGAAACTATTACAAGAAATATCCAAAGTCCAGGGATACCCACAAGAATTACACAAGATCAGTCATACCCTGATGCTGTCTAAGAGAGCAAAAGAGAAAAAACTAGGAAATACACTCTTCGGGAGAGTAGCCCATGACAAGGAATCCTGATAAGTCTCATCAAATAATTCCCAGCAACATGCCCAAATTCAATTAGGGTTTAAATTCCCTATTTTCCTTTCTAAAAAGAACAGTTGATTCATCTTTAGAAATAGAATTAGCAGGATGATACTGTTTTCACAGAAGTACATCCCTTGCATTCCATGACTTAATCAATATAATCTTTTCAGCTTTTGTCTATGGAGATTCTCAGTCATCCAGGTCATGGTTGTCCCAAAGGTGCTTTTTTCAAGAGGCAACTGGACCTATGTCTCAAGCAAAGCATCTTCAAAGAAAAAACCAGAAAGTCCTCTTCAAAAAAGCACCTTTGGGATTTTCAGCTTTTGATTGTTAGGATGGGGAAATTTACCAAACCTCACATTTAACTCCTTTTCTTTTCTTCACATGTCTATTTGGACCTCAGTGCTAGTAACTGTATGGACAAATGTCCTTCCTCTTGACTGTCCCCAACTCTTCAAAGACCACTCCAACTATATCCCTTGGTGGCTCAGGCTGTTAAATGCCTGCTCTTAAGATCCAGCTGTCTACAATTACTGTAGGCTCGAATGCCACCGGGCTCAAGGTTGACTCAGCCTTCCATCCTCTCGGGGTAGGTAAATTGAGGACCCAAGATTGTTGGGGGCAATAAGCTGACCTTGTAAAAATGCCGCTTAGTAATAAGCAGGCATATACAATGGAATGAAGGCTATTGCTGAGCACACTGGGTTGTATCCCAAAATTGTAAGCCGCCCTGAGTCTCGGAGAAGGGCGGCATATAAATGTAATTAAAATAAAATAAAATAAATAAAATAATTTTATTCATCCTTCTTATTCAACATTTTTTCCTTCATCTTTGACAAGCATGGATATTTTTATCTAGTCCAACACATACTCACATCACAGGCCAAAAGTATATGAGTTTCTTCTTCTAATCACCTCATGAAAGAAGCAATCAGTCTTTATTTCTTTCAGGGATGAATGATTGGTTCATCTTACAGTCCACTTTCAGAATTTGCCTTCAAATTCATAATTTAACTGCCTCCAAATTCATAATTCAACAGTGGCTGTCTTCTTTTTCTCACTCTCAGTACCAAGCTTGCATATCCCCAATCCTCATTACCACTGACAAAGCTACTGATTTCATTATCCTGAGATTTATCATAGAAATATCTAGAGCTGTGCAAAATTGAACCAGGAACATTTCAGATAATTCTACAAAGTTCCATTTCCCCCCAGATCAAGGGTGTCAAACTCACAGCTCATGGGACGGATGGTCCCTTACTGGCCACACCCATGCCTGGGGAAGGGGGGAAAGTTGCTATACATTACATGATAACATCACCATGATGACGTGAGTTTGACACCCCTGCCCTAGATTATGTCTAACCTCTTCCATACTAGACATAGCTTGCAGTTACCAGAGGTAAATGTTCCAAATTTGAAAGAAAAAAAAGGCATTGCTTTAATTATTTTTATTTTTTTGTCATATGGATATCTGTGGGACATGCAACATTTCTCAATTCTGAAATAGAATTTATGGAGAACCCTGAACTATTCTGTTTTTTTTCCATACCAAACCACCTCCTAGTTGATACCATTGCTGGAAAAGTTGGGCAATTTCCTAAAGGACTTTCTTGGTTTTTTTCCTTGTAAACATTTCACTTCTTATTCAACAAGCTTCTTCAGTTCTGACTGAATGGTAGGGAATAGTAGGATTTATATTCTTTGCAGTCATCTGGTTGTTAGCACTATGAAAGTTGGTCCTTAGCTCTCTGAGAGTCATTGAGGCCGGACAGAGAGGTAATTACCTACCTTCAGAATGCTAACTACTGCAAAGAATATAAATCTTTCTATTCCCCACCATTCAGCCAGAATTGAAGAAACTTCTTGGATAAGAAACAAAAGGTTTCCAAGGGAAAAGGCCAAGAAAGTCCAGTTACCTTTGGCAAAGCACGTTTAGGACAACCATGACCTGAATGATTGAGAATCTCCATAAGTACATTTTCCAAAAGTAAATTTTCAAACTGATTGTCCTTCATGATCTTATCAGCTACTGCCTTCCTATGTAAGATTAATCTTCTACCGTATTCTCCAGGATACTAATCTTGAGCCCAGGAAAGTTACACTATTGTCTTCATTTCTTCACTAACAACTGTGATTTTACTAAGCACACTGGCTGACTTTAGCTATGTCTTCCCAATATTTAACATCTACCTTGATTTTTCACTTTCCATTTTTACTTTCCTGATGTGTTTTCTGAAGGTTCCTTTATCTTCAGCTAACAAAATGGTTACATCTACATATCACAGATTCTTGGTAATTTTATGTCCAGTGTAGATTACAGGTATCATCTCTTCCAATCTTTCCACTCTTATAATATATTCACTCTACAGGTTAAACAGATATGGGTACAACATGCCACTTTCATCTCTATTTTGAATTATTCATTTCTTCAATTTTAAATCAGCTTTTATAGTAGATTGTTCTTCATTATAAAGAACCCTCAAAATAATAATCAGGAGTTCTGGCATGCTACCAGCATAAATTTATTTCATATTCCAGCATTATATGTAGAGGTCCTATTTTGTTAATAAAATAAAAGTAAATTTCCCTGTTCTATTCTCTTCCTCTCTTTATCTATTTTCCCTAGATAACTTTAGTTGTCAGGTGTCATGTCCCTCTGCTTTTTTTGAATTTGTCTGATAGTTGGCATTTCTTTCTCAGACAGAGCTCTTCTCTGTTTTCCTCATGTAAAGAATTAGCACACTTCAACACACTATATATTCTCTTGTACTTTTTTGGTATATATACACCTTTTTTTCAATTTCTAAGTCACAGAGCCTTGTTTCCTATTCGTTGACATAAAGCTGTTAGCACTAACTGCTCTTTCTCCTGAGCTTTAAACTGTTTAAAGTTTAACAAGTTTTCATCTGTGCCTGGTGCTTTTCTATTTGACAGCTGGTTTATTGTGTCTCATTCCCCTTTCTCTTGGATCTGTTCCTGAATATATTCTTTCTCTGTAAATGATTCTGCCATTCTAATTCCATTTCTAAATGGCTTTATTGTGGTATTCCATCTTCCCTTAACCACATTTACCCCTATTAAGTCACTTCAATAATTATTTTTGAGTATTTTTATTTTAGCTATAAATTTTCCTGTATTTTTTTTATTCTTATTAAAATCATCTTATTAAATTTCCCATAATCATTTTCTTGATATTTTCCTTATTTTCCTCTATTTGAAGCTGAAAGTTCTTAGTCACCAAACATCCTTTTTAGTTATCCTTTTTATATACTGGCAGTCATGAAAACTTGCTTTGATGATGACCATGTGGATCTTTTGTTCTTTGAAATTTGGAGAGTACTTTTCTACTTCGGTTTTCACAAAGTCTCATATCTGCTCCCACAGCACCTAAGTCTATCTGTAAATCCTACAAGTCACATACACCAAACTCTCTTTAATTTTCTAAATTTTCTATTTATTCATTTAAAGTCTTGTGTGGGTGCCCATCTTGCAAAACACAACTCTGGGCACCTTATAGCAATAATAAAATTAAAATCTCACATTATCCCTGCACCTATCACTGTTTTCCAGAAGTCTAAAATTCATCATTTGTTCCACAGCACTTAGAATTATCCTAGTTGATTGTGATAGTGTTATGCTCAATTTCTGTTCTTATTATATCTGTGATTTTATTCTGTGTTATTCATTCACTGATGTCCTTGTGTAGAGTCTTCTCTTTTCAGAACTCTCAAGACTTACCTCAAACATCATTACATTTACCCCATCCAAATTTTACTAAAATTCCAGTTGGTCACATGAGGAAACCGTTGCCGAGCAACTAGAAAAAGAACATCAATAAAGTACTGGAAAACAGGACTGTATGTTTCAAGATCCTGCCCAGCATCCCCCAAGGCAGCCTAGTGAAATTCACTGTCTTCTCCATCAGCTTCTGTCCTTGCTTCTCTAATATAAACAAATGCCATTTTAACCTAAGATAAAAATGCCCAAGTCATCCTCCTCCTCCTCCTCCTCTTCCCATTGGAACAGAACAACACAGTTATTTCCTCTAAGTCCTCCTCAGGTTTAATTCACATGTTCCTTCAATGGTGTGATTACCATTTTGTCAGGCTGTTGCAGTGACATGTTAAAGACTAGATTATTTGGACAGTACCAAAGGACACAGAAGATCCCACAAGGAGAAATTCTAGTCACAATACAATTTTTATTCTCTACTAATGTTTTATGGCATCCACAGTCTGATTTAAAAATACATTCTTTGGCTCTTCATCCACTCAGCTGTATAAAAATGTTGTCAGACTTCTTGTCTAAATCTATTACTTATGTCTTTCTACTTTTTTTCAGAATTAAATATGGGGACATTCTCCCTCCTCCTAAACTGGAATCTTTATATGACAACACCAGACAGCACTAGCTATCAATAATTCCTGTCTGCTTATCTAATAACTCTTTCAAAATTCCAAATAACATCAAGTGTAAATGCTTCAATGCTCTCACCACAGAGTTTTGGAGGGTCAATTCAAAAAATATTCCCTTATGAGCTAAGATAGTACCTCCTCTAGACAAGGGGTTGTTGAAACTACAGCTCATGTCCTGCTATATGGTACCTCTATAAGGACTCAGGACCTTATAACTCCTTACTTGGTAAAACTCCTGGGAAATTCTGGTCTTTTTTATGTACAGTATGATTTGTTCTCTTGAATGTACCAAAATTTTGTATTACTGCCTTTAAAATTGGGCAGTTTTTGATTATCCACTGATGAACTCACCACTGATTGTAACATCTTGTTTTGTTTTTACTTTATTGTCATTTTAATGTGTTTTTCTTTGCTATTCTGATCAGTGACCATAATAAAATGTTTGATTCATTCAAAATTCTTTTTCTTTATTTCTTACTATCTAATAGTCTCTGCATCAGTTATAATAGAATTATAGTCCTCCTCTTCAAATTGTGATTAATCAATTTAAATATTATTCAGTTAGGCATTGCTTGACATAATAAAATCAGTTCTATCAAAACTCCTTGATGATTATAACCATTATAATAAATTGCTTTCATAAATGATGGATTTCAAGGATACAAATTTAATTATTTTTCAAATATCCATTTTTTTCATTTGTTTCCAAGCAGTATGTTTTTGCCTTTTTTTGAAAGAAAAAAAGTCAACATCATGCAATACCTCTAATGGTCTCAGATGTTTTTGATTTACAGGTGACCATCTTTACTTAATTTGTAATTCCCTCTCCCTGATTCTTTGTGGGAGAAGGAACGTACTGCTTCAGCTAATTGCATAGATAAATGATTCATTTACCTCTATAAAATAGATTGGCTGCGGCACAGACTAAAGTGGAATCTTAATCCTGTCCATGATGAATATGCACCTGGAAAACTGTTTCAAAATCCACTAATGATACTTACGGTTAATGAAATGAAGATTGGTTTTCCTTTCCAACCAGCATATAACTCAAGCTCTTTGTTTCCTTGGATGGCACAGAGACCACATAGTTTAGGTCAGTTTCTCTCAACACTAGCAGCTTTAAAATGCATGGACATTGATTCCTAGAATTTACCAGCCAGCCATTTTGACTAGGGAATTATGGGAGTTCCCACATCTTAAAAGTTGCTAAGATTGAGAAACACTGGTTTTGATGAACATGCATCAGTTGAATGTAGTAGTAGATTCTTATGGACCGCCTAACTTCCTATACCTGTGCATCTATTTAAAATATTGACTTGACATAAATATACTTATATACCCCACTTGTGGTAGGAAAAACTATCCAAAATGTTACATTAAGTATATATTATATTAAAATAATTGTAGTTGCATTTTTCTTTAAAATATTTTTATTTGTTTATTCAATTCATATGCCACATCTTACAGTTCAAAGTGATCCTGAGTGGCTTAAAATATACATTTTAAAAGAATCTTGATACATTTTTTAAGTCAGAATCTGCACTGGAATTTTCAAGAAATATGGAAATCAGTGAAAAGTTTAGGATCAGTCAAAGTGCAGATTAAATCAGCAAATAAACTCTTCAAGCATCCCCATTTATCTATAAATACAGCATTTCCCCATCCTTCAGCTATATTGAATCAAATTCTATAATTCCAGCTGACATAACTGGAATTGATGAGAGAAAAGTCTCTCCTACCTGGCTGGATAGGACAACTGGAGAGAAAGGATGCCACAGGTAACTTCATCCCAAGTCGTATAGGACTGTAAAGATGACTGGCTGGAGAATTCTGGGAGTTGAAGTCCACAGGTCTTTAAAGTTGTCAAGATTGGATACTCCTGATGTAGACTCTCAACTTCCATAGCTTTGGTTAAAAAAAATACATCCGTTGTTTAGTGGTCTGTTTTCTCCCTCATATTGATGGATTGGGAAATCTGTGCATTGTGGTCTTTAAAGGCCAGAAAAACAGCAGAAAGATGCCAATGCCCTTCTGCTTTTTCTCTCTGCCCTGCCAGGCTGCAGCTAGCCAGGCCATCAAAGATCCATTTGAGTGCTCTGTCTTCAAAGAGCTTTGGGCAGACCTTTGGCCTGCCAAGTACTGTGCATTATTAATCATAAACAGCAGACATTTCATTAATGAATCTGAATGACCATGCCAAAGCAAATAGAAAGTAGCTTGAAGAGTTCTCCTGAGAAGGACATCCCAGACCTAGGCTATCAGAGCCAAGAAATTCCAGCCCCAGTCACCAAAAAGCATCAAAACAAATAATTCAAAGCTAGGGTAAAGGTCTGCATTTCCAGCCAACTTAGCCAGTGGTGATGGATGGCTGTCCTTGTTTAGCAACATCAGATGGGCTTTGGTGATCTAAAGCACCAAGTGTAAACTCACACTCTCATTGTTAAGTTCTTGATATTCCTGTTTCATGTGGTATCTTCCATTATTGTGCTGACCACAATTTTTTTGCCTCTTTATTATAACAAAAGATTTCAACCTGGTTAACAGTACTGTTTCTTTTACAATAAAGAGCAAAGCAATAATAATAGGTAACAACAATAACCATTTCAATAACCATAGAGCCTTGGTGGTGCAGTGGCTAGAGTGCAGTACTGCAAGCTACTTCTGCTGCAGCCAGCTGCCTGCAATTTGGCAGATCAAATCTCACCAGGCTCAAGGTTGACTCAGCCCTCCATACTTCCAAGGTGGGTAAAATGAGGACCCAGATTGTTGGGGGCAATATGCTGACTCTGTAAACCACTTAGAGAGGGCTGTAAAGCACTATAAAGTGGTATATAAGTCTAAATGCTATTGCTATTTCCAGCAAAAAAATGGCACTGAACCAGTGAAGGCTATTCAAATCCGAACTGAAGTTATTAAACCATTGTTGGAATGGAGAATGCAGAGATTTCTGGACAGAATGAATCCTGGTAGGCGTTTTCAAATTATCTTGGACACAGTTCCTCAGATAGCTATCATAGAGGAAAACTTGAGGGAGCTGAACAGTAAGAGGGATCTTTACTGCAATGTCAAACTAGGCAAAAATCTGTATTAAAAACTTTACCTGTGGAATGCTGGAATTGAAGTGAACAGGAGAGAAAGGCTACCAGATTGCATAACTATTCTTAGTCAATTGAAAGAAGTCTTACTGGGAAAACCACATGCCCAATCTGGCTGGTCCATGGATGCAGAGTTGCATATAGACAGAGGTGGTATTCAGCAGGTTCTGACCAGTTCTGGAGAACCGGTAGTGGAAATTCTGAATAGTTCAGAGAACCGACAAATACCACCTCTGACTGTCCCCACCCCATCTATTCTCTGCCTCCTGAGTCCCAGCTGATCGGCTGGGTCTTCTTTTGTTGCCCTGCACAGGAGAACGGAGCTGGAAAGCAGATTGGTGGGGTGGGGAGGGAATGGGGATTTTGCAATAACCTTCCCCCAGGAGTTGGGTGGGAATAGAGATTTTACAGTATCCTTCCCCTGTCACGCCCACCAAGCCACACCCACCAAGCCATGCCCACAGAACCAGTAACAAAATTTTTTGAATCCCACCACTGATATAGACCTTTGTCAAAAGAGAATCCATTTTTCTCTAGTCAATTGGAGATGATTCCCAGCTAAAGCGGCTGAGAAATCCCCTCATATGACACTAACCAGTCTTGGCTATTATTCATTGTCCCTGTGTAGAAGATTCAGATATCCTTCTTCTGGACTTCTAAGATTAGAAATAATGGTTACTACCACCAAAGGGGCTTCTTCAAGTTTTTTCCTTTCTTTTAAAATAAATCCATTTCATATTTTTATTACAAATGTGCATGTTCATAATTAGCTACTGTCCCCATTGTTTCCTAGTTTCTTCGCAGTGAAAACAGCAACTGCTGCACTTAGAAAAAACAGGAGGCAGGGATGGTGCTTGCATAGTTGGACATACAGGGGACACTATCAAAATTTTTAAAATGCTCTTCTTTGCCTCCTCCTTACAACAAACAAGAACTTCCAGCTCAGCATGACGTTTGCAGGCTTGTCCTACTTCACAGTGGTGGGATTCAAAATGTTTTACTACCGGTTCTTTTTTTTTTTTTTAACCAAATTTTATTCAATTTTTAACAATTTTTTAAAACAGCTCTTTTCAGTAGACAGCATGTTCCCGAGTCATCACTTTTACATGCAAATGTGACAGTAGATCTATATTCCTTTTAAACATTTGACTTCACTTCTATTCCATTTTAGCGGACAAAGGGTCAAAAAATTAATCCTAATCTCAAATCTTATCTCATTCTGTATAGCCCCCAGTTCATTTCGAGTTAATTGCAAATATACATATATATTTTAAAAACTTCATGTATAAATCTTACAAATAACAATATATTTGCCCATCATATTAAAGATAAAATTCATCCATGTCTAACCTTTAATTATCTTCACATTGTTAATACTCTTTTATCATTTACAGAATTCTTTTGTCCATCAGATTTGCCCTTTCATCACATATTCTCTCCATAATTCTAAATCCGTACCCATGTTAACACTAAAAAGAATGAAAAAAGAAACCTAGACTTGCACCCTTTTACTACTTTGAAAGTGACACCTCAGTGGTTAATATAGTAACATAATCATAGTCATTCCCTTCAAAACGAAAGATAGAGAAAAAAGAAAAAGAAAATGGAAAAAAGCTCCCTTACAATATATCTCTAATCGGTTGGGTTCTGCAACACATATCCCCCCTAAAATTTATTTATGGTTCCAAAATAATAATAAAAATAACTAATCTTGGTTATTGACAAATCCCATTTTTACGCACTTTCTAAAATCATTTCAATTAATTCAATTCATCTAATCATCATTTAGCTTTCTTTTGTGGATAAGAAATGAAAAATGTGACCTTTACCAGTAAAAATTGTCAGTAACCCCTATTGTTTTACACTTTTTTATAATTACAATAGATTCTTATTACCATTTCTTCATGCAGAACCCCCCTTTTAAATACGTCAGCCATTGTCTCTATGCAAACAAGTTTCTCTCTTTATGTAATTCCCGTATCTCTCTATCTTTTGTTCTTGTTTCTTGTTCCTTCTCCTCTCTTTTATCCCGCTATCCCCCTCTCTATCCAGTTTGAATCCCTCTCTCTCTCTTTACCTTTCTGCTCTCTATCCTTCTGGACCTTTCTAACATGCCTAGTTTCATAAATGTTCCTTTTTAATTACCTTCTTAAGTTTCATTTTTTTGACCATCCTCCTTCCCTTTTATTTGTATTAATCTTTGTGTTAATTGTCTTCTTAAAATAGCTTTCGCTTGTGCTGGCTCCCTTCTCCTCCCTATTATCCTGCTCCCCCTTCTCTATCCAGTTTGAATCCCTCTCTCTCTTTACCTTTCTGTTCCCTTTCCTTCTGAACCTTTCTGCATGCTTAATTTCGTAAATGTTCCCTTTTAGATACTTTCTTAGGTTCCGTTTTTTTAGCCACCCTTCCTTTCCCTTTTATTTGTATTAATCTTTTGTATTAATTGTCTTTTTAAAATGGCTTTCTCCTGCGCTGGCTCCACCCTTTCCACGGCTTCTTCTCTTATTTCAGCACCCGAATGCCCATATTTTCTGCAACATGCAAGTTAGTTCAGTCACTTCCTGTAACAGTTCTTTCATACTTTTAAACTCCATTTTAATTCTTTGGATGACCACCAAAATTTTAATTTTCCTTGTTTCTTTTCTTTAAATTTTCTATGATCCAACCCAGGTCCAGAATCTATATCAATATTACCAATCAGTCCGGCAATCCGTCTTGTGTATTTAAGCTTTCACTTTCTATAAGTCCTGCATCTCTTTAAAATGTAGCAACTCCAATCCACAAAGGAACAAGATAGTTTCTTACTTCTTTAGCTTCCAATTTTTCTCCACAAAGTGGCACTTTCTGCACAGAGTCTTAACCCTTTCCTTTATTTTGATAATCAAAGTTTTCGAGCCCCAAACTTAAGTTCTTACGCTGGCTTTTCCTTCCCGGTTCGAAGCCCTTATAGCTGTCAGAAATATTTTACTTATTTTTCTTCACTTGGAACTGCGCCGCTTCTGTTTCTCTTTTCAAAAACTCATCTTTATCTTAATCCGGGGTGCCTTGATCTTACCATCCGATACTCCCGGTTCCTCTGCTGTCGACTTCTCTCTTTCCTCCTGCACCAATCTTAGTCCCGTTGAGACCTTCTCTTCGAGGTGGCCATTTTTGACCACCGCTTCTTAACGTCTTGGAGGGAAGAGACCAGACCAAAAGGGGGAGATGCGGCTCCCCTCACTCTGGCTGGCAGATTTCCCTTTCTCCGCCGCCCCTACGAGGCAGCTTCAGCCCCGAACCTTGCAGGATCGGGGCTCTCCGACGCAAGAGCCAGGCTGCGGTCGAGGACGATCACAAACCGCCGCCTGTTCTCGAGAAGGCTCAACCCGGTGTTTTACTACCGGTTCTGTGGGCGTGGCTTGGTGGGTGTGGTGTGGCTTGGTAGGTGTGGCTTGGTGGGCATGGTGTGGCTTGGTGGGCGTGGCAGGGGAAGGTTACTACAAAATCCTCATTCCCTCCCCACCCCACTAACCTGCTTTCTAGCTCCGTTCTCCTGTGCAGGGCAACAAATGAAGACCCAGCCAATCAGCTGGGACTTGGGAGGCAGAAACTGAAACTGAAGATGGCAGCTCTGACAGACACGGCCACCTATATCTCTTCAAGCCTCCCTTTCAAGCTTCCACCATGCCAATCTCTCTACTACATCTTTTAAGCTTGTAACACTTTGCTTTAGTCATGTCATTTATCCATATCCAGCTGTGGTCAGAGCTTGGAGATCTCCTGGAGATCAGGGCAAAGAACCTGCTTGCACCTTTATTTTATATAATGTCATCCAAAATACTGTAGATATTACTTTAGGATTAAGATGTAATGATCTGACCAAATATTAGAAGCACATCTTGCATTTTAGTATCTCCATTTCTGCTTTTTCTCATTACTGTGGGGTTAAGGTACAACACTGGGCTGTAAGTAAAATAAGCACTATTTTCTTGTTATTAATGAATATGAGGAGAAGTGAATGAGCTTGTATCGAATTGTTCTTCCATACATAGTTATATTGTTGCTTGGCTTGGGAGCATTAGGTTTGGCAATTTTCTTTTCTTTTTTAATTAATCCCACCATAAAGTAACACCTTCACTGAAGGTCTATTTTTCTGCTCAGTTATAAATGATAACTCAGATCCCATTAGAGATGTAAATTAGGGAGAATTGTCTGGTGTACATCTCTTTAGACTTTTGCATCTCCCTCTTTACACTAACTTAAACACAACTTTGTTTGGCTTTTGCCTAATATTCAGCCAATCTGGAGCTCCTTACAATAACTGTTGACTTTCACCACTTTAAGCAATTTGATACCATCCCCAAATTTGATGAACTTACTGCTTAAGTCAAGATCACTTATCAACAAGACTTAAGTATAGTTCTTCTTGTCTTTCTTGTTTTCCAAAATATTAGAAATAGGAAGAAATGCTTTTCAAAATATTATGCGCTATTTAGATTCCAGTTCTCAAGAGGGATTTTGAGGTTGATAAAAGCTTAACCCTCCTGATCATCTCAGCTATTGACACAGGATTATGTATTTCTAGAAGACCACAATCCAGCCATCCTTAAAATATTACAATATGTTAAGTTTGCATGAAGAGTCAGACGCGAAGAGCTTCAGTGAAGAGTTTATTAAGTGACTACAGCTCAAATGGACCCAACTTGGCTGGGCTACGGCTGTTACTTATAGCCAGCAGCCGTAGTTGCCAGCCAATCAGAGTGCAGGGTTTTCCCACACTTTTTAAACCAATCCTATTTGACATTTTACAAGAACAATTCAAACTAAACCAATGACATTCAAACCTACATACATAACACCCCTCCCCACTAGGTTCAGTCCATACCAAACCCCAACCTATCTAATGTTCTTTTAAATAGGTGGGGCTCTTGCGTGTACGTTGAGACCTTCATGGTTCAGAAGTTTTAACATTCTCATCCAGTGAGAGAGGAAATGTGCTGACATTTCCCCACTGGGACTTCCTGTGAAAGAAGACCCTGTTAAATACTGTTAAATGCTGATTGTTCCTTCCTGCCCCAGACCCAAACAGACTTTTTGTCAAGTAATCTGTGCAATGGTTCAGCAATGGTTGCCTTCTGAGGTAGGAACATGTGATAAAAGTTAATGAGTCCAAGGAAGGCTTGCAAATCTGTTTTGCATTTAGGTCTAGGGGCTTCTTTGATTGCTTTAACCTTGGCATCTGTAGGGTGGATGCCATGCTTGTCAATCATGTAGCCCAGGAACTCAACCTTGTCAGTTTTAAGAGTGCATTTTTCTTCCTTGACTCTTAACCCCACTTTCCTGAATCTGGTAAGAACTTCTCTGAGTCTTTCTTGTAACTGAGTGTCATTTTCAGCAGAGATTAACACATCATCAAAGTAAGGCACTACCCCTGGCAGTCCTTGGAGCATTCTTTCCATAAGGCTTTGAAAGATGCCTGGTGCCACGCTTACTCCAAATTGTAACCTTTTACATTTGAAAGCACCTCTATGAGTCACAATGGTTTGGGCTTCTGCAGTGGCATCATCAACTGTTAGTTGTTGATATGCCTGGGCCAGATCCTTTTTGGCAAAGACTGTACCCCTGCCAAGTGAATGTAACAGATGATGCACCATTGGAACTGGATATGCGCTCTGCTGCAGCGCATGGTTCAGTGTCCCCTTATAGTCTCCACAGATTCTTACTGACCCATCAGTCTTGACTGGTGTGACTATGGGTGTCTCCCATCTGGAGTGGTCAGTGGGCTCTAAAACCCCTTGTGCTATTAATTTGTCTAATTGTGCATCAATTTTTTCCTTTAAAGCAAATGGGACCCTTCTGGGCTTTAAACAAATTGGGGCACCTTGGGTTCTAGGTTGAAAGTGATAGGGGTCCCCATATACTTGCCCAATCCTTCGCTGAAGACCTCTGGAAACTCAGACTTCAAGGCCTCCTCCCATTCAGAGTTGCTCACGTGATTGATGCCAGTCACCTCGATGCCTAGTGGCCTTTAAACTTCATGTTGAATTCTCTTGTTCCAACTACTGGAATCTTGTTCCCTTGGTAGTCTTTAAGAGTCAGTGCTTGCTTCTGGAAATGTTTCTTCTGAATGTTGGGAAGTAGCCTGTGAATAGTGTCCCATGACACCATAGATAAATAGGAGCCTGAGTCCACTTCCATTTGGCAAGGCCTTCCTTCAATGAATACCTTCACATGTACTTTTCTGCTTCTCAAGGGTGAAGAATGACCAATGGTGACTGTTTGATGATTTTCATTCTTCCCATTTGCTTCTGAGTTGCGCCCCATTTTCTCACTGAAGTTGTTGGGCTTGAATTCTTTCTCAGGAAATTTCTTCCTACTAGGTGGAGTTCTGGATGATTTGCAGACTCTTGCTAGGTGACCTCTTTTTTCACAACGGAGGCAGATGGTATCAAGAAACTTGCATTCAGTGCGGGGGTGCCCCCCCCCCAGCCTCTGCAATAAAATTCTTGCCTCTTTTTTCCAAGGTCTTTCCTTTTCTTCTCCATTCTGAGTCTATAAATTCCTTCCTCCACCTCACTACAGTCTGAATCAGAATCTATTTGCTCGCAATGGGTTGTTGTGGACTTTTCCACATCAGAATGGCTTGAGGCCTTGTTAATTTTCTTCATGTCTGCTGCTGAGGACTTGGTTGCTTCTGCTGAAACAGCTTCCTCTATGGCCTCCTTGAACGTGATCTTAGATTTCATTAGTAATTTGCTCTGTAAGACCTTATCTTTAAGGCCTAGAACAAACCGATCACGCATGGCCTCTTCTAAGTTGGTAAACTCACAAGCACCCCCAATGTCCCTTAAACTTGCCACGAAGTCGTTAACATTTTCGCTTTCCCCTTGATCCCGACGATAAAATTCATGTCTCTTAATGAGGCACGATACTTGTGGGGCGTAATGGGCTCTTAAAAGCTTTTCTAAATCAGGCCATTCCATTACCTTCAAGTCTGCAGCTCTAGCCAATGCCTTCGCCATCTTAAAGACTGCCGGACCGCAGTGCGTGAGAAATACACCCTCTTCTGCTTCTCGGGGATGTCGGCGAGGTCGTTTCCTTCCAAATACATTTGGAAGCGATCCGCATACGATTCCCAGTCTTCTGCCGATGGATCGAACAGGGCTGGGGGTGTTCAGCGCAGCCATCTTGCTCTTCTGCTTGTCTTCCGCGTCATCTCTTCTTCAGGGGAATCCCACCTTCGTCGCCAGTGTTAAGTTTGCATGAAGAGTCAGACGCGAAGAGCTTCAGTGAAGAGTTTATTAAGTGACTACAGCTCGAATGGACCCAACTTGGCTGGGCTACGGCTGCTTCTTATAGCCAGCGGCCATAGTTGCCAGCCAATCAGAGTGCAAGGTTTTCCCGCACTATTTAAACCAATCCTATTTGACATTTTACAAGAACAATTCAAACTAAACCAATGACATTCAAACCTCCATACATAACACAATAGATTTTAAAATCTTTTTAGAACCCATAAAATACACAAAAACCTGTCAAGTGAATTGCGATTTTCTATGCCCAAATGTTTTGTTTAATGTCAGCTCCCTGCAGAACATCTAAGATGAAATCTGTTTTGTAGTTTATCTCTAATTAAAAATGCAATAGAACAAAGAGAAAAAGAAAATGAATCTTGCACTAATTAGTCTACAAAAACTATTACAACATTTTTCAGAACTAGTATTCAGAAAAATATTGCAGCTTGACATATTTCTATAAAGTATGATGCCATAAATCATTTTTTAAGAAATCACTGCATTTCCTCATTTGTGATTCTACAAATATCAGATAAGTGGAATGAGAATTTAATAAGCCCTTAATTATTTAATGTTACTGTTCTTGGTTTTTTTAATTTAAACCAAAGTTTCAGGTTTAAAGCAGATTCTGGGAAATATAAATATTCTTAGCTTACTGCTTCATTCTGAAAGTTCTGATGTGAACTCTAGAATCTTTTCTACAGATTTATAGAGGCTTCCTTGTGATCTTTGGAAGATATGTAATGGATCTCAAATCCCATTGTCTCATTGTATAAAGGATGTATCTAAAAAGTGCTCAGGATACACACATAATCATCTCATTTTTCAATCCACCTGATTCTTTTCCATTAACTATATAATGCATGTAATGTTTCCATTGGATCTAAGATTTGGAGCTAATTTCTGATAAATTACAAATTGCTCCTTCTAAATAGTTGAACTGAAAGCTTTAAACTATAAGGGTATAAAAATAGAGTTGGTGTGCTTTGGCAAGGTCACTGGAGAATGGTGTTTATGTGGCGATTTCTTTTACTTGTCTATAATGATGTTTATATCAGGAGAAACGATCTTGTTGCCAACTTGGACTAAGAATGGTGAGTTAGTGCAAGAATTGACTTTGTTTCATCAATAGAAGTGTCTTCAGTTAAGCCAAATGTTTACAGGAATCACTTTTATTTCACTTAGCCAGATGACTGTGAATGATGTAGCTTTATACACAAAATATAGCTAAGCCAGTTCACACTTGATTCTAATGTATTTAGAGACTTATTAATACCAAGTGATTTAATTGACTCATTCACAGTATGGCTAAAATTTCATCTATGCCAATGTATTATCTAACCCATGAGCAGCCCCCGCTTATTCAGTTGGTCCAGTTTCCATATGAAGAAATTGCAATTATTATTGCTAATAGTTTCCATAACTAAAATAACTGGATTAAACAACTAAATCTATATTGGAGCATTCCTTGACCTAGTTATCTGAATGGGTTGTATTTTGATTCCTATGATCCTCAGTGAATTCATCAATTTAGGAAAGGCAGTGTTACTGAATTATTAAGACCATGGATTGGTCCATACTACTAATGCCCAATGAATGCTGTTATATATCTTAGAAATTATATTTTTCTTTGCATTTTCTCATTCTATTGAAAGCCATTGTATATTTGGAAGTGTCCCAACCACACAAAACATTTATAAATGTTCTTTTGTACATACTTTCTGTAAAGCATTAGATAGTCTTAGTTTTTTTATTGTCAATGGTGCTCTTTCAGGGTATCAAACTGCTTACTATACTATCTTATTCAGTCTTACATCTCAGCATCTGTTAATCGTATTCATATCTTTAATGTTACCATTGTAGATTTTAAATGTGCCTTGAATCTCATTTCTAGATGAGAACTTTGGAATAAACCTAAGGCCTTAACAATTGATCAATGCATGCTTACTTTCATTTATAAATCACTTGATTCATGTCCATTATTGATGCTGAAAGTTAAGTAACTTATGTTAGTCTAGACAATCAATAAATCCATAGCTATACTGGGGTTTATATGCAAACCTTTGAATGCAAACTCAGATTATTATACCGTGGAACATTCTCTAGGGTATATTTTGTAATTTTGGGACAGACAGGTTCAGAGCAAGCACCTTGTCTCCATTGTCTCCTGAAATTCAAAGTTCATACTAGCTTCCTAAAAAGAAAAAATAGTATATAAGAGCCCAACAATAAGTAAAATATAAATGATTGAATTGAAAATAAAATTTAAAACAACTTTAGGGTTTATTCTTGATGGCAAACATAAATGTAAAGTAATAATAATTATTCTGACATCAGTCATAATGCCTCTTGGTATCGTTCTGAAAGAAATTACAGAAGAATGCATGCTACAGTTTAAGGATTACGTAGGAATCAGAATTCAGGCATCTAAATAAAAAGCTTCTACAGAGATAAATATCCTTTCTTGCCAGTCTTAATATCCAGACAAATTTCACTTGGTTGCTCTATAAGCTACTGATGAACAACTTTTTATTGTCCAAGAGCTTTCACAAAAGTATTGGACAACATAAGCCCTGCTGATTGCAAGGAGATCAAACTGTGAATGCTTATTTTGGGACCAATATCTTCTACTTTCATGTGTTTCCCACCTCAAAATGGCAGGAAATTGTGCTGTCAGTTTTCAGCAATCATGATTAGAGGAGACTGGGGAATTTTGAGGATACATGTTGTTATGTTTGCATGAAGAGTCAGATGCGAAGAGCTCCAGTGAAGAGTTTATTTAGTGACTACAGCTCGAATGGACCCCCAACTTGGCTGGGCTACGGCTGCTACTTATAGCCAGCAGCCGTAGTTGCCAGCCAATCAGAGTGCAGGGTTTTCCCGCACTTTTTAAACCAATCATATTTGACATTTTACAAGAACAATTCAAACCAAACCAATAACATTCAAACCTACATACATAACACCCCTCCCCACTAGGTTCAGTCCATACCAAACTCCAACCTATCTAATGTATTCTTTTAAATAGGTGGGGCTCTTACATGTACGTTGAGACCTTCGTGGTTCAGAAATTTTAACATTCTCACCCAGTGAGAGAGGAAATGTGTCTGCTGACATTTCCTTTCTGGGACTCCCTGTGAAAGAAGACCCTGTTTGATTGTTAGAATCTGGTCTCTCCTCCCAACCCATCTCCAGCCCAATGTCAGCACCCAAGTCAGGTAGTGATGTACAATCTTCCACTTCTAAGGATGGAATTTGGCATTGTGACAGGTTTTGGGATGATTCCTGTTGTAATGGCTCGTTACACATGGGGTGGATTCTTGCTTGCTGATTTTCCTCCTGCTCCTCCCCTTCCCCCCTAGAATTGACATCAGGTGAGGGAACTAGAGAGGAACAAGTGCGATGTTCCTGAGAGAACCTGGATCTAAGTTGATCAATGTGCCTGCTCCAGAGGAGTCCATCCTCTGTTTGCACCCTGTAAGAACGAGGGCCTGTGATGTGAGTTATCTCAGCAGGAATCCACAAAGGTTCACCCATAAGGTTCTAAGCATAAACAGAATCACCCACACTGAATGTGCGAAATTTGGAAGTGGAATCTAGTGGTGCGTTGGGTGCGTAAGTGTGATGAAGGCAGTCAAGGGAAGACCTAAGTTCCCTACCCATCAACAACTCTGCTGGGGATAAGTTATTAGATGGGTTAGGAGTGATGTGCTGAACACTAAGAAGTTTTTCAACTTTCTCAGTGATGTCCCCAGGACCCAGTTGCTGAAGCTTCTCCTTGGTAAAACGTACCATGCGTTCAGGCCGGCCGTTAGCT
The DNA here is from genome assembly GCA_009733165.1 of Naja naja. Taxonomy (NCBI): domain Eukaryota; kingdom Metazoa; phylum Chordata; class Lepidosauria; order Squamata; family Elapidae; genus Naja; species Naja naja. Next base: position 26,611,812 of record CM019153.1, read on the forward strand.
GAAGGGTGCCCAGGGGAAGTAAGGGCATGTCTGATACCCTGTTGTGCTAAATAGGATTCAAAAAGGTTGGATGTAAATTGAGGGCCATTATCAGAGATAAGAACATCAGGTAACCCGTGGGTTACAAAAAGTCTTTTGAGCTGCTTGATGACAGCATCAGTTGTGGTGGATGCCATAGGGATTACCTCTAGCCATTTGGAATATGCATCTACTATAATAAGAAAGATGTGCCCTCTGGTAGGGCCTGTGAAATCAATGTGACCATGGGCCCCTAGGACATTCCCATTCCTGTGTGGGGGCGTGAGGTGGGGCAGGCCTGACTACCTGGCAATTGGGACAAGATGCAACCCAGTTTTCAACCATTTTGTCAATACCTGGCCACCATACATAACTCCTGGCCAATCCCTTCATCCTTACAATACCAGAATGACCCTCATGTAACATTTCCCAAACCTCTCTTTGCAGTTTTGCAGGAATAACCACCCTGTTACCCCACAAAATACATCCTCTTAATACAGATAATTCAGTTTGCCTGGGTTTAAAAGGTTGGGCCAGGTGAGGTAGATCTTGAAGAGGCCAACCTTTCTTAATCTAGCCTATAATAGGAGCCAATAAAGTGTCTTTGGCAGTCTCTCTGGCAATTTCAGCAGCATGCACTGGAAGCTTGGCAACAGTTTCTAGGAAAAAGGTGTGTGTTTCAGGTTCAAGGTCCTCCTTGTGGCAAGGAAGTGGGCAACGACTCAGTGCATCAGCATGTCCAATGTCCTTGCCAGGCTTGTGGATAAGTTTGTAAGAATAAGCAGCAAGAAATTCAGTCCACCTCAGCATTCTTGGTGACAGGATAGTAGGTGTAGGTTTATCTCCTGCCACAATGCCTAACAAAGGTTTGTGATTTGTAACAATGGTAAATGTTTTCCCATACAAATATTCATGAAATTTCTTGACAGCTGCAACAATTGCCAATGCTTCCTTGTCCAATTGGCTGTAATTCCTCTCTGCTTTGGTCAAAGTGCGAGAGTAAAATGCAATAGGGGCTTCCCTCCCACTGGGAAGCCTGTGGCTCAGAACCCCTCCCACTCCAAAAGGGGATGCATCACAAGTCAGTACAACAGGTAAATTCTCAGAGAACTGCATCAGTACACTATCAGACGTGATTAGTCTTTTAATACTGTTAAATGCTGATTGTTCCTTCCTGCCCCAGACCCAAACAGACTTTTTATCAAGTAATTGTGCAATGGTTCAGCAATGGTTGCCTTCTGAGGTAGGAACATGTGATAAAAGTTAATGAGTCCAAGGAAAGCTTGCAAATCTGTTTTGCATTTAGGTCTAGGGGCTTCTTTGAACCTTGGCATCTGTAGGGTGGATGCCATGCTTGTCAATCATGTAGCCCAGGAACTCAACCTTGTCAGTTTTAAGAGTGCATTTTTCTTCCTTGACTTTTAACCCCGCTTTGCTGAATCTGGTAAGGACTTCTCTGATTCTTTCTTGTAACTGAGTATCATTTTCAGCAGTGATTAACACATCATCAAAGTAAGGCACTACCCCTGGCAGTCCTTGGAGCATCCTTTCCATAAGGCTTTGAAAGATGCCTGGTGCCACTCTTACTCCAAATTGTAACCTTTTACATTTGAAGGCACCTCTATGAGTCACAATGGTTTGGACCTCTGCAGTGGCATCATCAACTGTTAGTTGTTGATATGCCTGGGCCAGATCCAATTTGGCAAAGACTGTACACCTGCCAAGTGAATGTAACAGATGATGCACCACTGGAACTGGGTATGCGCTCTGCTGCAGCGCATGGTTCAGTGTCCCCTTATAGTCTCCACAGATTCTTACTGACCCATCAGTCTTGACTGGAGTGACTATGGGTGTCTCCCATCTAGAGTGGTCAGTGGGCTCTAAAACTCCTTGAGTTTATCTAATTGTGCATCATTTTTTTCCTTTAAAGCAAATGAGACCCTCCTGGGCTTTAAACAAATTGGGGGCACCTTGGGATCTAGGTTGAAAGTGATAAGGGTCCCCATATACTTGACCAATCCTTCACTGAAGACCTCTGGAAACTCAGACTTCAAGGCCTCCTCCCATTCAGAGTTGCTCACGTGATTGATGCCAGTCACCTCGATGCCTAGTGGATTGAACCACTCAAGTCCCAGAAAGCTTGGGCGATCCTTGTCCATGATGGTCAGGAGCAAACGTTTGGTGTGGCCTTTAAACTTCACGTTGAATTCTCTTGTTCCAACTACTGGAATCTTGTTCTCTTGGTAGTCTTTAAGAGTCAGTGCTTGCTTCTGGAAATGTTTCTTCTGAATGTTGGGAAGTAGCCTGTGAATAGTGTCCCATGACACCATAGATAAATAGGAGCCTGAGTCCACTTCCATTTGGCAAGGCCTTCCTTCAATGAGTACCTTCACATGTACTTTTCTGCTTCTCAAGGGTGAAGAATGACCAATGGTGACTGTTTGATGAGTTTCATTCTTCCCATTTGCTTCTGAGTTGCGCCCCATTTTCTCACTGAAGTTGCTGTGCTTGAAATCTTTCTCAGGAAACGTTCTTCTGTGTGGAGGAGTTCTGGATGATTTGCAGACTCTTGCTAAATGACCTCTTTTTTCACAACAAAGGCAGATGGTATCAAGAAACTTGCATTCAGTGCAGGCTGCCCCCCCCCCAACCTCTGCAATAACATTCTTGCCTTTTTCTTCCCAGGTCTTTCTTTTTCTTTTCCATTCCTCTATAAATTCCTTCCTCCACCTCACTACAGTCTGATTCAGAATCTATCTGCTCGCAATGAGTTGTTGTGGACTTTTCCACATCAGGATGGCTTGAGGCCTTGTTAATTTTCTTCATGACTGCCACTGAGAACTTAGTGGCTTCTGCTGAGGAGGCCTCTTCTATGGCCTCCTTTAACGTGATCTTAGGTTTTAATAATAATTTGCTCTGAAGCACCTTGTGTTTGATCGCGCATGGCCTCCTCCAAGCTGTTAAACTCGCATGCACCCCCAATGTCTCTTAAGCTTGCCACGAAGTCGTTAACGTTTTCGCTTTCCCCTTGATCCCGACGGTAAAACTCGTGTCTCTTAATGAGGCATGATACTTGTGGGGCGTAATGGGCTCTTAAAAGCTTTTCTAAATCAGGCCATTCCATTACCTTCAAGTCTGCAGCTCCCGCCAATGCCTTCGCCATCTTGAAGACTGCCGGACCGCAGTGCGTAAGGAAGACTGCCCACTTCCGCTTCTCGGAGATGTTGGCGGGGGTTTTTCCTTCCAAATACATTTGGAAGCGATCCGCATACGATTCCCAGTCTTCTGCCGCCGGATCGAACGGGGCTGGGGGGGTGTTCAGCTTGTTTTCTGCGTCGTCTTCTCTTCAGGAAGGATCCCACCTTGTCGCCAGTGTTAAGTTTGCATGAAGAGTCAGATGCGGAGTGCTTCAGTGAAGAGTTTATTAGTGACTACAGCTCATAACAGACCCGATTTGGCTGGGCTGCGGCTGCTACTTATAGCCAGCAGCCGCAGTTGCCAGCCAATCAGAGTGCAGGATTTCCCCTCACTTTTTAAACCAATCATTTCTGACATTTTACAAGAACAGTTCAAACTAAACCAATGACATTCAAACCTGCATACATAACATGTACCTCTGCACCCACAGGGTTCCTAACTCTCTCCTTGACCAAAGGGGCTTTAAAATGACAACACTGTGAAATGAATCCAGAAATTACCTAGCAACCAAAGCATATCATTTAATATAAACATGCTCTCAAGTTTCATATTTTGCAGCATATATTCTCATTCACTATTACCACAATCACCCAAAAATCCAAAACAATTCAGAAAAACATTCCCAAATTCCTAAGTGGGTCTTTTCGCTTGTTAAATCAGGATAATATTCCTGTATCATGACTTCAGATGAGCCACTTTGGTAAGATCTATTATGCCAGGACAAAAATGATTTGGGATATTATTATTCACCCCCATGGCTGCTTCATTCATTCCTATTCATTCCTATTGCAAAGGCACTGGGAATCGTAGAAAGCAGTCCGGGAAGAAAAACAAATAAAGCTAGAACTTTACTGTTCCAAGTGTAACAGGTTATTATTAAGAGGAATCAAATTAAAATCCCTTTGAGCTAAACCTTCCATACTGCTTCAGACCCTACATTACAAGCAATTTCAGCATTTACATACATTACACAGAGAAATTATTTCCTGACCGTTAGGTGCAATTCAAATTATAATGATTATTACTTTTAATGTGGTAGAGGGTCTCATTTCTCTGTTAATGCACTCAAATATTTCTTCCAGGTATGAATAAAAAATGACATAAATTAGAATCTTTTCTTTGTATTTTAGATGCAAAACATTGTTAATAGATTGTCTCTAGGGCAAGCTTGTGGGTGAACTTCCTGATATGCAAGGTCACATTTAAATTTAGAATTCATTTTCTTTCCACAAATTGCAATTACGCAGCACGTACAATGTGAAAAAGCTTTCTGGGAAAAGGGATTTTGAAAGGTCACTGCGAATACTAATAACAATGTTGTTAGTCAGACATAATCAGAAAGATTATACTTAGCATCAAGTGAGACATGTGATGTCATTTCAGAGTCCTCTGAGAAAAATCTAAAGACTTCCCCAACATGTATATCCTTAGATAGATACACATAGGCTAAAAACACACAGTCTTCACGCCAATTGGAAGAAATAATTGTCAGAAGCCCTCATTTCTTTCAGGAGACATTATCTTTACAACGGGATGTCTATGTATGTTGGTGGAGTTTAGAGCTGTCTCTATAAGAAGGCATACTCAGAGAGGTTTTCAAGATTGATGACAGCCCTGTGAGTAGGGCAGGTCAAGAAGCAGATACTTCAGGGACTCTGTGATGCTGCTGCTTTATTGTAATAGAATATAATGAGAGAATCTTGAAAGCTTGTCTAAGCTTCTCTCTGTCTCATCTTATCCTAAACAAAAGTAGAGTAGGATTATTTTGAGAGTTTTTTTCCTCGCCCATGTCAGTCCAAGGTCTGTGTAACCTTTTCACCAAATACTTTCTTAGTGGCTTCTTCCCTTCTTTTCCCTTAAGGGCTGTTTCATACCTTCCCCAAGGTCAACTCTAAATTCCTTCACAGTGTATGTATATGTAAGTGCAAATTAAGTCTAGAGGTAATTTGTTCTTTATCTCTTTTGTCACACATACAATCAACGATTTTTGTCTATTTATCTAAAAAACATTTCTGTGACACTATACTTCCAACTGTTTAGAATAGCATGCACAGAAAAAGAAAGAATCAAAAAAACCATGGCAGTAATAAACTACATATATTGTTATTCACAATGCAACAGAAATAAATACCAAAATTTAACATCCACCATATATTTGTGTGTGTGTTGCACATGTAATATAGCATAGTGTAGTGTGGTATAGTGCTAGTCATTTCTGGCTCTAGGGGCAGTGCTCATCTCCATTACAAAACCAAAGAGCCAGCGCTGTCCAAAGACATCTGCATGGTCATGTCGCCGGCATGACTAGATGCTGAAGGTGCACGGAACCCTGTTACCTTCCCACCAAAGTGGTCTCTATTTTTCTACTTGCATTTTTACATGCTTTCGAACTGCTAGGTTGGCAGAAGCTGGGACAAGTAACGGGATCTCACTCCGTTATGCGGCTCTAGGTATTTGAATCGCCGAACTGCTGACTTTTCTGATCGACAATCTCAGTGTCTTAGCCACTGAGCCACGGGTGTAAACTAGAAACTGGATGAACATAAGTTCTAGTCCTCTTTTCAGCATGGAACTTAGCTGCTGACTCTGAGCCAGTGTTTCTTTCTCAGACCTAAACAATCTACCCATAAGCTAACAAATATCCCTACCAACCCACTCTAGGGATTGCAGTTGATTGATTTAGATTCTGAAGTTGGCGATGATGGTACATAGATATAAATGTAAACACTAGTGATGCAAGAATGATTGAGGGGGAAAAACACTTCTGCATCACAAAATAGTTTATGTATTGTCAGAAAGTGGAACTTTCTGGTGTTGCTATGCAGTTTACAAACTTGTGGGTATTTGGAGGCAAACCAAATCCACCAATCACAGGGTAACACCAGATGCCCTGGAGTGGCATCACCAGCCACGCCCCTTGGTATATAAGGGGCAGCCCAACAGGCAATTTACCTCAGGGATGTCAGAGGCCTAAACAGAGGCCTAAAGGGGATGTCAGAGGCCTAAACAGAGGCCTAAAGGGGATGTCAGAGGCCTAAAGGGATGTTAGAGGCCTAAAGGGAGGTCAGAGGCCTAAACATAGGTTAGAGGCCTAAAGGGGAAGTCAGAGGCCTAAACAGAGGTTAGAGGCCTAAACAGAGATCAGAGGCCTAAACAGAGGTCAGAGGCCTAAACAGCTCTCTGTGGAGATCTATCTGAGGAGAAGTTTCTGAAGAGAAACTTTCTACTGGGGTCCATTGCTCTCCTTGCCTGTTCTTGCTGTTATTGTTTTATGTTCAGCTTGAGTACCTCAGAAGCTTGAGGTGGAGGAACCTCTTGCAATAAGAGAAAGGAGACAGAGAGAGGGAAAAGCCTTGAAACAGTTTAAGTTCTTTAAAGAGGTCTAAGTTTCTTTAAGGGTTTATCCTTAATCTAAAGGTGAAAAGAAATCCTAACTACATAGGTAGATAGAGAAACCAAGTAAGACCTAAGAGAAGAGAAACTTAAAGAAGGCACAAGAAACTGGTAAATGTCTTTCTGTAACTTTATTTGAATTAAGCTGCTTGTACAATAAAAGATTTGGTTTGAAGAACAGACTGGGCTCAGCCTCTTTGTACAATTTAAATATATAGACAGATTAACAAGATCCTCTAAACATTAGCCAATCATAGGATTGACTTAAAAACATTTTCCAACATGTATAAATGACGGCCAGGTGGCAATTCTCTCCAAAAGAGTTTGCTCAAACTGGGGAACCAATGAAAACCAGTCAGTGACATCCCGCCTTTTATGTCCCCAAAGTTGTGTCCATAGAAAGCAGGAGAGAGAAAAACAGTGCAAAATGCCCAAAGTTTTGTATCTCAGGCCAAAATATCATCAAACCTGGCACTTCTCCTCCTACAAAAAATTAAGGACTTTAGTGAGTCAGTGTCTGTGTTAAATTTAATAGCAACGCTATTTTCATATTATTTAAATAGATGGTCACTCAGAAATCAATATTAATATTGACTTCTAGATAAACAGGTTTGTTACCACTGGATCCTTAGTAAACAAAGCGGGGCAGCATGGAGTTAGCAATCCCCGTTCCCATTCCATCCATGGGATTTCCTATGCAGATCCCTGATAATCCTGTTTCATGGATTTTGTCTTTGGTGCAGATGACTAATTCTTAAGAAAGGTAGGGAAACATGACATCATACTTTAAGCATCCTTCTGCCCAAAATCTGTCCTGCCATTGAAACCAGTTTTGAATCATCTGCATCACTCAGGAGAAGAATACAGTCCAGCCCCACTGTAATTACATGATAAAGAGATGGAATATGATAAAAAGTGAAATACGAGGTCTGTTAAATTGTGGCAGAACCATCTCCTCCATTACTCTACTGCTAAATGTTCTGGGTCATTTAGCTCTTCAGTGGACAAGGTATTTTGCACAAGCTCAGAAGTTCTTTTCCAATATCCTTTGCTTAGGGCATCCAATGGACGGTCCAAATTGAATGCAGCATGCATAAAAAAGAATGGGCCAAACTTTGATCAGACCATCCTACCTGCCATCTTGACTTTTTAAAACCAAACCCTGCACCCTTCTCCCATCTGTCCATGGGACATTTAGTTCATGCTTTTTGCTTCTGGCACATCAGACCTTTGGGGTTTGTCTCATAAACTGCCAGCTTCTGCTTCTAATTTTGCCGAATTATGCAAGGAATATCCATATTTTTAGCAGCAGAAAGCTATACAGTATGTTGAGTGACCATGTGTTCTGTTTTAGACATAGGACATTTTGTGTTAAGTTTGCATGAAGAGACAGACGCGGAGTGCTTCAAGCTCTTTTGTTTATTAGTGACTACAGCTCAGAACGGACCCACTTTGGCTGGGCTGCAGCTGCTACTTATAGCCAGCAGCCACAGTTGACAGCCAATCAGAGTGCAGGGTTTTCCGCACTTTTAAACCAATCATTTCTAACATTTTACAAGAACAGTTCAAACTAAACCAATGACTTCAAACCTGCATACATAACACCCCTCCCCACTAGGTTCAGTCTATACTCAAACCCCATCTATCTAATGTATTCTTTTAAATAGGTGGGGCTCTTCGCACGTTGAGACCTACATGGTTCAGATGTTTAAGGTTCTCACCCAGTGAGAGAGGAAATGTGTCTGCTGACATTTCCATACTTGGACTTCTAGTAATAGAAGAACTTGTTTGGTTAGTACAACCTGGTCTCTCCTCCCAATCCATCTCCAACCCAATGTCAGCACCTACGTCAGGTAGTGATGTACAGTCTTCCACTTGTAAGAATGGATTTTGGCATTGTGACAGGTTTTGGGATGGTTCCTGTCGTGTTGGCTCATTACACATGGGGTTGATTCTTGCTTGCTGATTATCCTCATGATCCTCCCTTCCCCTAGATGAGGTACTAGGTATGGAAACCAGAGAGGAGCAATGCGATGTTCCTGAGGTAATCTGGATCTAAGCTGATCAATGTGCCTGCTCCAGAGGACACCATCCTCCGTTTGTACCCTGTAAGACCTAGGGCCTCTGATTTGGGTTATCTCAGCAGGAATCCATAATGGTTCACCCATAAGGTTCTTAGCATAAACAGAATCACCCACAGTGTATGTGCAAATTTTGCTAGTGGAATCTAGTGGTGCATTGGGTGCGTAAGTGGGATGAAGGCGGTCAAGGGGAGACTAGTTTCCTACCCATCAACAACTCTGCTGGGGATAAGTTAGTTGATGGGTTAGGAGTGATATGCTGGACACTGAGTAGTTTTTCAACTGCTGAAGTTTTTCCTTGGTAAATCGTACCATGCGTTCAGCCCAGCCGTTAGCCAAAGGGTGCCCAGGGGCTGTCAGGGCATGTCTGATACCCTGCTGTGCTAGATATGATTCAAAAAGTTTGGACATAAATTGAGGGCCATTGTCAGAAATGAGGACATCAGGTAACCCATGAGTTACAAAAAGCCTCTTAAGCTGCTTGATGACAGCTTCAGCTGTGGTGGATGCCATAGGGATAACCTCTAGCCATTTGGAATATGCATCTACTACAATAGGGAAAGTGTGCCCTCTGGTAGGGCCAGCAAAGTCAATGTGAATCCTGGACCATGGGCCCATAGGACATTCCCATTCCTGTTTGGGGGTGAGAGGTGGGGCAGGCCTGACTTCCTGACAGTTGGGACAGGATGCAACCCAGTTTTCAACCATTTTGTCAATACCTGGCCACCATACATAACTCCTGGCCAATCCTTCATTCCTGACAATACCAGGATGACCCTCATGTAACATTTCCAAAACCTCTTTTTGTAGTTTTGCAGGAATAACCACCCTGTTACCCCACAAAATACATCCTCTTAATACAGATAATTCAGTTTGCCTGGATTTAAAAGATTGGGCAAGTTGAGGTAGATCTTGAAGAGGCCAACCTTTCTTAATCCAGCCTATAACAGGAGCAATACAGTGTCTTTGGCAGTCTCTCTGGCAATTTCAGCAGCGTGTACTGGAAGCTTGGCAACAGTTTCTAGAAAAAAGGTGTAAGTCTCAGGAGCAGGATCCTCAGTGTGTGAATGAAGTGGGCAGAGACTCAAAGCATCTGCGTGCCCAATGTCTTTTCCAGGCCTGTGGATGAGTTTGTATGAATAAGCAGCAAGAAATTCAGTCCATCTCAGCATTCTTGGTGACAGGATCGTGGGTGTTGGTTTGCCCCCTGCCACAATGCCTAAAAGAGGTTTGTGATCTGTACCATGTTTGTCAATCATATAGCCTAAGAACTCTACCTTGTCAGTTCTAAGTGTGCATTTTTCTTCTTTGACTTTTAACCCCGCTTTCTTGAATCTGGTTAGGACTTCTCTGAGTCTCTCGAGTAACTGAATGTCATTTTCAGCAGAGATTAACACATCATCAAAATAAGGCACTACCCCTGGCAGTCCTTGGAGCATTCTTTCCATAAGGCTTTGGAAGATGCCTGGTGCCACACTTACTCCAAATTGCAACCTTTGCATTTGAAAGCACCTCTATGAGTCACAATGGTTTGGGCTCTGCAGTGGCATCATCAACTGTTAACTGTTGATATGCCTGGGCCAGATCCAATTTGGCAAAGACTGTGCCCCTGCCAAGAGAATGTAATAAATGATGCACCACTGGAACTGGATATGCGCTCTGTTGTAGTGCATGGTTCAATGTCCCCTTGTAGTCTCCTCAGATTCTCACAGACCCATCAGCCTTGACTGGTGTGACTATGGGTGTCTCCCACCTGGAGTGGTCAGTGGGCTCTAAAACCCTTGAGCTATTAGTTTATCTAATTGTGCATCAATTTTTTCCTTTAAGGCAAATGGGACCCTTCTGGGCTTTAAACGGATTGGTGGCACCTTGGGATCTAGATTGAAAATGATAGGGGTCCCCAAGTACTTGCCTAATCCTTCACTGAAGACCTCTGGAAACTCAGACTTCAAGGCCTCCTCCCATTCAGTGTTGCTCACGTGATTGATGCCAGTCACCTCGATGCCCAGCGGTTGAACCACTCAAGTCCCAGCAAGCTTGGGCGATCCTTGTCCACGATGGTCAGGGGCAGGCATTTGGTGTGGCCTTTGAACTTCACGTTGAATTCTCTTGTTCCAACTACTGGAATCTTGTTCCCTTGGTAGTCTTTAAGAGTCAGTGCTTGCTTCTTGAAATGATTCTTCTGAATGTTTGGGAGTAGTCTGTGAATAGTGTCCCATGACACCATAGATAGATATGAGCCTGAGTCCACTTCCATTTGGCAAGGCCTTCCTTCAATAAGTACCTTGACATGCACTTTTCTGTTATTGATAGAAGATGAATGACCAATAGTTACTGTCTGATGAGTTTCATTCTTCCCTTTGCTTCTGTGCTGTGCCCCATTTCTCACTGAGATTGTTGGGCTTGAATTCTTTGTCTTTGTTTGCAGGAAATTTCCTTCTGTTGGGTGGAGTTCTGGATGATTTGCAGACTCTTGCTAGGTGTCCTCTTTTTCACAACGGAGGCAAATGGTGTCTAAAAACTTGCATTCAGTGCGGGGTGGCTTCCCCACAACCTCTGCAGTAGAAATCTTGCCTCTTCCTATCCAGGTCTTTCTTTTTCCGCTCCATTCTGAGTCTGTAAATTCCCTCTTCCACCTCACTGCAATCTGACTCAGAATCTAGGTCATCACAATGGTTTGTGGTAGACTTTTCCCATCAGAATGGTTTGTGGCCCTGTTCATCTTCCTCATGGCTGCTGCTGAGGACTTGGTAGCTTCTGCTGAAGAGGCTTCTTCTATGGCTTCTTTTAGCGTGATCTTAGGTTTCATTAATAACTTGCTCTGTAATACCTTGTCTTTAAGGCCCAGAACAAATCGATCACGCATGGCCTCTTCTAAACTGTTAAATTCACATGCACCCCAATGTCTCTTAAACTTGCCATAATCACGACGGTAAAACTCGTGTCTCTTAATGAGGCCGATACTAATGGGCTCTTAACAGCTTTTCCAGGCCAGTCCATTACCTTCACGTCTGCAGCTCCCCAATGCCTTCGCCATCTTGAAAACTGCCGGACCACAGTACGTAAGAAAGACCGCCCTCTTCCGCTTCGAAATGTCGGCTAGATCGTTTCCTTCCAGATACATTTGGAAACGATCTGCATACGATTCCCAGTCTTCTGCCGTCGGATCGAACGGGCTGGGGTGTTCAGCGCAGCCATCTCGCTCTTCTTCTGTTCCACGTTGCCTTCTCTTCAGGGAAAATCCCACCTTCATCGCCAGTGTTAAGTTTGCATGAAGAGACAGACGTGGAGTGCTTCAAGCTCTTTTGTTTATTAGTGACTACAGCTCAGAACGGACCCGCTTTGGCTGGGCTGCGGCTGCTACTTATAGCCGGCAGCCACAATTGACAGCCAATCAGAGTGCAGGGTTTTCCCACACTTTTTAAACCAATCATTTCTAACATTTTACAAGAACAGTTCAAACTAAACCAATGACTTCAAACCTGCATACATAACATTTTCCATTTTAAAGAGTCTCAAATTCAAGCTAAATTTAAACATAAAACTGCTGTTCCAGGAAGAGTTTATCTTTCAGCATCGGCTGAATGATGATAGATTCCATGTTCTCTCTCAGAAATCCCAGTGCTTGTTCCAACCCATTTCCCTAATTGTATTTTCTCTCAAAAACTATCCTTTTTCTCCCTGACCATTTTATGATTGTTATTTTGGACAAATAAGACTCCAAGGAAGCCCAGGGTATGGCTGAACAAAGATCAGATATGCTTCATTTTAACTAAGACTTCTATAAGGTTTCCCTTCCAAGCTGCTCTACGAGACAGTAACATCTCCTCCCACCCTCTCTTTTAAAAGTCTCACCTAACAATGTTCTAGTACAGGGCTGTCAAACTTGTGGCCTGCAGGCCAGATGCATCATGCACTGGCTAAACCCACCCCCATTTTAGCAAAGGTGGAGAAGTTAGGATACTTTGCGTGACAACAACATGTTATCACAGGTTTGACACCCCTGCTCTAGTAGCTTTTGCATCTTTTGGTACTCCACACTTGGAAAGGCCTGGCTTCTGAAAATGCTCCTAAGAACCCAGAGGCAATGTGAAGTACCTCGTCAAGACAATTCACATCAACTTCTATTGAAACTTCCATTAAAGCAAAGCACAAATTTCTTGCACAGGTCTATAGCTAAATTTAATGTGAATCAAAGTTGTTGTAATGTTAACTTCACTTGTGGGATGGGGTTGAGAGAAACAGTTGATCCTTGTCTGCAAGCATTTTGAAATTTACTAGAAGGGATTTCCCCCCAAATCTCTATCCTCTTTTGTCCTTTTCTTGCTTGTCATCTATATCAGTGTAACTAGTAAAAAAGGTGTTCCATGCTTTGCATGCTAAAGCAGCAAAATAGCAAGAAGAAAATTTTTATGATGACTCTTGACTTGAACTAATACTCAGGAGACATCCTGAGTGGGAAAAGAAACATATCAAAATACAACTATTCTTCAGTGACAGCACAAATGTCAGGGACCTGTCATATGGCCATCTACAGAGTGGCAGGAAAGACAGGAAGCAGGTATTACATCATCCCTGCATTGAAGTTGGTGTGTGGGGCCCCAGAAAAACTGACACTACTCACTACCAACATTCACAGGGGACATAAATATTTATAATTGCTCATTTTATTATTTTCATTTTAAAATCATATTTGTTTTTCCGCCACAATGGAGGCAAACAGGGTAGAACTTTGTAAAGGAACAAAATAAACTCTAGAATTTAAGTCAACCTACTGTACCACTCTTGTTTCTTATTGGTATTGTTGAGAGAAATATCCTTCTGGGTTCGGTTCTAAGTGGGGAAAAGACACTGGAGACATGGAGGCTGTTTAGAAAGATGGTTTAATGGTGGACAGGACCACACTTTGGAGCTCCTGGGTGAAAAAGGGAATGGGTGTTGAGAATCCTTTGGTTTCATACCCTCTGTTGGGCCCCACCCTAGTGTTTCCTGTTCCTGTGTAAGAAATGTATTCCATTGGCTGTCAGATTCCCAGGGATGGGGGTTTTAGCTAACTTTGTAGACCTTGTCTGGACCACATAGCTTCACCTGAGTACAGGCTAATGCATTCTTCCCAGGTGCCATGTGGTGAGATGGGTAATCCTATCATTTCCTGAGGGTCATGTCTTAATCCCATCAACCTAGAGCTGAAGGGGAGGCAGGGAGCTGCAGGAAGCTGCTTTGTCTTTAAAACTTGTTTCTCATTTTTTTCATCCAGAGAAATATAATATTCTGCCTTTTTAATATTTCCTAGAATATTTTATTCTTCTAGGAGTGGGTGCAAACTTTCTACAGTAGATATTTTCTAGAGAACAAGTAGGCCATGTATAAATGCATGGGTAGAGACAATAAAAATAGAACAACATTTCTAGGCCAAAGCAAGAAAAAGTATAGTATCATCAGTTTGTAAGGAACAGTTTCCTAGTGCAAGAATTGCAGAAGAAGCATCCCAGGCATGGATCAAGGGAAATTAATGCTGCATTATGTGTTACTGAGCATAAAATTACTTGAGAATGATAGCACATACCTAGGGATCCTTTGTGAATCTGTTTTGAGTCAGATCTCTTCATTCATTTGTAGCTAAGCAGATAAAATATCCTTTGCAGTATTAAAATCATCCCGAGCAAAACTTAGTGTAAGTCGATTTGAATGCTGCCTTGGAAAATTTATTTACACTTTGCTGCATAGGAAATCACATCAGATAAAGGTAACTAGCTTATGATCAGCCTGAGCTTTTAAAAATTTAGCTTTAAATGCCTGACATGATGCCTATGTTTCTAACAGCACTTCCCCTGAGTTTACCTATGCTCTAAATTTACTTATGTTCTACAAATCTCTTAATAATATGCCATCAAAACTCCCATGATAAATCCATTATTGGTAAATACACCATTAACTATTAAGAATGTAAATAGTGATTTAAGAGATAAAGCACTAATAGAAGTCATTAACTAATGTAAGAGGATTCAGTCTCAGGCCAAGATATAACTCAAACATCCAGGTCTTTAAAAAAGAAAAAAAAACACTGCACAAGAGCAATAAAATAAATCAGAAACATGCTTCATTTAAAGAAGACACATAGCTACTATATAATCTGCCCCTTAAGCTACTTGCAAAGAGAGTAGGCACTCATTTGAGCAGGGAATGTCAGCTGAAAGTGAATCCAATTTGTTCTGAGCATTAGCAGAATTGCTCGCCATGTATTGCTTTGCAGCTTCCTAAAATATTTTTTTCTTTTTTGCTCTTTTATATTATTATTAAAAAATAAAAGTAAAGCCCAGAATACCTGTCCTGTTAGAACTTGGTGTCTACCATTTTTATCATTATCTAAATAACAATTGCACCCAATTAACAAGCTTTAATGTAAGGTAAATACTGAGTAATATTTAATGTGAGATCAAATCCTATTAAATTTATGGACACCTCCATATAGTTTTCTTAGTAACAATGCGGAAATGATTTACCACTGACTACTTCTGAAGTTTAGCATATAGCCCCAGTATTCCCTGATTGTTTTCTATCCTATTAGTAACCAGGTCCTTCTAAGCACAGACAAGTTTGGCCTAGCCTGAAATTTGAATGAATGTTGAACCTAGCTCTGAAGGCAAGACAAATGTTGGAGCCACAATTATTGATGGAGGTGTGGTGGGGGGGTTTTTTTCCCTTGCTCCAAACGCAACAAATCAAAGTGAGATATTGTACAACAGTATTTTTTAAACTGGACTTCAACTTCCACATGCCGGCTGGGGAATTCTGAGAGTTGAAGTCCACACATCTTAAAGTTGCCAAGTTTGAAAAACACTGGTGTATAAGATACAAACATGGAAGGAAAAAGCCACAATTGATTTATGTTCATAAGAGGGTTTTTTTTAAAGATATGTTTCTTAATCTGCAGCCTTCTCTGTGACTTGTTAAAGACAATTTCAAATGTACTGTAACTTAGAGACATTGTGTATGTACTGTATATTTTTTCCTGTTGTCCCACTGTTGCAGAAAATTAAATATCAAGAGCAAACTTGGAAATCTGGGAAATAACATTCAGGAACTATCTGTGTTCACTGGGGGTGGGGGTATGAAGAGGGAAGATGGACGAGATGTAGCACAAGCAAGGTTCTGATATCATTGTTGTTGTTGTTGTTATTTGCAAAGTCATGTCCAACCCGTCATGAACCCATGGACAACGTTCCTCCAGGCCTTCCTATCCTTTATCATCCCCGAGTCCATTTAAGCTCACATTGATTGCTTCAGTGACTCCATCCAGCCACCTCATTCTCTGTCATCCCCTTCTTCTTTTGCCCTCAAGCCAATTTCAATAAAGTGTAGTTCTAGTCTTCCTCTGGAGTTGATTTTGTGATTGGTCTACTTAGAGACTTACATTAAATAATATTGAGGTATGGAATACAATTCATCCCAAAGTATTCCATGATGTTCCACATTAAGTCAAATCTAGGAAAAGGCCCTTTTCTCTGGTGTCTCCCTCCTTTTGGAACATCATTGCCCCAGAGTTGACCTCCACTTTTTCTGTAAGGCCTTAAAGGCATAGTTTGTCAGTGGGCCTGGGTATCCCATTCACAGACAATCATGTAGCTTCTTTGATTCTATTGTTTATTTATTTTATTTATTTGATTTGTCAATCACTTACAAGATGATAAGTATAAGGGTAAACATAGTTATGAATACATGAAATGAATACATATAAGAAAAATAAAAGAAACAATAAAAGAAACAATAAAAGAAACAATAGGACAGGGACGGTAGACACGTTGGTGCGCTTATGCATGCCCCCTACAAAACTCTTAGGAAAGGGGTGAGGTCAATAGTAGACAGTCTAAGGTTAAAGTTTTGGGGTTTGGGGAAGAAACCACAGAGTCAGGTAAAGTATTCCAGACATTGACCACTCTGTTGCTGAAGTTGTATTTCCTGCAATCAAGTTTGGTGCGGTTAACCTTGAGTTTGTATCTATTGTGTGCTCTTGTATTGTTATGGTTGAAGCTGAAGTATTCATTGACAGGTAGGACATTGCAATGTATGATTTTATATACTATACTTAGATCAGACCGTAGTTCTAGGTTTTCTAGGTCTAGAATTTCAAGTCTGGTGGCATAAGGTATTCTGCAATGAGTAGAGGAGTGGAGAACTCTTCTTGTGAAGTATTTCTGGACTTTCTCAACTGTGTTAATATCAGATACATGATATGGGTTCCAGACTGATGAGCTGTATTCGAGTATTGGTCTAGCAAATGTTTTGTATGCTCTAGTTAGTAGTGTGATATTACCAGAGAAAAAGCTATGTAGGATTAGGTTAACAACTCTTAATGCCTTTTTGGCTATGTAGTTACAGTGGGCTCTAGCACTTAGATCATTAGAGATGAGTATTCCAAGGTCCTTGACGGAGTTTGGATCATCAACAAGGTCTTGACTATTCAGCTTGTATTTTATTTTCTGATTTTTTTTGCCAATATGTAAGACAGAGCATTTGTTTGTTGAGATTTGAAGTTGCCATTTGTTTGATCATTCAGATACATAGTCGAGGTCTTTTTGAAGGGTAGCAGTATTGTCTGTGGTGTTGAATAGCTTTACATCATCAGCGAAGAGAACGCAGTTGCTCTTAATATGATCACAGAGTTCATTTATGTAGAGTATGAAGAGTTGGTCCTAGAACACTGCCTTGGGGGACACCACTGTTGACAGGTTTGATAAGATGCTCCCAATTTTGATCATTTGTTGTCTGTTTGACAGAAATGCTTCTATCCAGTTGTGCAGTTGTCCAGAGATGCCATAAGATCTTAGTTTTAGTAGTAGTTTGTCGTGTATCACTGAATCAAAGGCTTTACAGAAGTTAATGTAGATTGCATCTATTGCTTTGCCCTGATCGAGTTGTGTAGTCCATATGTTTTTGCAGTGTAAGAGTTACAGATTACAGGATAGTTTTTTTCTGAAACCAAATTGTTTATTTGAGAGTAGGTTGTTTGTCTCTAAGTGGAGGATAATGGATTGGTTAATAATTGATTCCATGACTTTACAGGTGATGCAGCATAAAGAGATTGGTCTGTAATTTTCAACTAGACTGGAGTCTCCCTTTTTGAAGATGGGGATGACTGTGCCTAGTGACAATAGGTTTGGCAAGGAGCTGGTCCTGAAAGATTTTTCAAAGATTATGCTTAGAGGTTCGGCTACGGCAGTGGATAGCTTTTTTAAGAAGTAGGCACATATTCTATCCGGTCCAGTAGATAGAGATGGTTTTAGGTTGCGTAGTGCTTTTTCAACATTGTCCTCTGTAAAATTGATATGTATTAGATCATTGTAGTTGCCTGTAGTTTGACTAGGAAATACTGGGCATGATCCATTGCTGTTTACAAATACTGAGCCAAAGAATGTGTTAAAGAGGTTGGCTTTGATGGTGTCATCATTACAGTCTTTACCATTAGGTCCTTTCAGGGGTGGGATGGATCTTGAGTCTTTTAGTTTGTTGTTTACAAAATTGTAGAAAGCGCGGGTGGAATTGGTGCATAGAAGGTTTTCCTCTTGTTTAATGTGATAATTTATGCATTCAGTCTTTATCTGGTGGCATACATTTTTGTATCAGCTTTTGAAGTTGGCAACGTGACCAGATTTGTTCTTCAGCCAAAGTGATCTTTTTTTGGATTGAAGTTTCCTTATTGTTATGGGTAATTTGTTTGTTTTTTTTGTATTGGGAGTTGTTATCGGTACATATAGTTTGATGACTCTTTTGACTTCAAGTAAAAATATATTGTAATAGTCTTCAACAGTATTGCATCCAGTGAATAGAGATTGCCAATCAAGTGATGAGAGATCATTGTCTATAAAATCATAGTTGCCTTTTTTGAAGTTATAATTGGGGATAACGTTGTTGTGATGATTTTTGTGTGGATGTATGTTGAGACAAAAGTCAATAATGTTGTGGTCATTGTTGGAAAAGGATTCTTTAATTTGTATTCCGTAAATTGAGTTCAAACTACTGCAGAAGATGAGATTGAGGCAGTTGTTAAGTCTAGTATTGTTGGTTACTAGTTGTTCCAGTCCTAGATTTGTTACAGCATTGTAGAAGGTTGCATGTATGGGTTCAGTATTACATTCATTTAGGGTCCAGTTAATATGAGGTAGATTGAAGTCACCAAGAAAGATAAAAGCATGTGGGCAGGATGTTGCCCATGTTAGTAGTGAATTTAGCTTGTTTACATGTTCGATGTCATAATCAGGGGCTCTGTAACATAGTAAGAATCAAAATGTGATATTTAAGGACAGTTCACAGACAATAGTCTCAGGAAGAGCAAGCTCCTGGGTAACTTGGATCTTCTTTAGATGTAAGGACTTTTTATAGAAGATAGCAACACCACCTCTACTACAGATTTCATGATCTAATCGGTAAACATGATAGTCTCTTACTGTGGTAATGGAGTCAGGGAGAGATGTGTTGAGCCATGTTTCACAGACAAATATGATGTCAAATTTAGCCGTATTTAATAAGAGGAGAAATTCAGGTATTTTATTCACAAGGCTTTTTGCATTGAGTAGCTTGCATTTAAGGCCAGCTGTGGTTGGAATTGAGGTAGTTGGGGGCATGCGTACCTAGTCTTGGGTGATGGTGGATGCTGAGTTGTGGGTTGTGTGACTTACTTTTGATATAGTCAGCACAGTAGTCAATGTACAGGTCCTTTTCTCCATTGTCTAGATGTTTTTTGAGTTCCGTGCGGAGTACAGTTGCTGTACAGTTAAGTCAGAGCGAGAAAGGAGGTTCTTATGGTTGATGTTGTTTTTGGCGAGTGAATTTATAGTATAAATGAATTTACGTTTGCTTGATTCATTTTTGCAAATGACCCTGCAGAAGCATGGGGCCACCGAGCCGTCTCTGTTTTTGATCTCTGGGCCGATTCGGGAAACATCAAGTATTTCAACAGGGGAGATGGTTGATGCTTGATAGTCACTGATGATGTTGCAGATAATTGTGATGTCATCATTGTCATTGATGTCCTCTAGACCAAATAAGATGGCGTTCGGATGTTTCCATTTGCACTCGACAGCTTCTCTGATGAGGATTGGGATATCATTATTGTCTTCAACATGGGAGTGAGAGTGTAGGAATTACACTTCTAAACCCACCAGGAACCTATGTCTTACAGTCTCCTTGCATGGAGCTGCTGCATGGATTGCATGTGAGCTATCCCAAATCCTCTCCTTGTCTGGAGAGAAATTCCAAAAAGCCAATTCATTCCCTAGATCCTCATTTGCACTCAGTGGAGTCATTTTAAGTTTGTCATTGCTTTTCCAGAAGTTCAGAAATCCAATAATTCAATGCATGATTTGATAAATCTGATTTTCCTCCCTCCCTACCCCCAAAATTTACCCAGAGGACTGCAAGAGGATTGCCTCTTCCTTAACTCCACCCCAGGATTGGATTTCACTAAAAACTTTTCTCAAAAGTAAAGTACTCTAAACTAAGAGCAGTCCCAATTTTAAAAAGTCCCAATTCAGATCTTAGACATTAGGACACCTTTATGTATTAAAGTCTTCTTTCTGGAAGCATGATTCAGTTGCAGCATTTTTCCTCTTAGCATTTATCAGGAAGGTAAGGAATTTACCATCCTGAGGCACACATAATACAAAAAATGAATGTGAAGTTTTGCCTGGGGATTATAGAGGTAGTCTCAGAGCAGGTAACTACAAATTAATCTGCCACTGTTCCATGACACCCATACATGTATTCACTCATGAGCTAAATCTATCCAAAGTCCACATTAGTCCAAGTTTTAGGGAAATGGAAATTTGCATTCAAATGCCTGTTTTTAAATCATTTTTATTTAAATCACACTTTTCTAAATCCCTTTCTCTTAACTACATCACATATTTTGATATAATTTTATAAACAAATGCTGTGTTGTAAAATGCAACGCTTGTTCCCATTTCAGTTTTGCTTACTGCTGCTCAGGTGGTGCAGAACAGGTTGATTTGTACTAGAATTTACAGTGGCAGAATATCTCAAGCAGTCTGAATCCAGGCCAGCTCTTCTTCTTCTATTCCCTGATATGTTTTAGCATAATTGCCATTAAACATTCAGACTACATTAGTAGGTCAAATGAATGGTGTCTCTTTCTTTCTATTATTGTTTTTAACTCACACTTGTGCCTCAACAAATCTGCACCAGATTGTAGCATCTAAGAGACATTGTCCACGTGCTCTCCAGAAGAAATTGTATTTTTTAACTGAGAGATTGTATCTGTCAATATCTCTCATTTAGGATTAAAAATTCATCTAAATTCAACTTAAATCCCATCACTGAGAGGGGAAATGGTTGGTTCCAAGGTAGCAATAGCAATAGCACTTAGACTTATATGCCACTTTACAGTGCTTTACAGCCCTCTCTAAGTGGTTTACAGAGCCAGCATATTGACCCCAACAATCTGGATCCTCATTTTACCGACCGCAGAAGGATGGAAGGCTGACTCAACCTTGAGCTGGTAAGAATCGAACTCCTGGCAGCCAGCAGTCAGCAGAAATAGTCTGCAGTAATGCATTCTAACCACTGCACCACCAAGGCTCCAAGGAAATTGGAAACAGTCTTTATTTATTTTTATTTTTTCCAAATAAGTAGAATAACGTTAGGCAGCATAAGTAATTTTGCCTCTTTCATCTTATAAGAACCCACTAAAGAGCAAGAGGACATTTTATGCAATTAATCCTTTTACCCATTGAATGCTATGCTGCCTAAAGAGTTTTTTTTTTTTTGCTTTCAGCTTGGGGGGAGGGTTCCTTCATTTGTTACTAATGTTATTGCTACTGTAACAAGGAAGGACAAAGACCTAAACCCAACTCCTACACTCGCACAATTCTAATCAGGCCTTGGTGGTAGCTGCAATTATGCAAGACAGCACATCTTGAATATAGCCTCAGAAGTATCCTCACAAACCATCACCACCCCCAATAAATTTCTGGGAGATATTTAAAAGTGATAACTTACATATTTTGCTGCAATTTCAGATGATGTTTTCATTAACAATTCCCTAATTCTTCTCCCACCAAGTGGAACACCTCATTTGTGTCAGTTTCAGATTGTAAAATAAAATGTAATTGCTAAAGTGAAATATAGTATCTGAGGCTAATAGTAGAGTTTGCCAAACAAGGATGGAATTCCATTATAATACTAGGGAATGAGAGACACAATGACACAGTTTTACTCACCTGTCCCCAATATCTGCTGCCTAAAACAGCTGCCATCCTCTACCTCACAATAAGGTCTGTTCTTGAAACAGAAGAAGACATATTTATGCCTTCATAACAGGAGTATGCAAGTGAAGGAATTACCACATATAGTGTGTCTGTAATATGTGAAATACTGAGAGCAAATGAAAAGCTGAATATAACATCTTCAATTCACTCAGGAAAATATACTGAAATTCAACAACTTAGGTCATAAGGGAAGAAAAGAGTATATGTCCACTTCTGTAATAGCATATGTTCTACAAGGCCAATGGAAGGTCAAGATCATTCCGACTCTAGCTACTAGCTATTTTTAAAAAGTGTATCACATCACTTAATAGGTATCTTATGAACAGAAAAAGAAAAATATGACAGCTAGAACAAGGAAATGGGGGGTGGGTGGAGGAGGTTTAAGACTAGTTCAGAAGATTTAGAGATTTGAAGATGTAGCAACATTATAAAAATCTTGAAATAGAGTACTCAGTAACAAACTGAAGGCTAATGCAGAAGAAATATAGAAAATGAATTTCTGAAAATTCAAAACTGCTAATAAATCTATGTAGGTCTGGAAAAAAAATATTTGCCTAAAGCCTTAGAAATTACTCAGACTGTATTAGATGAATAGGATTAATTCTGATTCAGTGTAAGATACCTTCCTGTATTCTTACCAAGTATTCAGATAACCTAATATATTGGCTCTAGGAATATTTTTGGGTCCCCAACAAGAAAATCTATTTAAAACAACTAATATGGTTTAATAAGAAGTTCAGCTACAACTATTTAACATTCTACATATATAGAAATATAAGTTTTACTACCTTTTATGTACGGAACAGCCTTCTATGATCTGGAGATCACCTAATTTGTTGGAGTATTTGTTGGAGTAACAATAGATTTGCTGGCTGGAAATTGTAGACATTTTAGCCCATAAATCTGGAATGCACCAAATTGGGCGAGGCTGATCTAGTGCCATTTATTACTGGTTTACTCAGCTTAGTATCTGGAAAATGGAAGTCTGGTTTCTCCATTAAACATAGAAGAGGTACCTGTGACTAATTAATTAATATTTAAGACTTTAATTTCCACCCCACAGCTAAGAGCAAAACTTATTAATAAATGCTTAAAGAAAAATGCTGACACTATTTCAGTTTCACGGTCATAAATGTGATACTGTAATAATCCTGCATAATTACAATAAACAGCATTTTTAAAAAAACAAGCATTCCAGAGTTACAATTTTCTTTTCTGTGTCAGCAAAGTTTCTTTTTATAGAACTATGCGCCCCAGTGAATAGTAGTATATTAATCAAGGCCCTTTGCAAATGTACACCTGGTTTCCTTGAAGCAGCCGCTGCGTAAAATGAAAACAAAAATAAATAGAAACTAGAATAGGAAAAAAAAAATCCCAGGGCAGGAGTGAACATGGCAAATGATACAATAAAAGCTACAATTTTGTAATACGTGTTTTTTTTTAAATTAATTGTATGAATATGCATGAGCCAGTATTCTTCACCTGTGACCAAAGTGCTCCCTGGGAAGAGAATGACAGCTAATTATAATTCATAAGACTGATAATTTCCCTATATCTAATTTCCAGATGTTAGTCTGACAGCCCAGACAGCCGTAACAAAAAGGGTAAAAGAAAATTCATATGCACCTGCTCGTATCAAAGTATTATAGAGGTCAGAAGTGGGGTGGGTGGGGGGAAGAGAGTTAATTTCAAGATTCTGACTTTTTCAATATGACTTTTGGCCTCCGTGGAATGTCAACAGCATATTCAGGCTATCTCTTCTGCATTTTGCATGCCCCCATCTCACCACCCAATTTGCCCACAAGCTCATACACGCACCCATGGAAGAGAAAACAAAGATAATTAATGCCATTTTACCCAATGTGTCAACAGTGTTAAATTCTAATGCTGAGTAAAGAGTCAAAGCAACTTAATCTGATGCTGAAATGATTGGATAATTTATAATTGTGAAAGCTGGGCATTGTTGCCCAAACAGGAAATAAATGCATCCTTTACAGAATGAGAAAAGAAAGGGAGAAAATAAGCACCTGGGGTAATTATTTTCAATCAGCTCTACTTCCAAGGTCAGATGTTTCATATCCAGACATTATTTGATTATCTGTTCCCTTTAGCAAGCATTTCACTGGTTCATCCATAAATAATTAAGAGTAACACAACTGCTGTATCAGCCTAACCTTTAGATGAAACCAAATGTCCATTGCCCTTCAATAGTCACTCTTCTTGAGTTTCAGCCATAAGCATCTATTTTTTTGCTCAATGGCTTTTCTGGAAAAAAAATATAATGTGGGGGGTTCCATCATATGTAGATTCAACATATGAACCAGTTGAGGGAAGTGTAGAATCCATATTCTAGCCTATTGTTGTTGTCATTATTATTACTGTCATGAATATCAACATTATCTTTATCCTAGAAACCAGATATAGCTCATGAGAAAATGTAAGATGCTTTAGTTTTCAAACTTGGCAACTTTTAGATGTGTGGACTTCAACTCCCAGAATTCTCCAGCCAACAAACTTTAATTCACTATTTATAGAGGGTAGAAGGAATGGCCTTGAAGGACAGGAGAAAGAGCAATGTTCAGATAAACCAGATGGGGCTTGAGTCCATCTAATCTGAGAAAATGTCTCGAAAAACACCTCCCTAATTTATGCAAAGATAAAAAGAGGAATAGGGAAAGCAATTGCAAGAGTCTGTTACTATAGCAGTTACAATACAAGCAGTCCTGATCTATATGGCATTAGTTTCTTAGTCTGATCTACTTAGCTGGGCTTACAGCATCCTTGCCAAGGCAGAGCGAAAGTTTCAATATTTTGGAAGATGAATGACTTAATTATGTGGCAGAGTATATAGTTTGCTTGGGGAATCTCCTAAATTCAGTCAACAAATTAAATTGCCCTGTTGGCACAGTGGTTAGAATGCAGGCTAACTCTGCCAACAGCTAGGAGTTCAATCCTGACCAGCACAAGGTAGAGGCAGCCTTCCAGCCTTCTGAGGACTCAGATTGTTGGGAACAATGTGCTGACTCTGTAAACTACTTAGAGAGTGCTGAAAAGCACTATGAAGTCTAATATACTTAGAATATATAAGTGTAAGTGCTATTGCTAAATAGCTACCACCAAAAGCAGACTATTTCCCTGATTACTTTGCATATTTCCTGACTGAGTAGATCACAATACTTTTGCATCTTTTCAACTTGGGATAAGATTCACTTATCCCAAGTTGAAAAGATGTCAAAGTCATCACAGCATGTTGCCGTCAGGTGAGGTTTCATGACATTTTTCCCATTCATGGAGCTGGGGTGGGTGTGGCCTGTAAGTGAGCCCATGGGCCACCAGTTTGACAGCCCTGCATCTAAAAGAACTGCTTACAATAAAAATAGCCCTTCTGAATTGGAGCTGAAGTCTTTCTGGTCAAACTTCAGGGAAGTTTGCAAGGAGGACATCAGGAATTCCCCAGCCATTTACATTTAAGTCCAATTCTCCTGGATTTTAAATTAATGTGAGCTTTGACTTTTCCTGAATGTTTGTAGTATCCTTCAAAATTATTTAAATTCATAGCCTGCATCCTACTTGACTCCACATGGAATAATGAAAGAATTGTCTCCTGGTAGCATAGTTCATTCAGCAGCCATAATGCCAGCATAGCTTCTGCCTCCCAGTAGTTCCTAAAGAATACAGATATTTCAGAAACATGGCATTTTTATAATCATCAAGTCTGTTTGATTATAGAATTAAGAATACATTAATCTGTCAAAGTACTCCTTCTAGGTGCCCATAAGTAAATCACTCAATAAATAATGTTTTTGAAAAGTCAGAAATGTGTCCTGAAACTATTTGTATGTGTAAATTGATGGAAGAGGTAAGTAGAGCAGAGACTGTTCAGGTAAAATGATTTGCAAGTCAAAGAAATCCCCAGTTTTAGTTAAGAAGAATCAATGCTTTCTCTTGAATCCTCACTAGAATCTAAACAGCTTGCTTTGCCCCAGGTAAAATGCATACATATTAGATCTCCATATGTCACACTGGAGGTGTTGGGGGCATATATTTTACACAATCATTTCCATAACCATGTTAGAAATGGTAATGTTTATATGACAACAATTGAAGAGGCAATGCTATATGATGCTTGGATTTTTATACTGTATATTTTATATGTTTTGTTCTTGAAGATACATCCAGATATTATAAATTTCATATATTGTGGGGCATACCAGCAGGTTGTTTTTTTTCCTTTCAAACCCTTGGATATTTTTATTAATTTTCATTCATATCCAGTCCATTTTAAAATATCCAAATGAGGTTTTGAATGTGAACATATTCAACTTTTGCAATTCAGATTCCAAAAACACATCACTTAATTTACCAAATAGCTGTGTATATTTTGGCATTGTTCAGTCCATTAGGAGAATATAGTTTCTGCTTCTGAACATTTTGGCAATTAAATGAAAACTACTGTAAGAATCGGAGTGCCATTTTAAATAGCTCAGATTTGGACCCTTAAAAAAATTCCCCCCAAAAAGGCTTGGTTATAAATATATGAATAAATTGATTGAAGTTTAAACTCACCTTAAGTGGAACAAATTATATTTTAGTAAAGGTCAAACTACCTAGTACATATTTCTGATTTAACTTCTATATAAGAAAGGTCCAGATGAATTATTGGAGAAAGATGAAGAAAATTAAACCCATTTCTTTCAGCCCCAGTTTCAGAATTCTCTGTCCATGTGCAGCAATAACAAATGTCAATTAGCATAAATGAAGACACTATGACTATAAAGATGAGAGGGTGACAGTTACATCACCTGCAACATTAGTCAACCAGACATTGCAAGAAATGAGAAAAGAAAGGATCTATAGATGAAGCCATGGAAAGTTATGTTACTGAATGATGTGCTATACTTGCAAACAACTCATCAATATCTCTGACACTTCAAGCATTATTCTCCAAATGGGAGAGATCTTTTTAAAAATGAAGCAGTTATAATTGTTGATAATTGACACAAAAATAGCTTGAGATTAACTCACCTGAGCTATGTATGGCAGTAACTTTCTAAAGAAAAACAGCAGTTGTACTATATATATATATTAAATTCATTTTAATTTTTATACACTTTGAAGTCACATACGTTTTAAGTAGTTCCAACAGCCAATTTTTTCTGCTGTTGTTTGAGCCTTTATGTTTCCTTTTTGTTCTAGTTCTAGTTTTATCCTATAAATATTTTTTTCAGATTTGTAGCTTTTATAGTACGTTTATTTCCCCCATGAACATTTAATAAAGATATAATTACACAACAAAAAATTATAGAGGAAAATTTTACAAAACCAATCATAGAACACTTTTAGTTAACCTTATTTTGATCTTGGGGGCAACTTGCTTTAATAGGTCCTGATTAGATCAACTCACAAGGGCGCCTGGTCAAACTGCTGTGTTTCTACAGATGACTAAGTTTCCAGCAACAATGGTTCACATAAGATCAGCAAGCCTTTTGACCAACAGTTAGCAATTCAATTATTGTTAGCACCAGTCTCCAAAAGTCATTTGGCAGCCTTGAAGAAGAATCAGCCACAGATTTCATATTTTAAACACCTATGAAGAAATCCAGTCTCTAATGTCAAATCTTAAATGTCACACAAAAGCACATTACTTATTTCATTGCAGAACAGATGGATCCAGTGGGAGCAAAGCATATCTTTGCAGATGGCTGACTCTTATTTACTGATTAAGGCAGAACAAGAAGCAACAAAATTACTTTATAATAACACATGGATTAAATACACAGGAATATCTTTCTGTGGAGAGGGGAGCTGAACACACCTGGCTTTTCAACACAAATATTTTTTAAAGTTGAATGTTTAATTTTGTTTATTTAATGGACAAATGAAATTTGATTCTATATTCCATTGATTCTACAGTAGATAAAGATAAAAATTAATCAGGATTTAAGAAAAGTAAGTCATATAAATATATGTCCACTTTAAGTTTCTGAATGGAGCTGAAATTCCCCCCAGATCTTTTTAATGAGAATTAGTGACAATCAACTTCCAGGGAATCAACTTAAAACTGCTCTACAAAAAGCAGAGTCAATGACCATGATGAAAGAGAGAACCAGTAAGTAGACCAGATCGTTTTGATTTCTTTATGGAATAGAAGAGGACTTGAGAACATCCACAAGTGCTCCAGAGGGTTATTCCTCGTGAGGTGATTGCAAAACAGCGGTATCTGGTGGGTTTAGAGCTCTGGGCAATGAAGGAATACCTTTCTTACTGAAACCACAGACAGTGTCTTTCAAAGGATTGGTTAGCATGCTGCTTTTGGTAATCACTTTCAGAAATTATTTGTCAGTTGCTTCTCAAGTATTAGGAACCTTTGGATACCCAGGTTTTATAGCAATGGGAGAATTTCCCTCAGGAATATGGTGTAGCTAACCTAACAAACCAACATACAATCTTAGACTAATATATAATGCAAGCTTTTAATTCTTATATGATAAGGAGAATGTTGAGCCTTTTGGCAGCCCTACAGCTCTACAATGTTACTAATTAACACTTCAATTTTTTAAAGAAATCTACAATGTATAGAGGAACAAAAAGATTCACAGGGACAGCTATGAAATTACATATTTTCCATCTTTTTATATATAGAAAAGTTTATGAAAATGAAAAAAAATTCAATTCTAACATTTTACAAAAGCCCTAAATTTTACCCCTCTTTAATTCTTAGATTTCATCTCTGATTCCCTTCTTAGATAGAAAAGCAATGAAATGCTTTCAAAGACTTACTTGATTAACTTTAAAACAGGATTAGCAACCTTTTTCACTGAAGGAAAAATATTAACAGAAAACATTGGTTTGAAGTCATACATATGCTTTAGGTCAGGGATGTCAAACTGGCAGCCCGCAGGCTGGATACCTCACATGCAGGCCACACCCACTCTGGCTCTGCAAAGGTAAGAACGTCATGATACGTCACATGATGTCATGTGACAGAATGGAGTTTAACACCCGTGCTTTAGGTCCTCAAGATGGGCCTAATCAAACAGAGGTTGAGGCAGAACCTTGTTTGTTTGCTATCAAATTTAATCATCACACATCCGATGCAGTGGAATTCAAAAAAATTTTTACTACTGGTTCTGTGGGCATGGCTTGGTGGGTGTGGCATGGCTTGGTAGGTGTGGCAGGGGAAGGTTACTGCAAAATCCCATTCCCTCCCCACCCCACTAACCTGTTTTCCAGCTCCATTCTCCTATGCAGAGCAACAAAAGAAGACCTAGCTGATCAGTTGGGACTCGGGAGGCAGAAAATAGATGGGAGCGGGGTATGGGATGGGTAGTTAGAGATGGTATTTACCGGTTCTCCGAACTATTCAAAATTTCCGCTACCAGTTCTCCAGAACTGGTCAGAACCTGCTGAATACCCCCTCTGATCCGACTATCCAAGTAACTCTGGATGGTTTATAAATACAATTTTGGCCAATTGTATATTCTTTATCTCTCTGGACTTTCTCCATCCCAGTTTGGGCCTTTTTGCAATATGATCAACAACCTGTGTATGAGGACTGAGAAACATGGGGCCTTTGAAATTAGATAGAAGGCTGCATGAAATTACACCAAAAATGCCTATCTTGTTTTAAAATCTAAACATATTTTGACATCCCTAAAAACTTAGATACACCCAAGATATTTATGCAACGTTTACCAACAGAGGTTCATGGTATATAGCAAACATTGTTAAATTGTTCCTTTTCAAAAGATTTGCCATAAAGTATATGGAGCTAGAGTGCCTCTAGGCTTGTGGGGCCAGTTAAATGACTATTTGGATGCAGACCAATATCAATTAATTCAGCCCTTAAAGGTAAAACAATGTTCCTAGCATTTCAAACAAATTCATCTTTGGTTTATTAGAATGAATCAACATCTTACTGAAGATTTTATAATAAAATTTTAAATTTGTGAAAAATAGTCTGAGGTGGTTAGAAAGAGAAAATCTTTTGTTATTGTATAACATGGTATATTAACATATAAACATTGTGTACTCCAAAGAATACAAACCTCTAGTAAAACTATCTTTAGTTATGAAAATATGGAACAGGTGCTTTATTGACAAAATAGTGAAAGTTTATTATGAAAAAACAAACCTTGAGAGGTAGTTTGCATTTGTGCCTGAGTTCCAAACATAATAATATTGGAGTGTAAATCAATATTTCATTCATCCAATGAGATTGTCAGTGGGAAACTTACTGTGACCCTGCTGAGGGAGAAGGAATCTCTTGATTCATAGTAGGAAAGAGCCAAGTTGCCTTTCCATTCATAAGTTCCACCCAGGGGTGGGTTGCTACCAGTTCGGCCCAGTTGTATAGAACCTGTAGCTGCAAAGAGCAGCTGACACCGTACCGGTTCAGTATTTGGCCCACCTACCTACCCGGGCTCTAGGCTGTCCTTTATTCCCTGCTTTTCCCTCCTCAGCTGCTTTGCGCGGCACAACTGAGGTTGAAAAAGCAGGAAACAAGAGGATTTTCAAACGCTGCGCACCTGAGCGCAGCACTTGTCAGCTGTCCAGGCGGCATAGCTGATGATTTCTTGCAAATGCTGCACACACAATTTTCCCCATTTGTCTGGAATGGTGTTCTTGCTTGATTAGAGCCTAGGGACAAAAATAAATGAGGGGGCAAAATTCTGAGGATGGCAAGAAACTGAGAAATGAAGTATTTCAACCAATAGATACACTTTTTTACTGTACTTAACAGCCTGTCAGCTTTGGAAGCCATATTCCATGCTGCCCCATAGCCTGAGAAAGTGGGAGGGGGTGATTTCAATTAAGTAGCTCTAAGTAGACAAAATTAAAAAAAAATGGTTAGTTCAAGGTCATTTCGTATGGCGCAGGATGAAATAAGGATCTTACTTTTGGACGGATCGTGATTGGGCCATGTGATGTGATGACGACCAAGGGGGCATGGATTTGTAGTTTGGGAAATTGTGGAAAGCCCGGAAACTTTTAGATTCGGGATTCCACAGATGGTGCCAGGTGCTATTCTAATAAAGGTACTTTTGAGATATGTTTGTCTCAGAGTTACTGATTGGAATGGAGGTTTGCTGGAATGCTGACGCAGCCATTTAAACTGATTTGAAAATATATGGGATTCTTGTTTCTGCTATGGCCAAATAATACAAAAAATATTTTCACATTTTGGGAGGTTTCCTATGACTGTCAATAATCAAAAGCTATTTTGATTGATACTGGGATAAAATAACAACTCCAAGAACAAAACAAAATCCCAATCATATATCAATTAAAGCAGGAAAAGAAGAATTTTGCTTAACTTCCTTCCCAAAGTTTTTATTTATCAAGAAATGTATTTTTCTCCTCCTTTTGTAATGGAAAAACTAGTTTTAATCAGATTCCTTTTTCACTATCTTCACTGGATATTTCAGTTATATTAGCCATTGTGATTAATCATTTTATCATGTAATGATAAAGTGGTTATAATGTCATCCATGTGATGAATTTTTAGAAAATCACCCATTATGTGACTTACTTTAGAATAGTGTGATTTGTATAATAATGAAAAGGCTTGTGTACATTGTCACTTGGTCGTCTTTCTTGTTGGTGCATGAAAATCACTGGTGCTATTAATTCTGAAATGCAATATACGCATTTCTTTTTACTGGTTTATTCTCCTGTGAGGTGAGAGTAGAATACTCTTGAAACCAAAGAAAATACCTACAGGCTATCATGCCTACATCAAACCACAAATAATCCCAAATGAATTTAGATATCATCCCTTTCCATCTTGCTGAATCATATATTTAATTGAATTTCTGAAGGGGGTCAGAATGGGTGGGGGAGGTCAGTCTAGGTTTTCTTGTGGTTACACAATGATTCAAGGCTAATTCCATGCCTGAGTCCTGCTTCCTGCCTGGCTAGGCATTTCCCAACATCTTCTGAGTTTGCCCACATCATCATTTGTATGGACCAAAATAAGAACAACTAATCTGAGTTTAACCAATTTAATGTAAATTGCATCGCAGTAATCCAGACAAGAGATTATTAAAGCATGAGTGGCCATGGGTAGGACCAGGAATAGGTGCAATTGGCACACAAGATTTGTCCAAAAATCTTTCTGGCCACAGTTGCCATATGCTCCTCAAGCAGGAATTGTGAGTATCCCAAATTGTGCATCAGTTTGGGGGAGTACAACTCCAATGAGAAATAAACATAGAAAATCATTGGGGGGGGTGTAAACCCACTCAGCCTTTCAAAGTTGAATCTGAGTCTGTTCCATCCTGTCCAAACTCTTATAGGCACTGTACAGACTTAGACTGCATCACATGATCAATTAGAGGTTGAAATATATAGCTGAGTATCATCAATATACTGGTGATACCCTGACTATATGTTGAATTCATCCAGAAGCCTCATGAAGTTGAACAGCAGAAGCTGGGGAATCAAGTCCTGAAATACCACACAGATTAGGAGTTTAGACTGTTCTCCTTGTAGACATGTGTTTCTCAAACTCAGCAATTTTAAGATATGTGAGTATCAACTCTCATAATTCTTCAATCATCCATGTGGAATTAAAGTCCACACTTCTTTAAATTGTTGGAGTTGAGAAACACTGACTGTTGAGAAATACAGTCGGTAGGTACTGACTGAAACTACTCATAAGCAGAAAACCAACAATACCTCTCTCAGCTGGTCAGAAGGATGTCATGTTTGATAGCATTGAACACCATTGAGAGATCAAGGAGAACCAGAACACATGGGTAATCCCTGTCCCAACTTCACCAAAGATCATAAACAAGCACAACCAATGTCATCTAATTCTCCCTGTCTGAAAAAGGTAGAGATAATCTGCTTCATCCAAAGCCATCTAAAGCTGCAGCTCAACCACCTTCTCAACAAGGAAATCTGGAGATCAGAATAAAAATTGCCGAGAATGGTTGCATCCATTGATTGATTAATTTGTATTGATTAAATTAAGTTTGAATATTATTGAGTCTGAACTCATGTACAGATCCAGATTTAGATGAAAGTAATTTAAATTAAATAACATTAAAACAAACTTCAATGTCTTTGCCATCCTTCTTCACCCTACTTTTACATCTTGCTTCTTTTTTCTAACTATGAATGCAAATTCAAATTTACCCATTCAGTGCAGAGAGGTTGGGGCTACAGTGTATGTAAACATTATGATGCACTTGCAGCTATCAAAACTAAAATATTAATTAGCTTCTCTTTTCTTCAAAGGAGCACCAAATTTAAGTTCAAACAACAAATAGGAACACTATCCACTAGAGCTTTTAAAGCATGCAAGGGAATCTTTTGAAATTTTACATTAAACATGGCTTTGTAAAGCTATTAAAATAGAGGGGGGCAGTTTTTCCCAATAGTTTCCAAACCCCTTTTTAAAGTACTAATATAATAAAAGATGTTTACCCAACTGCATAATAGCTGTTCCCTTCTGGTACATGCTTCTGGTGCATGCTTCAGAACACTTCAACTTTGAAAAAAAAATCTATCTTCAAGTTTTACAAAGTCCACCTAGACAACTGTGAATTCTCCATCAATTTTTTTCTACATTTCAGTCTCTTTGAATCAGCAGAGTTCACATAATTTTAAACTTGGGGTCCAGAGTTGAGGAATCACTCAAGAATATTTTTGTGCTCCCATCCTGTCTAAGGTCTTTGTCCAATTATAGGCCTATTTTGTCATTCACCTAAATTCATAGGAGTTAAAAATGTATGGGCCTTCCTTTAAGATGTCCCCATATCTCCTAAAAAAAATCAAAATAGGGTTTTGGCATCCAGCATTTCCATCTTCTGATTTTCAGTAGCATACTGTATTTAAGGCTGTTCAGACCAATGAAATCCTCTTTGGAGTCTAAAGAACAGCTGCACATATATCCATATCCATTATGCACATTTAGTCCTCATGTGTCCAAGCAAATACCTATACAATGGTTGCAATAGTGGTGAATATCTGTAGCTCAGGTGTAGAGTGAGATTGAAGGTTCATTCTTCCAAGCTTGTGGATTGATTTTCGAACATGTCATTACCAGGGTAGGTAACAAGATGTTACCAAGCCTGGTAATGAAACATTCAGAAACCAACCCACAAGCTTGGAGAATGAACCTTCACTCTCACCTATACAAGGCTAAACTCATATGGCTAACACAGGTTACCACATGTTAATTAGAATATATTAGCTCCCAACAATATATTGTCATTTTTGTACCAGGTCTTTTAGCTTGTTGGATAAGAATATGCTTTGATGGATAAGAACTTCTTCCAAAAAGAGACTGTACGGTTAAAGTTTATGGGTGGAGAATGAAATTCTTGTGTTTCTGTGATTTACATGTGACCAAAGAATGTGTTTAGGGGTGTCAATTTCTCCAATATTAAACACTAGGAGAGAACTCCTTCATATTACATTACTATATACCAGTGTTTCTCAGCCATAGAAACATTAAGATGCATGGACCTTCACTTCCAGAATTTCTCAGTCAGCAATTCTGAGAGTTAAAGTTCACACGTCTTAAAGTTTCTGAGGTCGAAAAATATTGCCATGTGTGTGAGACACTTAATTATTCTGTGATTTCAATGCACTCTACAATATATCTGAAAAGCTGAAATCAGTGGGGCATATATAATGGTATGTCGCAACCTGTTTGCAACCTTCCTTGCCTAGCCAACATAAATTGCATGAAATTGGAAATCCAATGATGTTTACCCTATTATGCCATTTGCATGATTCAATGAATGCAGTATGATGTAGTTGTAAATTAACCTACTTATTGTTGTGATGCAAGTAGCAATGATATGTACTGATCCACCCTCTGTAAATTAACATTTTGTGATAAATGATACTTGAACTGTCATGATTCCAAACCAATATGGTATAAAGATTATGAGGACTGTAGTCCAAACTACGTGAGAAAGATATGCACTAATGACTTGAGCAGAAAACATCTCTTATTATATGTTAAACAGAATCTTTGGGTTCATTGCATTCTAATTACACTAGTCATATATACATATATACACACATACACACATATATGCAGTCTTTGAAGCTTTCAGTTCCTTCACCTCATTTATTTTTTCTGTTCTCCACATCACAACACAAAAAAGCACAGAAGTATTTTAAGTTATACAAGGATATCAAGATGGATTTTTTCCTGATGCTTTATAATTACCCTGATTTCTCAAAAAATATAGTTTTTAATGCACATATAACACAATTTTATAAGAAAAACATTATTAAAGGAGAGCAGGGCCAAACAAACCAAACCAAAGATTGTGCTTACCTGTACATGTAGAATTTCCATTTTAAAAATAAAACCTAGAGCTAATACATTTATTACACTTTGAAATGAAAGCAATTCATTTGGAATTCCAAAAACTAGAGATAAATTCAGTCAAGGAACATTTCCAAAGCATGACTCAAACATCTGAAAATCATTGCTTTGACTAACTGACTGCTTGAATGATTGGTTCTGTGCCATCAAGCTGGTGTTGACTTTTTCAATGTACCTTTTCCAGTATGATTTGTCCTTACTTCCCACTTATATTTAGTTGCTCTGATCATCATTTATCTCTCCTACTATTAGGGAAGACTTGTGTAAAAACCCTTTCTCCATAAAGACCAAAAGGCATATAGGAGAAAGGTGCATTGGTTAAGTGGTATGAAATAAGAAAAGAGAAAAAGGAGATAGCTGGATGTTTATAGTGCACTGAGGAACAAAGCTACAATTCAGTGTCCAGTTTCCCAAATGTAATATTTGGAAAGTTGACAAGTGGTATCAGCACTATACACACCATAGTATATGTTACTGATCACTTTAGTGATGCAACACAGTGGTTAAGTCTAATCATTTGCAATTTTTTTATCTGTTCAACAAGAACAGTATATTCAATTCAAATATACAAAATACCTAAGACAGACAAATGGAAATACAGTTTCTTATCTCTAAAGGCTTCTGTGATTTTATATTATATAATCTAATTCACTACTGTAAAGTCAAGGTATTTCTCTATGATGAGATTACAGTGTATCTAAAATACAATAATTTGAGCCTCATCATCTGACTTTAAATGAAAGTTTGGTTGGTTGGTTTGATGACACATTGGTTTGTTTCTATTTGCATGGGTTGCTGGGGAATTCTGGGAGTTGAAGTCCACACACCTTCAAGTGGCCAAGATTGAGAAATAATGATCTAATCCATATTAATGGAAAAAAGTTAAGACATCTTCAAGGTTGTTCAGTGCTGATAACTAACCAATAAATTGTAGTCTATGGAAAAAAATCCAGAAGAATATCACAAGTGCCTGTATGATGACAATTTCTTGCAGGGTCCTCATTTTACCCACCTCGGAAGGACAGAAGGCTAAGTCAACCTTGAGCCTGGTGAGATTTGAATGGTCAAATTGCAGGCAGTTGGCAGAAGTAGCTTGCAATACTGCACTCTGAGGCTCTAAATCACTAGTAGACCCTTTTCTTCCTTCAGCAAAAAAAAAGTCCATATAAGACTTCCAGACTTTTTAAAAGTGCTTGTTTTATCCCAGAGAATAATTGTGAAATTTAAAAAAAACTGAATATAAATGAAAAAAAATCCCACCAAGTTAGAACATAAACAAAATAAAATAAGCATCAAAGATATCCATGATGTAAAAGGAACTACGGATTTATCTTAAAAAAAAGAAAAACTTAAAGTCCTGAAGTAGTAAAAACACACTGAAAATACTCTCTGAGTCCTGCCTGCCTGCCTACATATTTAGCCATATTTATGTGTTAATTATTCACATTATTTACATTTTCTAAATTATTAAAAATTGTTGAAAGAGTAGTTATATGGTACATCATGAGTAGCAAACAATTAATATCCTTCCATCAGAAAGATTATTCCTATCATCCTAAAACTATGCCTTATTCACATCTCGTGTTTACCTATTCCATTACATCAAATGTTATATATTTTATACAAAAGAATCTGCCAATATTATTGTACTGAGCTTTTCTATTAAATGATTTGCATGCAAATTTCTTTAATGATATCTACTATAATACAACTAACATAAATATACCTCTTTCTACATAATTTTTTTATAATAATGTGTGCTTTTAAAATACAATTATCCCTAGCATTATATAGATTTGGGGGATGAAAGGAGTTATATCTAACTTGGTCAACTAGACTGTCCATGTTATATTTTTGAGACCATAAAGTGTTTATGGATCTGATCTGAGAAGGAAGGAAAGAGGGAGGGAGGGGGAGGGAGGGAGGGAGGAAGGAAGGAAGGAAGGAAGGAAGGAAGGAAGGAAGGAAGGAAGGAAGGAAGGAAGGAAGGAAGGAAGGAAGGAGATTTATGGACGTCTGTGCTAGAAATAATCTAGAAATAATCTAGCACAGACTTTGTTCTAGAAGTAATCTAGCTTGTGGGACTTTGACTCACTAACCTATTGTACTACTCACCTATACTTAAGTGGCAGAATTTTATCCTGTGTTGAAACTGGCTATTTCCACTGCCAATTACTAAACTGTTTCCAGTGCTTGTTTCATGTCACCTGATTTCCCTCCCAGATGATTTTACATATTTGGAGTGTGTCATTGGAATGTATCAAAATAAGGCAGTGGGGAATAATATTTTAACACCAGTACCACTAACTAAAATTTAAGATACTCTCACTCTCACTGGAGACAAGATGAAATCAATGTTTGGGAAACTAAAAGAAAAAAGATAGTGCTTGCATTGACGTTAGGTGAAAATAGGGACAAAGCCACAAATTATGACCTTGATATGTCAAGCCATGTAATTAGTTTTAAGACTGAAGTTTAACAGACTCGTAACACAGAGTCTGAGATTAGATAAGACTGGTATCAAACTCTAATATGCATCCATGGACCAGAACGTGTCAAACAAGTCCAGATACTCCCTGGAATGTGTGGGTGGCCTTGGGGAATGAGGTGAAGAGATACTGCCTAGGAAACAATCAGACAAGGGAGGCAGGAGTCCCCAGTGTCTTCATGGACAGAGAAAAAAACTTGGGAAAGACCCATCCCAGTTGTTCAGATGGCTAAAAATGGCAGTAGGAAGTTCGTATCGGCAACATTTACAATAAAGTAGATTTAATTCATTTTGTTGTGTTTCCTGTGTGGTTTACCTGGGAGGGCTGAGAAGTTTCAAGTACAAAGTTCCCACTGCCACTTTTTTAAAAAACAAAAATACAAATCTCTATTCACGTTAACAGTGTTCGTGTCGTTATTTATACATACATCTCCTTTTATACGTAAACATCAACTCTTATTTCTATCCTTCACCCATTTGTACCACCTATCCCAAACCGCCACTTTTAATGACTTGATCCAGTAGGGTGGATCCTCCCTAAGTTTCTTTCTCTAACCACTGGGCACTCCTGTCTGTCTTCCCCTCATTCTCCTTGTTCCCCAAGTTCATCCACACATTCCATTATAAGATAGGAGCTGCAATCATATCAAGAAAGGAGTAGGATTTTCATCAGACAGTCACAGCTACTGACTTTTCTGACCCCCATGCCACCCCCTTGATGGGCAGCCCAATATCCAAGATTGAAAATAAAACCAACTACCTCAGGAAGGATAAGAAAAAGAGACAGAAGATTTACACCCTGCCCTTTTCATAAATAGAAAGCTTGACTGCTTGATTTTGTGATAGCACGTCTTCAATATTAGGCCTTCTTCTCAATATTAGGCCTTCTTCTCTGCAATAAAATGACCTTCTCTCACCAAGATGGGTCTTTGCTTTTTCACCGCCAGCTCCTAGAGGCAGGTTTGAGTTCTAGAGACGAAAAGGTAGCCAGGTCCTGTGTGAGGCTCTGACAGATGTGAGAAGTTGTGCTCAGATAGAAGCTGAGAGTATCTGCATTTAAAACCTTATTCAAGTGCCGTTACATACATAACAGTTACAAATTGGAACAATTTTTCATTGCAACTTTTTTGTATATGTTTTGATCCATGTTAGATTCTAGAATCTCTAATTTTTGTTTAAGCCTGTTTTCTGTTGCCATTCAAGATTGGCTGCCATTCAATGATTGTCTCTTGAAATCCTTGATCCTCTGCTTCATATTTTCCATGTGTTTGTTTTGTCCTTTGGATTTCACCAGTACCAACTGTGTTTTAATTCAGGCTAAATTAATTGCTTTGTGAATTAACTAAAAGTGCTTCATTAATTTACTGCTTGCTGAAAGCCAGCAAATCAGCACAATGCTGGATGCAAGTAAATTTTATATATTTCCACCATCTGTGCTGTGATAACATATCATGTCATTTGACTTGACAAGAAATCTGCAGCATATTTCCTTTTTGTACCTATCCATAGGTAGCTTATAGAACCAGATAGCATGAAGACTATTCCACAAAGTCTAGGAAATGGCTTTTCTCTTATAATTGGTTGCAGCCCAATTCCTCCCGGTAGGAGAAAAAAATAAGGGCAGGGAGTACCTGCTAACTAATGGCTGTATGATATAGAAGTAATACTTTACAAGAGAATAACCCTACACATGCCTTGAAAAGAAAACTCAAAATACATTTGAAGGGTTTTAAGAAAGAAAATAAAAAATGAACCTAAAAAAGGTTGTGTTATGTATGTAGGTTTGAAGTCATTGGTTTAGTTTGAACTGTTCTTGTAAAATGTTGGAAATGATTGGTTTAAAAAGTGCGGGAAAACCCTGCACTCTGATTTATTTATTTATTTATTAATTCAACTTATATATGCCCCTCTCCCGGAAGGACTCAAGGCGGCATAAAAAAATAAAAACTACACAACAATAAATTAGATAAAACCAGATTAAACAAATCAAGCCGAATTAATACTAAAATCCCAGCATTAAAACTCTAAAAAAACCACCCCACCCCAGGGTCACAGCCCGGGTTGATTGGCTGGCAACTGCGGCTGCTGGCTATAAGTAGCAGCCGCAGCCCAGCCAAAGCGGGTTCGTTCTGAGCTGTAGTCACTAATAAACAAAGAGCTTGAAGCACTCCGCGTCTGTCTCTTCATGCAAACTTAACACTGGCGATGAAGGTGGGATCTCCCTGAAGAAGAGGAACGGAATGGAACAGAAGAGAGAGATGGCTGGGCTGAACACCCCCAGCCCATTTGATCCGATGGCAGAAGACTGGGAGATGTATGCAGATCGTTTCCAAATGTATCTGGAAGGAAACGATCTTGCCGACATTTCCAAGAAGCGGAAGAGGGCGGTCTTTCTCCACCACTGCGGTCCAGCAGTTTTCAAGATGGCGAAAGGCATGGGCGGAGCTGCAGACATGAAGGTAATGGAATGGCCTGACTTAGAAAAGTTGTTAGAGCCCATTACGCCCCACAAAGTATCGTGCCTCATTAAGAGACACGAGTTTTACCATCGGATCAAGGGGAAAGCAAAACGTAAACTACTTCATGGAAGTTTAAGAGACATTGGGGTGCATGTGAATTTAACAATTTAGAAGAGGCCAGAGCGATCGATTTGTTCTGGGCCTTAAAGACAAAGGTGCTTCAGAGCAAGTTATTACTAAGACCTAAGATCACACTGAAGGAAGCAATAGAGAGGCCTCTTCAGCAGAAGCTACCAAGTTCTCAGCGGCCATGAAGAAATTAACAAGGCCACAAGCCATCCTGATGTGGAAAAGTCCACAACAACTCATTGTGAGCAAATAGATTCTGAGTCAGACTGTACTGAGGTGGAGGAAGGAATTTACAGACTCAGAATGGAGCAGAAAAGAAAGACTGGGAAGAAAGAGGCAAGATTTCTGCAGAGGTTGTGGGGGAAGCCACCCCCGCACTGAATGCAAGTTCCTGCATTCATCTGCATACCATCTGCCTCCGTTGTGAAAAAAGAGGACACCTAGCAAGAGTCTGCAAATCATCCAGAACTCCACAACAGAAGGAAGTTTCTGACAAAGAATTCAAGCCCAACAACCTGAGTGAGAAAATGGGGCGCAGCATAGAAGCAAAGGGGAAGAATGAAACTCATCAGACAGTAACTATTGGTCATTCTTCTTCTATCAATAACAGAAAAGTGCATGTCAAGGTACTAATTGAAGGAAGGCCTTGCCAAATGGAAGTGGACTCAGGCTCATATTTATCTATGGTGTCATGGGACACTATTCACAACACTCCCAAACATTCAGAAGAAGCATTTCAAAGAAGCAAGCACTGACTCTTAAAGACTACCAAGGGAACAAGATTCCAGTAGTTGGAACAAGAGAATTCAGCGTGGAAGTTCAAAGGCCTCACCAAACGCTTGCCCCTGACCATGTGGACAAGGATGGCCCAAGCTTGCTGGGACTGAGTGGTTCAATCCACTAGGCATGGTGACTGGCATCAATCACGTGAGCAACACTGAAGGAGGGAGGCCTTGAAGTCTGAGTTCCAGGGTCTTCAGCGGCAGATTGGGCAAGTATATGGGGACCCTTATCACTTTCAATCTAGTTCCAAAAGGTGCCACCAATTCGCTTAAAGCCCAGAAGGGTCCCATTTGCCTTAAAGGAAAAAATTGATGCACAATTAGATAAACTAATAGCTCAAGAGAGTTTTAGAGCCCACTGACCACTCCAGGTGGGAGACACCCATAGTCACACCAGTCAAGGCTGATGGGTCAGTGAGAATCTGTGGAGCTATAAGGGGACATTGAACCATGTGCACTTCAACAGAGAGCATATCCAGTTCCAGTGGTGCATCATTTACTACATTCACTTGGCAGGGGTACAGTCTTTGCCAAATTGTATCTGGCCCAGGCATATCAACAATTAACAGTTGATGATGC
Source organism: Naja naja (assembly GCA_009733165.1). Taxonomy (NCBI): domain Eukaryota; kingdom Metazoa; phylum Chordata; class Lepidosauria; order Squamata; family Elapidae; genus Naja; species Naja naja. The sequence goes on from CM019153.1 coordinate 26,653,576, forward strand.
CACTGCAGAGGCCCCAAACCATTGTGACTCATAGAGGTGCTTTCAAATGTAAAAGGTTACAGTTTGCAGTAAGCGTGGCACCAGGCATCTTCCAAAGCCTTATGGAAAGGATGCTCCAAGGACTGCCAGGGGTAGTACCTTACTTTGATGATGTGTTAATCTCTGCTGAAAATGACACTCAGTTACAAGAGAGACTCAGAGAAGTCCTTAGATTCAAAAAAGCGGGGGTTAAAAGTCAAGGAAGAAAAATGCCCTCTTAGAACTGACAAGGTAGAGTTGGGCTGGGCTATATGATTGACAAGCATGGTATCCACCCCACAGATGGCCAAGGTTCAGGCAATCAAAGAGCCCTAGACCAAAATGTAAAACAGATTTGCAAGCCTTCCTTGGACTCATTAACTTTTATCACATGTTTTCCTACCTCAGAAGGCAACCATTGCAGAACCACTGCACAGATTATTAGAAAAAAAGTCTGCATGGGTCTGGGGCAGAAAAGAACAATCTGCATTTAACAATATTAAAAGACTAATCACGTCTGATGCTGTACTGATACAGTTCTCTGAGAATTTGCCTGTTGTACTGACTTGTGATGCATCCCCTTTTGGAGTGGGGAGCTTTTGAGCCACAGGCACCCGCGGGAGGGAAGCTCTATTGCTTTACTCTCCACCTTGACCAAAGCAGAGAGGAACTACAGCCAACTGGACAAGGAAGCCTTGGCAATTGTTGCAGCTGTCAAGAAATTTCATGAGTATTTATATGGGAGAATATTTACCATTGTCACAGATCACAAACCTCTTTTAGGCCTTGTGGCAGGAGACAAACCTACGCCCACTATCCTGTCACCAAGAATGCTGAGGTGGACTGAATTTCTTGTTGCTTATTCATACAAACTCATCCACAGGCCTGGCAAAGACATTGGGCATGCAGATGCTTTGAGTCGCTGCCCACTTCCTTCTCACACTGAGGACTTTGCTCCTGAGACTTACACCTTTTTCCTCGAAACTGTTGCCAAGCTTCCAGTACACGCTGCTGAAATTGCCAGACAGCCAAAGACACGTTATTGGCTCCTGTTATAGGCTGGATTAAGAAAGGTTGGCCTCTTCAAGATGTACCTCAACTTGCCCAACCTTTTAAATCCAGGCAAACTGAATTATCTGTATTAAGAGGATGTATTTTGTGGGGTAACAGGGTGGTTATCCTGCAAAACTGCAAAAGAGGTTTTGAACATCAATGAGGTCCATTTCATCCGGGAATTATCAGAATGAAGGGAGTTGGCCAGGGTTAGTATGGTGGCCAGGTATGACTGGCCCTACCAGAGGGCACACTTTCCTTATTATAGTTAATGCATATTCCAAATGGCTAGAGGTTATCTCTATGGCATCCACCACAACTGAAGCTGTCATCAAACAGCTTAAAAGCTTTTTGTAACTCACAGGTTACCTGATGTGCTTGTTTCTGACAATGGCCCTCAATTTACATCCAACCTTTTGAATCATATCTAGCACAACAGGGTATCAGACATGCCCTGACAGCCCCTGGGCATCTTCGGCTAACGCCGGGCTGAACGATGGTACGATTTACCAAGGAAAAACTTCAGCAATTGGGTCCAGGGATATCACTGAGAGAGTTGAAAACTCTCAGTGTTCAGCATATCACTCCCAACCCTTCAACTAATTTGTCCCCAGCTGAATTGTTGATGGGTAGGAAACTCAGGTCTCCCCTTGATCACCTTTCATCCCACTTATGCACCCAATGCACCACTAGATTCCACTAGCAAAATTCGCACATTCACTGTGGGTGATTCTGTTTATGCTAAGAACCTTAGGGTGAACCATTATGGATTCCTGCTGAGATAACCCAAATCACAGGCCCCAGGTCTTACAGGGTACAAACAGAGGATGGTGTCCTTGGAGCAGGCACATTGATCAGTTAAGATCCAGATTGCCTCAGGAGCATCGCTTTGCTCCTCTCTGGTTCCCATACCTACTGCCTCTTCTAGGGGGAAGGAGGATCATGAGTGTAATGAACAAGCAAGAATCAACCCCATGTAACGAGCTAACACGACAGGAACCATCCCAAAACCTGTCACAATACCAACAACCATTTTCACAAATGGAAGATTGCACATCACTACCTGATTTAGGTGCTGACATTGGGTTGGAGATGGATTGGGAGGAGAGACCAGGTTGTAGTAACCAAACAGGTTCTACCATTACTACAAGTCCAAGTAAGGAAATGTCAGCAGACACATTTCCTCTCTCACAAGGTGAGAACCTAAAACATCTGAACCACTGTAGGTCTCAACGTACACATAAGAGCCCCACCTATTTAAAAGAATACATTAGATAGGCTGGGGTTTGAGTATGGACTGAACCTAGTGGGAGGGGTGTTATGTATGTAGGTTTGAAAGTCATTGGTTTAGTTTGAACGGTTCTTGTAAAATGTTGGAAATGATTGGTTTAAAAAGTGCAGGAAAACCCTGCACTCTGATTGGCTGGCAACTGCGCGCGGCTGCTGGCTAAGTAGCAGCCACAGCCCAGCCAAAGTGGGTTCATTCTGAGCTGTAATCACTAATAAACAAAGAGCTTGAAGCACTCTGCGTCTGTCTCTTCATGCAAACTTAACAGGTTGAGTCCTAGAATGGAAAGAATGGGAGGAAAAACTGGTCAGAGAGAGTCCTGGTTTATGTAGTGACAGGTAAAGCAAATCAAAACCATCACGGCTACTACCACTTCCTCTTCTGTTATGTTGAACAGACAGCAAAACTGTATGGGCTTTACTGTGAGTGACAGGGTATCACTGGGGCAGCTGCTTTGCTTTCCCTCCAAGGTAAGTTCTAGTGATAGTTAAGCAATTTAACTGAAACTTAAGGAAACAATATGTGTGGTCTCCAGGCCTTGTATGTGCCAGGCAAGATGATTGACTGCCTATCACCTCTGACATTTTCAAGGCAGTTCTCAATGAGATGATGCAGCACAGCCTGGAGGATTATTGATTTCTTCTAGAAAATATCTGAGAAAGCTGGTCAGAGAGAAGAAATAATCTCTTCTTCTCCCCACCCCCAAATAGAACTGCCAGAAAGAAAGAACGCGAGTTCTCTAGGATGAGCTTTCACTTAACATAGCTTTTCCTATTGTCCAGTGATGTGAAGCCATTACATTGGGTAAAAATGTAAGAGCCTTGGTGGTGCAGGCTGTTACATGCCTAGCACTTAAGTTCCAGCTGCCTGCAATTAGTGCAGGCTCGAATCCCACCAGGCTCAAGGTTGACTCAGCCTTCCATCCTCTCGGGGTAGGTAAATTGAGGACCCAAGATTGTTGGGGGCAATAAGCTGACCTGTAAAATGCCGCTAGTAATAAGCAGGCATACAATGGAATGAAGGTTATTGCTGAGTGCATTGCCATCCTGTGGTTGTGTCACTCTGAGTCTTCGGAGAAGGGCGGCATATAAATGTAATTTTTTTAAAAAATGTAGCCACTGTAAGCAATGGCATAATGTTTGATTTTTTAGAGGTGTTGGGGTTAAAAGCTAAAAGCTAATACACGGTTAAAAGCTAATACACACAAACACAGTGCTGAGTGATAAATGTAACCAGCATTTTGGGGAAAATACAGAAGGTATTTTCAGTTAGTTAGTTTTCTTATTATAGTTCTACTCGACTGAATAATCAAAATTTGGAGGGGATTACAAAGTTACTGACACCAACATTTCTGATTTAAAAAATTAGGAACAACCAAAACATCAAAGTACAATAATATATGACACAGGAAAACTTAAAAAACATAAAATCCATTCTTCCAGTGACTCACATAAAATCAAATTGAGCCCTAAACTGGAAACTCCTGGAAGAAGAGTGATGGTGGTCTCACCCTGCAAATCCACTAACAACTGCACCATGCAAATTTCATTAAGAAGCATCTTCCAGGAACCCTGATAAAAATTGCACTCTTTAACTCTATATAAAAGAAGCCCAATTGTCAGGCACAAATAATCAGAAACATTCACAGGATTCAAAGCACAGAAGAGTTTGCTGATGTGACCTATAATCAAGAATCTAGTTAACTAATGGTCAGTGCTAAATTGGCACTAAATAGAGAACAACAGAATTTCCAGGGGGCTGGGCTTGGTTATCTTGTGGCAACACAATGACTCCAAACTGATGACACATTTAACCCTGCCCTCCAGTTCTGACTGCATTTCTACACCTATAGCTCCAAAGGTTTTTTTCTAATTTAGATTGAAATCTAATGCTGACTTTCCCTTTATCCTGAATTTCTCCATTCCATTTTAAACTCTCTCCCTTTACTGAGTTTTCAAAGGCACAAAAAGAGAGAAAAATGTCTATGTATCCATGCCAAATTCTGAAGAATAACATTTTTCTAACTTGAAGAAAAAAGTAATCTGGCATCTGTACAAAACCAGAGTTGTTTTGTTCATTTAGGAGGCAGCAGTGATACAAAAGGTGAACTGATTATTAAGATCAGCTTGGACTCAGTTCTTACCTGGAACAAAATGAAAATTAATATATTAAAGTAGCATACCATTATTCTTTAAAAATCATTGAGTAGGTTCAATTTATAGTTCATACTAACTTCTTCACATCCCTCTCTTTCAAATAAAATAACTTATAGTTAGTCCTTGCTTAATGACTAGTCACTTAGCAACCTTCAAAGTTAGGACACCCCACCCAAAAGGTACTTGCAACCCAGTTCTACAGTTCAGATGGTGACAAATACTCCCAAATGGACACATGACCACATTTTGGGACTTGGCCATCAGCTAACCTTTACAGCTGGTTGCAGCATTCTGCAATCATGTGACCAATTTACAATATTTTTATGGAGTTAACAGATAACAGATAATCAGAGGTGGAAGGGACCTTGTAGGTCATCTAGTCCAACCTCCCACTCAAGCGGAAGACCCTACACCATTTCTGACAAATGGCAGTCCAATCTCTTCTTGAAAGTCTCAAGTGATGGTGCTCCCACAATTTCCAAGGGCAAGCTGTTCCATTGGTTGATTGTTCTCACTGTCAGAAAGTTTCTCCTTATTTCCAGGTTAAATCTCTCCTTGTTCAGTTTCCATCCATTATTCCTTGTCTGGCCTACAGGCACTTCAGAAAATAGCTTGACCCCTTCCTCTGTGTGGCAGCCCCTCAAATATTGGAAGACCATTATCATGTCTCCCCTGGTCCTTCTCTTTACTAGACTAGCCAAGCCCAGTTCCTGTAACCGTTCTTCATATGTTTTAGTCTACAGTCCCCTAATCATCCTGGTTGCTCTTCTCTGTACTTTGCCTAGCTAAATAAACATTATTGGATTCTCATTTGTCCTTTACTCAAAACAGTTAGATATGTGACCAAACATATAAAACAGGCACTAATTTTAGTTTTTTGCATCACCTTCGGTAGATTGATATAAATACAAGTCTTTTAGATGTTACCTTTGTTTTTACAGTATAAAATAAGCTCAAATTCCTAAAAGATGGCTTTACGGTTATTTCTTTTTTCATTCATCCATGAATGTAAATATCTTACATATGTGGAAGGTATCTGTTTCAGCCTCTGTGATGTTGTGCATTTTAGTGTAGTGGCTAGATATCCCACAGTCCATCTCCCAAGGAGTAGATGACTCTTATTTCAGAATGATTGCTCTGAATTGTCACTATCCTTGAGAATGGTTGAGCCCAGGAAGAAAAAGATTATAATTATCCCCTTTGTTTTCTAACTACAGTATTCAGATAGGGTTGATAAAACTAGCTGACAGTAATCTTATAATGCTTTTGTTTGGTTTTTTAATATTGGGCAGCAGAAATAGTTAGGAGTAATTGTACAGAAAATATTCCTCTCTGAACTAGAAGTTTCATACAAATGTAGCAGAAACTGAGAAAATATTATACATACATACATATACATATACATATACATACACACACACACACACACACACACACACACATATATATATATATATATATATATATATATATATATATATATATATTTGTTTTCGTAGATTTTCACGGGTAAAGGTATGTGTCTTGGTGTATTCGGTCTTGTCCCGTAAGATTGAGAATACCTTGGCAACGCTTTCGATGATCCCACCGCCATCTTCAGGCTGGTGTCTTCGGCTTTGTGCTTCTGCCAGCAAAGCGTGATCTGAGCTGCCTTCTCTCTATAAATACTGGAGGGAGGTGTGGTGCTGGCTCTGCTGTAAGCGGGTTGGTTGGCTGTGTTTTTGGCTGTGTTGTCGTGAAAATCTACGAAAACATATATATATATATATGTGTGTGTGTGTGTGTGTGTGTGTGTGTAGGTAGAATCTGATCCTGGAATGTCTCCGTAAGATTGAGACCTCTGGCTTCTGGGAGAGAAGAGAAGAACGAAGCTGAAGACACCAGCCTGAAGATGACGGATGAGATTTTGTCGAAACGCTGCCAAGGTATTCTCAATCTTACACGGACAAGACCAATACACCAAGACCTACATACCTTACCCATGAAAATCTACGAAAACAAATATATATATATATATATATATATATATATATATATATATATATAATATACACACACATGCATATACAGGTAATCCTCAACTTATGACCACAATTGAGCCCCAAATTTATGTTGCTATGTGAACAATTTGTTAAGTGAATTTTGTCCCATTTTTACGACTTTTCTTGCCACATTTGTTAAGTGAATCACTGCAGTTGTTAAATTAGGAACATGGTTGTTAAGTGAATCTGGTTTCCCCATTGACCAGATTCCCCATTGCTTGTCAGAAGGTTGCAAAAGGGGATCACAAGACCCAGGGACATGGGCACTGTCATAAATGTGAGTCAGTAGCCAAGCATCTGAATTTCGATCATGTGTCCATGGAGATGTTGCAAGGGTTATAAGTGTGAAAAATGATCATAAGTCACTTTTTTCAGTGATGTTGTAATTTTGAACAGTCACTAACTGTTGTAAGTTGAGAACTACCTGTATGTACACTTGAGTAAACAAAGTCAACACGATTATCTGTATTGACTGGTAGATCTGATGTTGGATCTCCAGGGTTTTAGATCAGATCTAATCCCAAACCCAACTAAATATGCAGGCTATTAAGAAGCAAGGGCTTCTATATGCCAAGTCACTGAGTTATAGTCCCTTCCCTACTTCAGCTGCAAAAAGTTTAAAAAAAGAAATGTTGGGAAAGAATCATCCAAAGCCAGGAATATTCGATATGATATAATTCAATAGACTTCAGTCAGGAGCAACTTTTATTAGGATTTTCAAGTTGTTTCCCTGACTAGTAAGAGGATTGGGAATTATAGGTAGTCCTCGACTTACAAGGACAGTTCATTTAGGGACTGTTCAAACTTACAACAACACTGTGATGACCCGGAGTGTAATATAAATGTAATAAAATCCAAAACGTAAATAAATGTCCTTTAATGCCTCCAACTTGGCCCCACTGTTCAATAATTCTCAGTTGAAGATTAAACTTATTCAAAAAAAGTCTTCAAAAGAAAGCAATACAGTCCAAATTCAATGAGCAGATGAAGATGAAATAAAAACCAAAACAAATTACAATGAAGGAATTTCCACAACAGACCAGGATAAGTAATTACCAACTTCAAGGAGATAACAAGGCACAGTCTGTTGGAAATACAGCAACCAAGATAACTTCAGCCCAAAATAAAACATACTTTGCTTCTAGCAATGTTGTGTTTTAACTGTCTCTCTTATATACTATTCTCCCCAGCTGCAATCAATGAGGGGGATCATGGCGCTTCCTCTCTTGTAAGCCAAGTTGTTTCCTTCTCCATTTCTCCCTGCGTATCCTAGGATGAAGCAGGGATGGGCCTGGTTCTTCCTCAGTCTGCCCAGCCAGCTTCTGCCCTTCCCCAGCCTCCTCCACAACCTCTGGAGCCATACCTCCACTCCCTGTCAGCTGTTCTCCCTCCCTCAGTGTCCGACTCTAACAAGGGCATGACTAGCACTGAAAAAAGTGGCTTATGACTGCTTTTCACACTTACGACTGTTGCAGCATCCCTATAGTCACATGATCAAAATTCAGGCCTTTGGCAACAGATTCATATTTATGACGGTTGCAGTATCCTGAGGTCATGTGATCACCTTTTGCGACTTTCTGACAAGCAAAATCAATGGGGAAGCCAGATTCACTTAACAACTGTGTTACTAATTTAACACCTTAAGTGATGCACTTAACAGCTGTGGCAAGAACTCTTAAATGTCTCACATAACTACAGAAATTTGGGGGTCAATTGTGGTCATAAATCAAGGCCTACCTGTTACCTATATGCACATGCTGTTGTCCTAATTTCACAGAAGCACAGAACTTCCATTTACCCTTCTTTCCAACTCTTAGAATATTAAAAAGTGGATAAAGATTTTGTTGCCAGAATAAAGTATATGAGATTACATTGGAAAGCGAAGCACTTATTGGAATTATTGGGCTTGTGGAAAATGATACATGAGCACTCGAGAAAAATAGTTGGATTCTGACAGCCTGGGTTTTTTTGCTTGAAATCTACCTTATAAGATAAAATAATTGACGAAAGTAGTAACAACCCAGAGATTATTAGACTATTATGACTATAAAAGTCATTCATCTGCATAAAACCTGCTGTTACCAGAGGCTCAGAGGTAGTTTAGGTCTGCTTTTTAAGTTCCTCATCATGATAAAACAACAAGAAGTTTGGCCTAAATATGGATCCTGATTAGCCCGAATCTCAGTGCCAATGAAAATATGGGAAAGAAAATGAATTCATTCCATTCACAAAGCCAAGTGTTAAAGCAATGTGTACCATTTTTAATAGTCAAACAGCAATGTTATAGGAAGCCATGAGCTTGTCTGACAAAAAAGTCTGCCAAGAATTATTTCAGATCACATGAAATTCTATCCCTACTCCCCCAGTAAATAGAAAAACAACATACATGTCACACAGACCAGAGTATCAAATCTGGATAATACATGAAAAATTAAATCTGTAAGAAGAAATGGGGAGAGAGCTCACAAAACTGGCAGCTTCTGACATTTTTTGTTCTCTCCTCTTTGTGTGCAACACAGAAATCAATCAGAATTTTGTCATAAATGACATTCAGTTGCCAGCTTAAATTTGTAAAGTCAAACTCTACCCTAAACCAGATTGAAATTTAACAGGACCTTTTTTTCAAGATGCACATGATTATATGCCAGATGTGCTCCTAGCCAAACTGCTGTGCTACTGAGATCTGTTTCCCCTCCAGAGATTTGAAATGCCTCATAGATTCTCAAGAACATTATGGTTCATAACAAGATAACACCTGTACAATATTTCCCACTTGTAATGAGATGCCAACCAGTACAAGATTTCACTTCTTATTTGAGGGAATCAGTCACAAAGTACAATCCAAGAGTCCTGTTATGTATGTAGGTTTGAATGTCATTGGTTTAGTTTGAATTGTTCTTGTAAAATGTCAAATATGATTGGTTTGAAAAGTGCGGGAAAACCCTGCACTCTGATTGGCTGGCAACTGCGGCTGCTGGCTATAAGTAGCAGCCGTAGCCCAGCCAAGACGGGTCCATTCGAGCTGTAGTCACTAATAAACTCTTCACTGAAGCTCTTCGCGTCTGACTCTTCATGCAAACTTAACAAGTCCCATCATAATAATGAGAATACGAATGTCTTCAGCTACAGTGTCTAACAGAAAACACTGGGACAAAAATTTGCTTAATGAATAATGAAGGTGTATTCACAATGGTAAACTTCTATGGAATGATATTTTATTTTGTTTTTCAGGAGTATTTCTTTTTAACTCAATTTTGAGTATTACACAAGAAAAAAAAGACTGTTCAAACAGAGAAAGTAAGGAAAAGAAAAGATAAGGAGGCCCATTGGATTGAAAAGAAAACTTTCCATGGCATTCAATAATGTAATTCTAAAAGGGAGACTTTAAAAAAAGAATATTGAAAAAAATGTCATGCCAACAGAAAATTATTCCCACTTTGTAATTTTGATGCTTTCAGTGGAGTTTCTTTGGTCAACCTAGCTAGTGTGGCCAGGGACAAAAACAAAGCTGGATGCTATTTCAAATAAATTTAATTAATGAATAATCCAAAGTCATGTACTAGTACAAGTCAACTAAGATAGTAACACTGTGAATCACATTGTATAATAGACTACAGTTTGCCTAGTGGTTAGCAGGGGTGGGATCCGACAGGGTTAACTACCGGTTTGGTGATTTACATGGTTCGGTGATTTACGATGTGCTTCCCAGCATGCTGCTGCGCGTGCCTGTAAATCATCATCAGCTTGCTGCCTGGACAGCTGAGCAGTGCTGCGTGCAGAGAAGCAGCATTTTAAAAAGCACTTTTTTCCTCCTTTTTCAACCACAGCTATGCCTTGCACGGCAGCTGAGGTTGAAAAAGCAGGAAATAAAGGTCAGGTAAGAGCCCAGGCAGGTGGGCCAAAATATCAGCAGACATAGAACCGGTTCTATGCCTGCTGCTCTTCAGAGCTACCGGTTCTATAGAACTGGACAGAACCGGTAGCATCCCACCCCTGGTGGTTAGGGCTCTAGACTAGAAACCAGGAAACTATAAATTCTAATCCTGCCTTAGGTTGGAAAGCTGGCTGGGTATCTTTGGGCCAGTCATGCTCTCTCAATCCAATCCACCTCACAGGGTGGTTGTAAGGAAAATAAGAGGAGGAAGGAGTATTAGGTTTGTTTGCTGCCTTGAGTTATTTATAAAAATAATCAAGGTGGGATACAAATAAATTTTCACACTTTCTTAGTTTGCATGCTTTGGAATGTGTTTGCAGGCTCATCCATATTTTTAAAAAATATGATTCATTCATATTTAAAGATATACAAACTATGAGATATTTAGTAGTGCTAGTGAACCTTCCACCTGCAACCTCTAGCCCAGTACTGGGATGCTGAAACTCCAAAAAGCTCTTTCAGAAAAGCTGAGAGGAACCAATGCAATTAGAGAATTGCTACATTAAAAATACTCTGAGCATCTTCAAAAGGCATTCCCACAGGTCTCTCATCTTTTGCTTTTTCTGACAGGTAAAAGTGCACAGAGACAAAGTCTGCTTCATCATCAATCACCATGTTCTACTTGGGGCCATTCTCTTCCCCTCTTCTTCCACCCACTGGGAAAATTAAAGGCATTTCTAAATTCAGATCATAAGTATCTAGCTGATGTCTAGTCACAGAAGAAAGAGGCAAGATTGGCCTTTCATTCCAGGCCATGCCTATCCATCAGGTGATTTGTAAAGTTAAAAAAAATTCTTCTGAGGACTCTGAGGAAAAAGTCTCTATATTTATTTTCTTTTTAATGTATCTGCACATGCTTCTCGAGTTTGTTAACGCATGGAAAACCTTGAGGCCTTCCTCAAACTTAGTTGTTCTCCACATCCAAGGAGAGAACCTACTTCTGAAATGCACAGAAACTACTGCCTTCTCATCTTCTGCACAACATAGTGTGTCCATATTGGATAAAATGCTTTAATCATTACTTTTGTTTCAAGACAGAGGAGCAGAGCCGAAGGGGAAAACAGTCTTTGCATCCTCTCCCGAAGCAGTCAACTCTCATTTTAAGCAGTAGTTGCAAAGTGCTGTTTCAGCAACTAAGAATTTTTAGAATCACACGAGAATCATCATAATAAATAAAAACTTTACTGCAGTGAGATATCTTACCATCCATGTCGTTTTTAATACAAAAAGATAAATACTGTAAGCCAGACCTGATTTAAGCATTTTCTTTTGCAAGCCACTCTGCCAGCAGGGTTGTTATCTCCACGATTTGCCTCGAAATAACAACACTGCAGAGATCTGGGAGCCAGAGAGATTCCACATAATAACAGTATTTTGTTTTCATTGCCTACTGATAAAAATAATCACCTGCTTTGCTTGACATCCCAGGTACCAACTGAGTGTAATTGACGGTTGTCCAAGTGGCGGGTGTCAAATGGCATTCCACAAACTGTCTCTTGCCAGCTCAGGGCTATCTGCAGAGAGGACCTGTGTGATTTATTGACAAAGGCAGCTTTACTCTTCTGTCTTGAATTCACTCTGCAATCATACAGAATAGGGCAAGACTAAGCACGGCATTGGAACTGCTTGTTTTTACCTTTATAAGTCAGCCCGGCAAATAATATTTAATTTGTCATGAAGCTACTCTTGGAGTAATGCTACAAAGCTATCTATAATGTAAAATGAAGGAGTTGCTTTAAATTTACTCAGGGTTTCCTTTACTCTAGCTACTTGGGGAGAGTGGGGGTAAATGCAGAGGGGCGAGAGAAAGGAGAGTTCATTTCAAGTTCTAGAATTAAATCTCTTTATATCCCTGCCTTCTGCACCTCCCATAGTGCATAAAAGTGCTGAAACTGGTGACACACAGCAGGGAATTAGACAAATTATTTTAAAAACTTTAACTGGAGAAGCTCTAAAGCACAGCAACATTAGAAAGCTCTTGGAGAGGAAATGCATTAAAAGGAGGGGGGAATAGGCTTAAAATACTGTTTTCCAAAGACCTATTTTTTCTTTGCTTCTCTTATGCTTTTTTTCCTGGTCAAAAACACAGAACCACTTGCAGAAGTTGGGGGAGGGATTACCAAAGGTTATTATCAGGAAACACTCTATCTGGACCCTCCATATCCATTTCTTTTGGGAAGCCAAAGAGTGCTATGACAATTAAAAATAAGGGAAGGTATAAATAGAACATCCATGCTACTTTTCATAAAATTATTGTTCCTGCTTGCAAACTTAACCAAAAAATGCATACAAAGCATAGTGGAAATACCTACTTCTATAACTGTACTGCATCTTCTTGAGATACTATGAAGAGACAGTTTGGTCTACTGGTTAAGGAACCAGGCTAGAAAGCAAGACACCATGACTTCTAGTCCTGCCTTAGCTATGAAAACCAACTTTGGACCAGTCACTTGCTCTCAGCCCAACCTACCTCACAGGATTGTTGTGGGGGGAAACAGGGGGAAGAATGTGTGTTGGATATATTTGCCATCTTGGATGTTTTTTTGTAAAAAGAGGGTGGGCATGATACAAATAAATAGAAATAAAAATAAAAATCTATGCCTCTCCTTTTGAATTAAGGTATTTTTCCACATATAAGATGATACTTTTTCTTTAAAATATTTACCTAAAAATGGAGGGGTGTATTATACATGGGGGGGGGGGCGAGAGGAGAACCACGGTTGCGAAACTGCCAATACCTTATCTCTGCAAACTAGCCTCATGAGCGAAACAGACAATTGCAGAGACCAGCTAACCGGTTTCCTCCAATCAGTAACTGACTTCAGCTGATGCTGTGGAGAGCGTGTAGCCAGTGCCCAGATGCGACAGGGAGCGGTAATGTCAAAGCGTTCTGAGTAGTGGTGGGATTCAAATAACTTAACAACTGGTTTGCCCAGGGTCAGGTTGGCCATCGTGGAAGGCATGGCCCATCCCCATCCTCCAGCTCCACCGCACATGCGGGATCAGCCTCCCGTGATGGCCAACCTGATCCTGGGCAAACTGGTTGTTAAATTACCCACACCTCTATCAAAGTGGATCCTGGGTGCTGGGCTGCAATGGAGAAATGGGAAATGGAGCAGCCAGCATGAGGGAAGGAGGAGGAGGAGCAGGGAGAAGAAAGAGGGAAAGAGGCCTCCTTCACTCGTGCCGTCTGCTCTGCGGCCCATTTCTCCACTGCAGCACAGCACCATGGAGCTTGCCCCAACCACCACCACCCAGATGCCCTCACTTCCCCCAAGCCTTTCTTTGCCTACCTGATCTCCAGTTCCTCACATTTCTCCCTCACGTTTCTCGCCATCGTGTGCAGGGAGACAAGTTAAAATATTGATTTCTTAATTTTGGGTCAAAAAAGTGGATGAGGGCATCCTATACCTTGGGGCATCTTATAAATGGAAAAATATGGTAACTGTTAACCATTGCTTGCCAATCTACAACCTCGGGTTTTTATATGATCTTTTTATAGAGCAATAATTCTGATCAGTGATTTGTTTGATTATTAATCTACAGGGGCTAGTTCTATGAGTTTCATTTTTGTCTGAAATGTTGTGTTCGGTCTTCACTCCTACCTCCATTTCAGAGCACCCAGAATGATTTAAAAAATCCAATGTTATATGAGCAGAATCCCATTCATATAAGAAGTTTTCTTGATCCCTCTTCTTACCTATTGGCTCCTCTCTACAAAAGATTAGCAGGAGGCAGTTGTACATAGAGGTAAAGGAAGAATATGAGGGGATAGGTAGCTTGAAGCACAGAGAAACTTTGGACTACAAGTCACATAAGTGGCAGTGACAGTGAAGGTTACCGAAATTATGAACTAAAATCTCTGGAGGCCATGAAGTTATCACCATTGGGAATGGACATCATAAATGTAATCCACATTACATGGGCTGTTTACGATGAAACAATACAAATCTTTTATACAGTACATAGAAAATTGTTGGCAAGATCTATTATGATATGGTGGGGACTACCCACAGAAAAACAGATTGAGTTTGAAAAAGCATACCAAATAGCAGGACAAGGATATTGGAATTGATATGTACTATATACTGCATTTTAAAAATTGCCTAAAAGAAGGAAGTAAATGATTCCGCATTCAAATAAATATATTCCTTGCAATGTTTTTTTAAACACATCTAGTTTTGTTTATTTGTTTCAACTTGGCAACTACTGTACTAGTGGAAAAGACCAAAATCTCCTTCTTCCTTCCTTTTAAATCTGACTGCCTTGCCTATGTAAACAGATTTTTTGAAAAGCTGTAATTGTATAACTTCAAACAAACACTAAAACAAACATGCTTATTTTGTTGGATTTTGAAAAGAAAAAACAAACTCAGCTCATTCAGCTTTCCATTCCACTAGAGAAAAGAGTACCAAGGATTTCTATTTCATAGCATCCTTAGGACATTATATAACTTGACAGCATTTTCTTACCCTTTGGGCAGGTTCAATAAATATAAAATGTTTAAATTATCCAAGATTTCTTAAAGTCTCTTTCTAATCAATGTTTTCCTTCATAGAGGTCATGTTTCTGGGGGGAAAAAATCCCTTTTCATTGGGTCCTGAAAATCTACCCATGAGAAACAACTCTGTAGCAAGGTGTGACAAAGAAAAGGTAGAGTTATTCAATTATTTTTTCTGGTTTAGTCTTCTCCAATGGATATGGATATGTTCATCCATAAAATTGTGAGGTTTGAGATGATAGTGCAGGATTAAAGGTGGAGATGGTTAGAAACATGGAAATATCTAATAGTTTGGAATCAGTTTAAATCTTTCAATTTAGATAAACTCAAGTGCTGTGGAAACTTCCGTACTTCAAAGGACCCATATGTGCAGATTCTTTGGAACAACCAGACCAACTTGAAGAAGCTGGAAAAGACTTCAAGAAGCCCTAGTCATATGATGATGATAATGATAAGATAATGATGATAATAATGATGATATATAACATTCCCATTTAAAGCAGCCTACCGCCACCCAATGAATTCTTACTATGAATTTAAATTTTCTTTTAGTGCAAAATCTGAAGAACAATGGGTCTTGTTGCTAATAATGATTCTGATATGGGGCTTATAGATGGTGATGCTGAACCTTTATATATCATCTCTGCAAAACTTGGGCCATGGTGAAATTTAGCTGACTTGAGAGAGCAAAAGTTATCCCTATCTTCAACAAGGGAGAAAGAGGAATATAGAAAACAGACCAGTCACTCTGCTATGAGTAAAGATTCTAGAGCAGACCATAAAGTTTTAGAAGCATCTAAAATAAGAATGGAGTTAATTACTAAAAATCAGTATGGATTTGTCAAGAACAAGTCTTGCCCAAATCACTGTACGCCAATTTTTATGAGTTAATTTCCTTAATAGATTTATGGGACTTCCATAGATACCTTGAGTTCTGCAAAGCATTTAACAAAATCCCCCATTCCAATTACCAAGCAGTTAAATGCCAGCTGGATGGCAGGGCAATTGAGTGTATATACAGCTGGCTCAAAATTCATATTCATCTATCATTATCATGATGTACTTCATCAAACTATAGCAAGGTATAAGTGATGTGCCATAAGGTTATTTTTCAATATTTTCCATAAATGGTTTGGATGAAGAGGCAGAGGGAATACTTATTAAATTTGCAGATGACACAAGAATGGGTGGAATGATTAATACTTTGGAAGAAACAAACAAGAAAAAAATGATTTTGATAGATTAGAGAAAGAGATTGAAAGTAACAGAATGAAATTTAACAGAAGTTCTTCACTTAGGAAACAAAAAGCAAATGCACAGGCAGGGAAACAGGATACAGTACCTGCTTAATAATAGTAATTACAAAAAAAGAAAGAAAGAAAAAGCAAGTGGAATTTTAGGCTATAACAATTCTATACAGTAATCTCCAAATCATAAGATGTAGTACTTCCAAATTCTTTTGCATAGGAAAGATTCCTCTTCAGATATCCTGCTATAGACTATGATAAAGAATATAGGAGTTAAACTATGATGGCAAAAATGAAGAATCTGATAGCCCCTTTTCCAACTAACACATTTTATAAGCTTTGGCAAGCTGCAGATCACTTCAATAGATGCATAGAGTTGCTAGACTGATGTAGGATATAAATCAGGGAGAGGAAAAAAGGATGTGGTGTAACCTGCATCTGAATACCCCCATATCTTTCCTCCCTTTACCACTACCCCTCTACTTGCCTCCAATTTAGGTCCTACAAGTGCCTAGCCACTCTGTGCATGTTGAAGGAAGTTGCACTACACGAAAGTTTAAAGAAGTTACCACCAGACTGCCAATTCCTTTGTCATCCCAAGTACTGTGTTCATTTGAGTCACAATACATTAACAAGGATGCAGAGGAACTGGGAAAGGTTCAGATAAGGGTAACAAGAATGACTGAAGTTGTAGAAACTACATCCTATGAAAAGGGATTAAAGGAGATGACTGAAGGATGAAAGAATATGATAATAGTGTTCAAAAATCTGAAAAGATTTCACAGAAAACGGGAAGATCTATTATTTAAACTTCCACTGTGTGCAACACAAAATAAAGGGTTTAAGTTACAGAAAAGCAAATTACAATTTAGAAAATAATTCCTTGCAAGAGCTATTCAACTGTGGAATCACTTCATCAGAAAGTTCTCTTCAGGGATTGGACAACTATTGGCTGAGTATATTTTAATTTAGATTCCTGTTCTTAGTAAATGGCTTGATCTAATGCCCTAAATAACCCATTCTGCAGTGTAATCCTCACCAGAATCACTTTTTGTAGATCAAAAAATCCCATCCCATTCCTACAGATCATATGGGTTTTTAACAATTAATGATAGCATGGAGACTGTCATTACAAACTTTCATAATTATTTTTTCCTATGGGAATATGAAGACTATGTTTCTGTTTGAGATTTGATTCCAAAGAGAAACTTCTTTCTGATTTTCTTTCCTTTTAGAGAATGGCACATCCTCTTTCCTAACTTCACCTTCCTTGGACAAACTCTGAGCAAAACATTGTGGGGAAAACTTTGCTTATTCTTAACTGGGGGCATAGACAATTCAATTCAGATAGCACACCTGTCCTCCTTTGAGCTCAGCTTTAGATTACACAGAAATTTTGCTTCCTATTGGAAGGCAGTAACAAATTACTCACAAAGAAAAGTTGCTGTCTTTGCAACAGTTGGAGAAAATTTCATGGGGATTTCTGGAATGCAAATTCTTTCTGTTCTACTTGTGATGCATTTATAATTAAGAGAAACAATCTTGTTACTGTTGACCTTATTTTAGCAAGCTGTTTGTTTTATCTTCTTTTTCTCCTTTTTTCATTATTGTGATGGTTATTAAGGATGAAGTTATTATTGTTTCATTAATACTGTTAGATCTATTTAACATACTTTCCTTTCCATTAATTAGTTGAGCACTATAAAGTTACTCTAACTTTTTCCATGGTAGAAGATGGAAGGTGAAAAGAGAAGGTCCTTATATTTCCTTGCAAATTTCAAGGGCTTCTTTTCCTTCAGAATAAACAAAGAAAGCAAATCCTACACAAGGATTTGACTTTCCCTTTCCCTCCATTCAGATGTCCAGTGATAATTTTTCTCTGTGATCTTTATCCTCTCCTCCACGTTTACTTTACTTTTATTTCCTTCTTCCATCCTCTTCCCCCAAACCAGGCAAAGTCAAAAATGAAGCCAACTGCTCTGATTTAAATTCTTTCCCATCATTTCCACCTCTTTTTCCATACCATGGGCCAAGAAATTTTTCTCCTCCAGTCATAATCCATTGCCAATAAATTATTCCTGAAAACCATGTTCTGCTTATAGAAAAAAAAACTTGGTCAAATTTTCTCTGTGAAAAGAACATTCTGGACCTTTTGAAACAAAGGATAACAATAACCACCACTCTGCAGTTTTTTTGCTTTATATCTAGGGTTGAAGTCAAAGTTCCAACAAACTTTCTAATCAATAGTTTGCTATTTCCTTCCTTTTTTGATCAAGTTGTTCAAAAAATTATAGGCATCGTGGCAAGACTTTTTACCCTCTATTGATTATTATTGGTTATTATTGAGGTTTTTTTTAATTCTGATCAAAATTCATTGAAATACTCTTTTGAAGCTCTGTAGGGCAATAGCACTTAGACTTATATACCACTTCACAGTGCTTTACAGCCCTTTCTAAGCAATTTACAGAGTTGGCATATTGCTGCCAACAATCTGGGTCCTCATTTTACTGACCTCGGATTGGTGGAAGGCTGAGTCAACCTTGAGCCTGGTGATTCGAACTGCAGCCGGCAGTTAGCAGAATTAGCCTGCAATACTGCATTCTAACCACTGGGCCACCATGGCCCAATGACTATGTGTATAGTCATATACACATAAACACAAACACATACACATATACAGTAATTTACCTAGATTAATACCAACCGGTAAAAAATTATTTGCCCCTCTGTGAGATTTTTCTAACTTTTTGCAAGATCCATACCACTGAATATAATCAGTTTCGTGCAATTATATTATATTAACTGCTACATTAAGGGAGCCTGAATGAACAAATGATACCACTTTATGCTGTTGATGCATAAAGGGTATTTAAATCATTGCATCAGATCATAGACTCATGATTCTTTAGATAAATTAGCTCACTTTATGGGTCAAATCTACTTATTATTCCACCTGAAATATCAGAAAGGAAAAATTATGAGAGTGCTGATAAAAAAATAATCTGATGCAGCAATTTGAATTACTAGTTAATAATATGAGCAATATAATGCAATTTTATGAGCAGTAAATTAGTTATATATGCTATCAATTGATATCATTTTTCATTTATAGAAGAATTCTTTTTTATCACTGTGCCAATTCTTCTTTTGCCTCTTTAGTTCAAATCTTACTGGATGTCAATTTTAGATTAATTTAGTTTCTGGTTTTCTGACTATGGATTTATTTGGCTCATTGCTTCATCAGTTCACAAATATAGTAAAACAAAGATATACAAAAATGTATATACAGTGCTTTGCATTTCTTGATACAGTTTTCTATTCCCTTTCTTAGTATGCAGTTGTGCAAGTGGCTTTTCCATAATATTGCAGCTTTGTATAACTTTTTCCTGCCTGCACCTTATATGTGCACATCTTTGATGTGCAAGCTTCAAAAATTCTGAATCTGCAAAATTCTGAAACTGCAGATTTTGCCATGCAAATTTGTGTGTGTGTGTGTATGTGTGTCACATTTGAACCAAGCACATTTCTCCCTTGAGTCAGAGAAATGTACTATATTTGGCTTCATTTAGAAAATGTACTTTAGAAGACAGTCCCATTGTCAAATATACCCTCAATCCACAGTGAAAGCAATTTTAGATTTCATAATAAAACTGAGGTTCAAAATAATTAGGAGATGAGAGATAAGAAAAAGAAGAACGCGATGTTCAATTAGTATTCTTTTTAAACTGCCACAACTTCTTATATAAGCTACAAAAAGAAAAAAGACAGAAAACCAAGACAGAAAGGTAGCTAGACTTCTAGTTTTCTATCATCTGCTAATCTAGATTAGTTTGTGTGAAGCCTGACCTGGAGATTTATTTGCTTGCAAGCCATATCTGCTTCTCAGGTTAAAGATAATTATTCAGGGTGACAGAGAAGATGTATACATATTTGCATATATTCAAGAAAGATGTATACAAATATTGATATTAGGGAAAGTTAAATACAACACTGGACAAAAATGTTTTAATTTATTTCCTGGCAGAGCTTTTCCATAAAATACTTGAATGTACAATCTACTAAATATGTTGTCCCTACTCTGAGATTTACTCAACCCAAATGCCCTTTAAGGCAAGACAAGAGATAGCATAACAGCAGATAGAGTACCTCTTCTTAAACCTTGTCAGTTCATACTGGCCAGACCAAAAGGTGGGTAAGCACATTTTGTTAAGTTTGCATGAAGAGTCAGATGCGAAGAGCTTCAGTGAAGAGTTTATTAAGTGACTACAGCTCGAATGGACCCAACTTGGCTGGGCTACGGCTGCTTCTTATAGCCAGCAGCCGTAGTTGCCAGCCAATGGGAGTGCAGGGTTTCTTCCCGCACTATTTAAACCAATACCATTTGACATTTTACAAGAACAGTTCAAATAAACCAATAACATTCAAACCTACATACATAACACATTTCTTCTTTGTTTTTACTCACAGGCAATTCTGTATCCCTTTAAAACAGGAGGTAACTTCCACAGAATGGGCAGGAAACCATTTCTAGAAGAAAAAAACAGCTGATATTAGAAGGAACAGATCAGACATCCAGCAATCAGACACCAATGGAGACCAAGTGGAGCAAGTGGCCAGTTTTAAGTTTCTGGGTGTTACCATAAAAGAGGACCTGACTTGGGATGCTCACATTGCAACACTGGTCAAAAGGGCTCAGCAAAGATTATACTACCTGAGACTTCTCAGAAAACAACAACTGAATGAAAAACTGCTGGTGACCTTCTACCACTGCACCATAGAGAGCATTTTAACTTACTGCACCTCTGTATAGTTTGCCAATTGCACAGTGGTGGATAGGACAGCACTCCAGAGGGTTAACGTCATTGCCCAGAAGATCATTGGTTGCCCTCTCCCCTCTTTGGAAGAGCTTTATAGCTCCTGCTGCCTTAAGAAAGTTCAAAACATTCTCAAAGATCCATCTCATCCTGGGCACCCTTTTTTTGAACTATTACCATCTGGCAGATGGTACAGAATAATAAAAACAAGGACAAATAGGCTGAAAAACAGCTTCTATCCCAGGGCAGTAGCTCTTTTGAATTCTGCTGTATAGTGCAGTGTTGGCGTGGTGTAGGGAGTTTCCGGTTCAATGTGTGAAGGGTGAAGGATGTGTGTTTGTGTTTATTTTCATGGTCATGGTGAAGATGTGCACTGAAGATGGTGTGTTGATTTCATTGTACGAGGTGTAATGACAATAAAGTAAACTAAACTAAACTAAGTCTGTAGAGATTCTCAGTCATCCAGGTCATGATTGTCCCAAAGGTGCTTTTTCAGGAGGCAACTGGACTTTCTTGGTTTTTCTTTGAAGACATTTCCCCTTCTCATCCAAGAAGCTTCTTCAGCTCTGACAAGATGTGTCACTTCTCCGTCCATTCCCCACTACTCTGAGAAGCAAAATGTCTTCAAAGAAAAATCAAGGAAGTCCAGTTGCCTCCTGAAAAAGCATCTTTGGGACAGCTGATGTTGTCTTCAATTAATCCACCTTCAAACTGATCTGAGGACAAAGACATTTTCTTCTATTACATTGCCTTGTGGACTCCTGCCACTAAAACAGTATGCTTCAGTTTGTTGCAAACTTCTTTAGTTAGTTCATGGATCATGGCCTTGTCGTGGCAAAAGGGCTTGCGTAGCGCAATGAAGCTATGAGCTCTGCCATGCAGGGCCACCCAAGACAGAAAGGTCATAGCAGAGAGCTCTGACAAAATGAGATCCACTAGAGAAGGAAACAGCAACCCACCCCAGTATCTTTGACATGAAAATCCCATGGATGGTACCAAAAGACAAAAAGATATGACACTGGAAGGTGAGCCCCTCAGGTGGGAAGGTGTCCAATATGCTACTGGGGAAAAGCAAAGGGCTAGTACTAGTAGCACCAGAAAGAATGAAGTGGCTGGGTCAAAGCCAAAAGGACACTCAGCTGTGGATATATTTGGTGGTGAAAGGAAAGTCCGATGCTGTAAAGATCTATACTCCATAGGAACCTGGAATGTAAGATCCATGAATCAAGGCAAGCTGGATGTGATCAAACTAGAAATGCCAAGACTGAGCATTGACTTCTTATGAATCAGTGAACTGAAATGGACAGGAATGGTAATTCAGATGACCATCAAGAATACTACTGCAGGCAAGAATCCTTCAGAAGAAAGGAATAGCCTTCAAAGTCAATAAAAGAGTAGGAAAAGCAGTACTGGGATACAATCCCCAAAATGACAGAATGATCTCAGTTCAAATCCAAGGCAAACCATTCAACATCACAGTAGTCCAAGTCTATGCCCCAACCACTGGTGCTGAAGAGGATAAACTTGACTGGTTCTATGAAGCCCTACAACACCATCTAGAACAGTGGTAGCCAACTGGTGGGCTGCGACCCACTGGTGGTCCATGAGAAAATTTTGGTGGTCCACAGAGAAGTATCACTTCCAGAGCACCCCCCAAAGCAATTAATCCAGGCTGTGTGGGAACACAAGGCTGTACTGCCAACATGGCCTGCGGGAACCCTCCCCACCCACTCACTCCTTACCTGTTAAACTTGCCTGCTAAGTTGCTATTTTTCCTTTTTTTTCCCTGACCATCAGCTGTTCTGCTGTGCTGGGAGATTTAGAGTAGCTAGAAAGCAGGAAACCATTGGATTTCTTGCTTTCTAGCTAATCTTTAGATCTTTGGTTCTGCTTTTAAGCAGAGCCGAACCTTCCTTAGGACTGAAGCTTCTATTATTAAGTGCAGACTCAGGTAGCCGATTGCAGATAGATAGATCTGTAAGTGAATCTGTGATTCTGTGAGCAACTCAATCTGCCTGCCTGTTTTGCCTGATTTTTGGTAAAAGTTGCTCTTTTTTATAAAAAAATTCAATATTTACATAAATATTTATAATATTTACATACAAGCCATGCCCACCCAGTCACATGACCACCAAGCCATGCCCAGTCAGCAAACCACGCCCACCCAGTCACATGACCACCAAACCATACTCACAAATTAGGCCATACCCACAGAACTGGTGGTTAAGAAATTTGAATCCCACCCCTGGTTAAGTCCAGGGTGTTATGTAGCAGGTGCCTGTCTGAATTCTGAGCTCCCAGTGCAGTTTCACTTCTTCATTTTCTATGACTTTCTCTATTTTATGGTCCCACCAATTGTTGTTGTTGTTGTTAATTCCTGGAGGAAAATAATAAAGGTTAACTTCTAATAACTGCAACCCACTCATATTCTTTTGTTCTATCTTCCATACTGTTTAATTCCAAGACTAATTTCAGCTGTCATTTCAATGTTTAAGAAGTTTAATTAGGTAAGTGATGTCCTCATATTGGCCACCACTGTACATCTGTCATATATATATATATAATATCCTGTCAAAGACTTTCACATCATTTCAAAAATTTATCTACTATAAATAAAACTTCAATTGCCTCAAAGGGCAGCTGGCATTCCCTTCTTCTATGATTTTTTTATCATTTTTGTTATTATTTTTTTCATATTTTTTTTTTGATATTTTGATATTATTTTTTGATTTCTGCTGTTATATGTAATTTGAACAACTAGTTCTCACTAACAGTTTAGGAAGGATAAATTGGGGCAGAGGGTATCTTTTGCTTTGCTTTTGTTAGTTGTTTGGATTTTCAGTATAAACTTTTGTCCTTGGGAGAAAATGTCTGTATTACATATAAAAAAACAATCCCTACATTATCAGAGAAGAAAATTAAAGTGGATTATTGCTTTCTGCATGCACTATTTCTTCTTCTTTTTGCTTTTAAAGAGATGGGCATTATGTCATAGCACATTACTGTCTGTATCTGAAGTATCATGATCCAAACGCAACATTATTTCCTGGCCTGTTGGTGAAAGCCAGTTCTACTTAGATTAACGAGTAAAAGAATTGCGTTCAAATTACTTTAACTCAGCCCGAGTCTCATTTACTACTTTATAAACTGTTCCTCATTAGCATGTTGGG
Organism: Naja naja; assembly: GCA_009733165.1. Lineage (NCBI taxonomy): Eukaryota > Metazoa > Chordata > Lepidosauria > Squamata > Elapidae > Naja > Naja naja. The sequence continues at coordinate 26,677,799 of CM019153.1, forward strand.
GTATAGAACAAAAGCTTCATAATGAGATATACAAATTGGCATATTATAAGCCAATGTTCTAAAGCCATTGAAGAAGAAGGTACATTCTGTTCAGATGAGCGTCTGCATGTTTATGAATGGCAAATATGGGAGAATTTGATATTGTTCTTGCAGACATGCTAATTTCCACTCAAGCTGTGATCTTGCGCCACATGCAGTCTGCCTATTCAGAGTTAATGAATTGCGAGTGGAATATATTTAGCTTAATACTTAACATGGACAATTTACATGGATGGAAACCAAATGATTATCATTTTGAAGGGAAATAAGCTCAAACTGTATTTTATGTATTTTATTCCTCAAATGTGCATCTGGGGGAATGGTATGTGTGTGCATACATACATAATGAAGCATACATGAATGCAACGATATAGATAAATTCTATGTATCAAGACATATTCTCATTACCAGGCTGGAAACCAGGAGACTGTGAGTTCTAGTTCTGTAGATACATTGTAGGACATAGGAAGCATACTCAGGGTCAGCCATAAAGGACTCAGATGCCTATACACTAATGCTAAAGTTTGAGGAAACAGGGTGAACTTGAAGTACTAGTATACAAGGGAAGGTATGATATAGTTGCCATCATCAAAACTTGGTAGAAACTCATGACTGGAATGTACCAAAAATCACCCCAAAGGTGATTTTTCAGGAGGAAACTGGATTTCTTTGATTTTTCTTTGAGACTACAGGAACCAGGAGCACTATTTAGGTGAACCCTGAGGACACAGATAATCTTCTAAGCGCTTCAATGATTCTCTAAAAGGATGTAAATTACTAGCTGTCTGCAAGGAATATAAATCCTTCCATTCCCCACTATCCTGTCGAGCTGGATGAGTCTTCAAAGAAAAAACAAGAAAGTCTCATTGCCTCCTGAAAAAGCACCTTTGGGCCAACCATGACCTGGATGACTAACAATCTCTATAGACAACAGAAGGATATAAACAGTTCAAAAGAAATTGCATTATACTGTATGTAAGAGATCACTAATCTCTACAGAGGTGTACAAATGAAGGATAAAAGCCTCCTAAAATGCACATGGGTCAATATAAAAGGAAAAAAGAATGCCATTGCCATAGGTGTATATGACAGGCCACCCAATCAAGCAGAAGAAATACATGAATTTTTTGCAAATTAGTTAACAAATGTATGTAGAAAACACACCACAGTAGTAATAGGGAATTTTAACTACCCTGACATTAACTGGGAGATAAATTCTGCATCAAGTGGGAGATCAAACAAGTTCCAAAGTTACCTAGCTGACAAATTTGTCATCCAAAAGATAGAAGAGGGAACTAGAAGCACAGCTATACTGGACCTAATTCTCACCAACAGAGAAGAAATGATAGAGGGGGTTGAAGTTGCAGGAACTTTAGGGGAGAGTCAGCATGTCATATTGGAAATCAATATAATGCAGACACAAGCAATAGAACATAATCAAACCAATGTCTTAGACTTTAAAAGAGCTGATTTCAACAAATTTAGAAAGAGTTTGGGAAGGATTCCATGGACGAAAATCTTAAAGGAAAATGTGATGACCCAGGGTCATCACAAAAAACAGGTGAAGCCCCTTTTATTCCTTCACTTTGCTTCCAAGCTCCAAATATCCTTGACTGGAGACAAAAAAAACTCCCACAAAAACAGTTACAAGAAGGAGGAAATGCCGTTTAAATTATAAAGAGTAAAAAACAACACAAACCAGGCAAGATAAGGGCTTGAAGACGTCCACAGGTATCAGAACACACACTGGGAAGGACGCCAAACTCAGAGAGGAACAATAAACTAGAGATATTTCCACACTTTGTTTCCAGCACTGGCCCGTACGGATGTCTGTCCTCTTATCCAATTCTCACGGCTGCAGCCCATGAAGAGGATCAAGGCCCTCTCCACCCCCATAGACCACGTCTCTCCCTTATCCTCTCCTCCCTGCGTGTGCTAGGATGGAGAGAGGATGGATCTGGGTCCTCCTCTGACAGCCCAGCCGGCCTCTGCCCTTCCCTAGCCTCTTCCACAACCTCCGGGGCCACACTTCCACTCCCTGTCGGCTGTTCCTCCTCTCCCTCAGAGTCAGTCTCCACCAGGGGCATCACAGAAAAAAATAACCCAAAAATAGCACTTAGCAATAGCACTTAGACTTATTTATTGTTTCCCAGTGCTTTATAGCCCTCTCTAAGCACTTTACAGAGTCAGCATACTGCCCCCCAAAATCTGGGTCTTCATTTTACTGATCTTGGAAGGATGGAAGGGTGTGTCAACCTTGAAACAGTGAGACTCAAACTGCTGGCAGTCGGCAGTCAACAGAATTAGCCTGCAGTACTGAATTCTAATCACTGCACCATTGCTAGCACACTGCTGGCTCACATTTAAGTAATTGTCAACTAGGACTCTAAGATCCCTCTCATTGTTATTGCTAATCTATACACGTACTTTTGATTTTTCTTAGCTAAGTGTAAAACCTTGCTTTTCTCTACACTGAATTTCATTTTGTTATACAAGGCCCTGTGTTCAAGTCTGTCAAGATGCATTGTTTTAAATAATTCCAAGTACCTTGCAAATAATACTAAAAGGAACCAGTAGATTTTTAAATATGAGCCAGCAATAAAAGGAATGTGAAAAAAACCCATTCTCCAGGCTAGGTATGGGAACTTCTAGATGTTGCTGAACAGCATCTGGCAACTGCAGACTTCTTGGCCATTAGTCTGTCTAACTGGATGTAACTTAATGATATCAGAAGTTCCTTTCCATCTTTAATCATCAACTAGGTACCCTGAAGAAAATTTTCTACAAATCATCAGTAAGCAATCATGGTTTTTATATGTTTTTCTTTTCTAAAACAAGTAGAAGGAAAATCTGTCTGTATACATTGCATGCCAAGCATCAGGATTTGCACAATAAGTCTCAGATTTAGGAACAAGCATAAATGGGTTGCAGTAGATGGCAGCAAAGAATTAATATTTTCAGCATGTTTATATTGCCATCTAGAGGTTATCTGAACTTTTGCAGCCCAACTCTACCGATATGATATTGAGTCACAGACAGAGACACACACACATAGAGACACAGCCTGTATGTTATTCCAGAATGATGCAGAAGTGTAAAAAAAATACAGTACAAAGCAAAAGGGCCTTGGTGGCTCAGGCTGTTAAATGCCTGCACTTAAGATCCAGCTGTCTACAATTACTGTAGGCTCGAATCCCACCAGGCTCAAGGTTGACTCAGCCTTCCATCCTCTCGGGGTAGGTAAATTGAGGACCCAAGATTGTTGGGGGCAATAAGCTGACTTTGTAAAAATGCCGCTTAATAATAAGCAGGCATATACAATGGAATGAAGGCTATTGCTGAGCACACTGGGTTGTATCCCAAAAAATTGTAAGCCGCCCTGAGTCTTCGGAGAAGGGCGGCATATAAATGTAAATTTTTTTAAAAAACCTTCTTACCTTTCTTTTTGAGGATCTCATCAATTCCATCCAACCATAATTTTTTTAAGTCTTCCCCTTCTTCTCAACCCTTTCTCACCTCCATAATATAGATATTTTGTGCTCTGATCCTCATTCATTTCCTCTGTATGATGAAATCATCTGAAAAGTCATATTTCATTTTAGTTACCCAGTGTTGTATTCAAGGCACATTCATTCAACACTCATTCATTCATGACCCTATCTCTTCTTGTTTTAACATACTTCAATATCCCATTCCCACTAATTACTTTTATGTTGCTCCTCACAAAATGAACTCTCGCTTTCATTTAATAAAGTAGACAGAAACATGATCTTAAACACAGCTATTTTTGCTTCTTTTGACAAATCTTCATTCCCCACAAGAAAGCATGTATTACTCACTAATTTCTCTCATCATTTACATGTCTTAAAATTCAAGCTATACAAACTCATCTACTTAGCCTCTTTTTCTTCATTAAAACAATATTTTTAAATATTCACTGTATTGTCCTTATAAACATAACTACATTTGTCTTCGATATATTAATTTTTTTGTTTATAGTCATCATTGCATCATACAATCTATTTAACATTCACTGCAAATCATTTGGAGTCCCAGCTAACAATACAACCACATCTCCATACAAAAGTATACATGTACATATATTCATATTCCTGGCCAACATTCCTTTATTACCACCATTAATATTACTTTTATGTTATGTATCCATAAATACATTAAATAACCAAGAAAAGATCACATATTATTGAATTATTTCCTGCTCAGTCTTAAAGCATTCACTAAGAATTCAGTTTATTCCCACAGATGATTTACTTTCGTCCTACAAAGATGAGAAATATTCCAGATGGATTTACACAAATTGTGATCTAAATCCTGCTTTTTTTTTAACCTAGGTGCTTTATTTTGTCAGGAAAATGGGCAATTTGCAGTAAGAAGCTATCTTTTTTTTATTATTATTCATATTTATATGCCGCCCTTCTCAGGGTGGCTTACAATTTTTGGGATACAACCCATTGTGCTCAGCAATAGCCTTCATTCCATTGTATATGCCTGCTTATTGCTAAGTGGCATCTTTACAAAGTCAGCTTATTGCCCCCAACAATCTTGGGTCCTCAATTTACCTACCCCGGGAGGATGGAAGGCTGAGTCAACCTTGAGCCTGGTGGGATTCGAGCCTGTAGTAATTGCAGGCAGCTGGAATTAAGTGCTAGGCATTTAACAGCCTGCACCACCAAGGCTCTTTGATCCTTAAGGCTTTATTCCATTACAATTCTCAGTATCATGGAGAAGGCATTGTCAGAAGCTATAGCACAGTAACATCTAGGCTACACAAATCAAATTTTTAAAAATAAGTTTAAATCATCTTACATTGAAAAATCATTTTTATTTTTCTGTCAAAAATTGTGCCCCAGGAATTAATGTCCTTTTGTAGATAGTCCTCGACAGCCCTATTACCAAATTAATCTCATTTCCTGGTTGGCAAAATCTGTTGACTGTAAGCAATAACTATGGAAATCCAAAGGTTTCTCTTTCTGAGTCTCTTCCCTCCACCTCATGTTTTGTTGTCTTTGTACTTGTTTTAGTCTGTGTAAATTGGGTGTCAAATTCCAGATGGAAGCATCTCCCAGTCACATGACCATGTTTTATAACAGTTTTGCAGAAAACCCAAAATTGCTTCCAGTTTTTGGCAAAACCATATCTTTCTGAACACCAGGTTTGCTTAATAATTATGGTGTTCATTTAACAACCTCAGTATTCATTTAATGATTGCACTGTTCGCTTAACAACTGCCACAAGAATCATGGGACCAACCCATTTTATGACTGTCAGCAACATTTGACCATAATAGGCAGATTCAATTACAGTCATATGACTTTATACCTGCTGAAATAATATATAATATTCCCTAAATTAATACAGAATACAGTATGTGATAATATATACAACAAAGGTAGTCCTTCTGCAACTTTGAAGAGAAGGTGTCTTCTGAGATGCAATTCTATATTTGCTAACCAAAGAGTAAATTTCATTAAGCTCAGTAGCTCTTACCTCTAAGTAAATCTGTATGGTAAGCATGGTAATTATGTAAGCAGCACATTATTCTATTTTCATATCCTAATTTTCCCCTCTAGGAATTGAAATTACAGTTTGACGCAGTATGAAATTACAAAGCCCCACTCCTTCCTTTCTGAGCAGCAATTTTCAAATCAAAAGTTGCATTTTTATTTGAATATTCTTAGATTAAGAGTGCATGAATGCTTTTTGTTCTTACTGTGTGCAGGTTTGGTTTCCTTTCAGCCACTGCCAGCAGCAAAAAGTGTTTAAACAACTTGCTACTCATTAATTACCCAATGGAAAACATTTCCCTACTGTATATCTTGAAGTAGGCAAATACTACATGATTAATTCACCCATTTTTAAGAGTATAATTCTTGAGAAATTATATCTTCATATCACTATTATTTATTCTCATCATACTTCCCAAATTTCAATCAAAAATAAAAATAAAATAGAAGGGATGGTTTTATTTCACTAAACAAAATCAATCCAAGTTAAGAAATATGTGTACATTTTTTTAGTCTTGTGATGTCTTTTTCTGACTGTTAATCCTTAATTTTATTTATTTCTATTTATAATGGAATGTTAGAAATGTTAGGGAAATTTACAAGACAATCTCTGAGTAAATATACAAGTAAAGTAATCCTATGTGTGTTTACAGTTAGATACAACTATAGTATTCCTATGCAAAACTGTCAGGATTCCAGTGATCGCCCTAATTAAATCATGAGCCTTGAGCCAAACGTCAGAAAGCTTCAAAGAATTCATTAAGAGCGACATATTGGCATGACCTGGATGTAGCTGATTCTGAGACAGGTAATTCACTGTCACATTTGACCCTGGTTTCTCCCCACCCCTCTGGGTGTATCATAATTCATATTCTCCAACAAAACACATCCATAGCCAAGAGTTATCAATCATGTTCTCCAATTGAAGTTTTGCATGGCAGAAACTCCAGTTGGTTAGTATAATCTTTGCAAGGTATGCATAGAATGTACTTTTGCTTCCAAACTGCTGAACTGCTCTTCAAACTCCTTTTCCCCCACCCCTTTCTGTTGGCAACTATAAAACAGGAATAGAAAATGTTTTATGAGTTGACAAAAAGTGTAATCTGTAACATTAATAAATGTATTAGTACGTACAGGTAGTCCTTGCCTTACAACAAGTTTGAAGTTACAACAGCATTGAAAAAAGTGACTTATGACCATTTTTCACAAAAAGTTACAACGGTAGTGAAAAAAGTGACTTATGACCATTGCAGCATCTCCATGGTAACATGATTTACATTTGGTTGCTTGACTCACATTGATGACGGTTGCAGTGCCTTGGGATCATGTGATCCCCTTTTGCAACCTTCTGACAAGCAAAGTCAACAGGGAAACCAGATGTACTTAACAACCATGTTACTAATTTAACAACTGAAGACATTGTCTGAAGACATTTTCCATGGTCATAAGGCCAGCAAGGTATGTGGAATGCTGTTACGGTGGTACCTATTAACTTACTCGCATTTGCATGTTTTCAGACTGCTAGATGAAGTGGGAAATGAGGGGATGCCACAGGCACTGCAGTAGTTCAGGGGGAAAAACTCCAGGTGGAGGGTGGATGCTTTCTCTTGGTTATCCTGAGGAGAGCACTCATTGGATGGTGTCTTGTATGTTCTCAGTGTTTCAATATCATCATCAGTGGAAAAGATAAATACGCATAAATAAACTTTAAAGAACTTTGTGAAGCATTGGAGAGTGAAAACAACACAGTGTGGAAGTATCCTTGGCTTTTCTTTTTATTTCTGTGAGTAAAGCTAAAGTAAATAATTAGGAACTATTACTAAATAAGGAGAGCAAGTCAGATCAGCAAACCTCCCTGAGTTATGCCTCTTGCAGCTGCTGCATTGCCTCTATATCATGGCTTCTCTTGCCCACTGTCTACATGGCTGTGTGGCTCTTGCACACTCAGAGTTTGGAACGAAATGGAGCTCTGTATATTTTCCACACTGCTGCAATAGAAGACAGGGATTGGTGGCAGCTCTGGTGGTCTTTCATGTTCTTTTACTACTTTGTCTTTCCTATGGAAATCTTTAAAGACTTAAAAGGCTATGTTTAAAACCATTATGGTCTAAAAGAGGCAATGTTTTCTAGCTTTCATGTTCCTTCCTTAGGCAATTCTGTTTAACATTTCAGATCTGACTGTCTTGGGAAAATGCAAGGAAAAGCAAGAGAGTTGGTGTTTTTATTAGTGATACCCTCCTGTCCCCTGCTGGTACAATTGTGAAATGACAGGTTTGTGATCATTGTGTTGACCTTATATAAGTGGATTTTAGTATTGTGATCTAATGGCATTGTGGACAAATTTCAGAGCTGCATTTTTTAATGTAAATTTCTACAACTTTGAAAAATAATTTAAATGATACAGTAATTCAATAAATAAAACAAACAGTGGGCAGGCAATAAATAAACTCAAGCAAACAATCACATTTCCATTATCATAATAAATTGGCATTAAAATGTGTGATACAAACAATATCTTTTTTAAAAAAACTAAAAAATATTTTTTAAAAATTGCACACAATTAAAAAACATAAAATACATTTATATATATTAATGCACACACACACTAAAAATATACAAGGAGGCAAAAATATTAGATAAATACAAAAAAGCATAAATGTTAATATAACCCAATTTCCACTGGTGATTTTTGAACAGTTCTCTCTTCACTTCAAATAAACATACACTTTAAACACAATTAGAAAACAATGTGTCTACATTGTTGTAAAATTATTTTGGCTCTGTCATTCTAATTTTTCTAATTTTCTGATTCTAAGGCTGCAATTAGAATAGAACAAAACTTTATTGTCACTTTAAATGTACACTAATCAACATACATTAAAATGAAATTTCATTGCATTCAGCTGCCAAAGGATAACCATTATGCATATACCCACATACAAACTCATATATGACCCAGAGAAACATCACAGTCTAGTTCGAATGTATTATCCTTGATTTACAGTATAATCCTATAATCTGGACAAAGTTAAATCCCACTTATTTCAATGAAACTTCTGCCAAAGGAAGAGAGTATATTGTAACCTTGTCAGCATCCCATCACTGTTATTTACTGAAACCTTCTCATTCTAGACCATCTCTAGTTTTGCATGAAGTTAGAGAGTGATTATGATAACTGCAAAAGCCCAAGTGGGGTACTAGTTAAGAAACTGAACCAAAAGATGGAAGACCCAAGGTGTGGCCTACCCTTAGCCACAGAAGCTCATATTGATTTTGGACCACTTGTTCTCTTTCAAATATAAAATTCTAGGTAATATATTCATCTTAATTGTTGATATTCAGGAGGCGCTAATTTTTAAGGATGCTCCACAAATTTGTATTTGATTTAAACAAGGTCTTTTTTAGATTTTTTTTGTATCCTACCTCATAACTCCTGACAGCAAACATTCCTAATATTCCTTTGTTCTATTTTCCCCACAACCCTCTGAGGTAGATTGGCATGAGAGAGTATGGCCCAAGGTAACCCAGCCAGTTTTCATGCCTAAAGAATAGAACTCATGGTCTCCTGTTTCTAGCCTAATCTCTTTAACCACTGGGCCAAACTGGCTAGTTCAGTGGGCATTTCATCTGCAATCGGAAGTTTGGTAGGGTTGGCTGTTCTACTACTTCTTGAAGCTCACTTTCTCTTGCAACTCAAATGTTCTATTTGCCTTCCTTCCTAAGAAGCTGAACTTCCCACCAGCTTGTTGGCAATACTTTTTTCTTTGCAAATGTTTCTATTATTTAATGCCGTTTGTAAAGAGTCATTGTTATCCCATTTACTTTTCTGAGATCACTTTCATAATTATTCCTGAATAGGAGACAATACTAAAATCACCATGGATTGTGATAATTAATAAAGCAGTCCTGATAAAAGAAATGTGGTGTTTTCTGCTAAAACAATGATCATGCAAGAGAAAGTCAGATACTTTGGGCTTATGAGGCAAGCAGGTGACATGCTAGGAAAAACAACTAGAGGGAGGTAAAAGAAAGGAAGTCAATGGATAAAAATGAATGGACAGTAAGTATTGGGAATGTTCCTCTGACGGCTTTAGAAAAGTTGTTGCTCACAAGTGAATACTGAGGGTATTTGCACACACAGTCACCAGATCTTAGCCTTAATCAATGGAATCTTCTTAACTATTTCAGGCCAATTTCATTTTCCATCCCATTGTATCTATACAAGCACACACACACATGTACTATATAAGATACACATCTATCTATCTATCTATCTATCTATCTATCTATCTCTATCTATCTGTAGCATGCTATGTGTGGCAATAGTTCTTTTGCTATTGATTAGGGGGTGTGGTTTATTTATTTATTTATTTATTTTTCAATCGCTTACAAGATAATAGGTATAAGTATAAACATGAGTAAGAATACAGGAAATAGGTACGAATAAATGGGGGACAATAGGACAGGGATGGTAGGCACTTATGCACGCCCCTTATAGACCTCTTAGGAATGGGGTGAGGTCAATAGTAGATAGTTTGAGGTTAAAGGAGTGGGGGTTAGAGGATGTAACAACAGAGTCAGGTAGTGCATTCCAGGCATTGACCACTCTGTTGCTGAAGCCATACTTTCTGCAATCAAGTTTGGAGTGGTTTACATGGAGTTTGTATCTGTTGTGTGCTCTTGTATTGTTGCAGTTGAAGCTGAAGTAGTCATTGACTGGTAGGACATTGTAGCAGATAATTTTGTGTACTACGCTTAACAGAACTTCCGGTCTTTGCAGAACTTTTGATTACCTTCAGAGTATTTCCCTATGTTATTTCCACAGAAGCTCCATGTGGTACCACTGAAAGTTCACCATCTCATCTGAGACTCTTCATGACTAAAAAGAAATTTGAGTCCAACTTTTTCCCAGTCCAAGCTAAGCATCCTCTCCTCTCTGCCATATTTAATTACTTTTTGTTCAAGCATTACTGGTGTACAATGCAATCTAATAAAACCTCATAACCAAGTAGCATCTCTTCGCTATACATAGAAGATAGAATAACAGAGTTGGAAGGGACCTTGGAGGTCTTCTAGTCCAACCCCTTGTTCAGGCAGGAGAATCTATATTGTCAATATAAATTCCAGTTGCTTTTGGGATTTGGGGGACATGCTTCAAAGGCAATTGATTGGACTGGACTTACTGACTACCTAACCCAGTTAAGCATGTCTGAGTTCACTGGTAGCCTGATTTATAGATCCTGGATTAGTTAACAAGTGGTACCTTGCATTTTGCAAAGCTCCCTCCCCTAGATTTACCAGTAGAAACTTCCTGAGAATTGTAAATGAACCATGGATTTCTGCAAAAGTTGCCATGACAGATGTGGGTGAAAGGGAAGTACACCAAAAGTAAAGTAACTTATCCCAAGGTTTGATAGAGTATAATATAGAAGCAACATATATCCTATTATTTCTCTTATAATGATTGGTGCTTCAAACGCAACAGACAATAAGTATACAGAGATTCATCACACAGATGCACAGAACAATCATCTTTTAGTAATTATTTTTTACTTGAGAAGTGCCTTATCTATGGCTCTGTTTTGATTTTTATAGGAAAAACAACACCACAGAGACTACCTAATCTGAATATCATGCACTTTTTACATTTGCTATGTAACATGTTCTTGAAATGTGGCACATCCCGAAGGACAGTTTTCTTTTGAAATACAGTGTGTCAGTGAACAGTGTGTCTGATCACTCACTCCTCAGCATTTTCTTTTCCATCAAATTCCTGTTACGGTGGATTAAATAAGAAGCAAAGAAAGATGGTGGCAAAGAAAGATGGGTCATACTTTGTCAGGTTTACCACTAGGAGGGGCTTTGCCAGAGACTTTTTTTCCCCTTTTTTTCTTTCTTAAGTGTGTCTTTAGACCTTCTGGGCAAAGAGCAGCTCCCTCCTGTGTGTCATGAACCTTTTGTCTCCAAAATGACCTCCCTCCCCAGAAGGACAGGATGCACCCGTGGCGTGAAGAATTTGACTCTGGCATCCCAGTCCCACACCAAATGGGTTGCATGAAGAAGCGTATCATATTTAGAAGGGAAAGATCTCATTCAACCATGGGCTTGAGCTATGCATTTTGGGTTTTTTTCCTTTCTCTCTTTTCTTCTTCTAAATGAATAGTTTTAGAAAGAAGCAGCTGCCCCCGGAGTGCTAAAGCAGATGGAATGTAGATGGGGATGAAAATCTCGCCTGGTTCATTTTCTTTTCATTCATTGTTCCATTTCATTGGCTGACAGCTGATTTGTGGCTTTTTGCCATAATTTATGACAAAGTGGAACAGAGCTAAAACTCAAGGATTTTGTCACCCAGGACAAGATTTGATCTGTGAACCATGAAGTCATGTTGTCTAAACTGGACGGTGAAACATTTCTTTGCTTCTTGCAACCCTCCACATACAGTAGGTGGGCTGTTCAATTTCTTGGTATATCCAGCAGTCCTAATATATCAAGCAACAGGCTCGGGAAAGCTCATGCCACAATTGTGATCCAGAATATTTTATATACAAAGCACGTAACCCTAGAAATATCACAAATCTATTAATGCATATTAGTAAATGGCATAATGAATATTGTAGATTTTATAGATCTGACTTTATCAAGACTGAGATATTGTTTATTCAAGGACACATCCTAAATTTGACAGTCTAAATTTGTGGGCAGATTACAGATCTGTGGAAGCACGCCAAGCTACAGAATTAGATCAAGTCATATATATGCTTTATATCAATAAATAAAAAGGTACACCAAATAATATCTTAAGAAATTAAAAACAGGTAACATATTCAGAGTCAGAAAAGAGCTGAAAAGCTCTCCTAGTGAGTAAGGCAGACAGATAAACTAGACAAACCAACTTTATATCAAGCATTTGTTGATTACAGAATATATTCATGATTTCTGTCCAGAATGGGGAAGGGGGAATAGGAGAGGTTTCCTTAAGATCAAATAACAGACAAGATTTCTGTAATAGGGACAGTACTCCATTTTCTCAATGTAGGTACTTGGGGAAGGGAGTGAATTCCAAATCTTAAAAAACTTTTGCAATTGTCAGCATTGGTCCAAAATCCTCATAGACATTAACAATTAACTGCATGCCAAGGATGCATTTTCTATTAAGACTTTTCTTCTGGGTACTTTCTTTTCTTGTACTTTTTTGAGTTCAGAATTAACCAAGTGATAGTTGGGAATTTGGACGCATGTAAAATTCAGTCTCATGCATGTCACAGAGGACAGCAGTTTGCTATCATGTCCTACACTAACATAACAGAAGCTGTGTTCCTCCAGATGTCTATGAATCTCATACCATTGCCCAAGTTAGTCAGTTTTGATAGTTAACATCTTGAGGTGCACAGGTTCCCCAACCCTTTTCTGTCACAATACAATGGAACCTATGTAGCTGAGGCTTTCTTCCTTTATGTGATATTTCCCCCAAAATGTCACAAGAAGAAAATGACATTTGTCTTGCCATATAATTGATAGCAGAAGATGCTTATTGGTATCCAACAACAAATGAATTATCAGTTAATAATTTGTACTCAACTATTTATTTTATATACCACCCACTTCTTTAATAGCTAAAAATATCTATTAAAACCAATCATAAGAATATAACACATATAAAACAAACTAAGTAACCAATTCAGTAACATTAAAAGGCCTGAGCAAATAAATATGTTCTGAGCCCCCTTTGGAAGTAAGATAGTATACCACCGGAGGAATTAGTAATCCAAAAGATATTAGAATGTGCTGAGATGGATAAACTCACTCTAAAGCTAAAAGGCAAAGAAGAATCAGAGTACTATGCGGTCTGGGATAATTGGTATGAATAGTAGGAATACTATACTATAGTATAGTACTATAGTAGGAATTGGTTGAATAGTAGGAATAAGAATAGTAGAGATAAGAAAAATGTATATAAATGTATATAAATGAATATAAATATATGGAGATTTGTATATGTAACAACGATGCCACAATGTTGTTAAAAATGAGAATGAGATATGCAAATGTGAAAAAGCATAATAAAAATAAATAAATAAATAAAAATTGTCTTAATTGATTGATTTACTTCAATTCTAGTGGCAGCATGTTCCATAATAGGGACACATTCATGGAGAAAACAGAATCCGTTGTTGACGTCAAATATAATTCATATCATAATTCACAAAAGATGCATCAGTCACAACTTTAAAATATGGACAGGAATGTACAGGAGTAGATAGTTTTCTAAATAATTTGTGCCTGGGCCATGTAAAACTCTATAAACCATTGGGGGCACCTTGAACTGGAGTGAACTGTGGAACATTATTCACCTGAACTGCTATATCCTGGGCTAATTTCCAGAGGCTCATGGAGGGGCCCCTCACAAAACACTTTACAATAATCCACTCTGGAGGTAACAGCACATGTGTCAACAAAGCCAGATCTCTCCCCTTCAGGTTGGGACCAGAACTGATAAAGGAGCTTCCTTATTACAGGTATCACATGAGTGTCCAAGGTCAGTGCTGAATCTGGGATGGACCCCCACACATACCCCCAAATCTTGACTTGCAAAAGCAATTGCTGACTGGCCATTAGTTTTTTGTTGGCAAATGTGTAAACATGCCTATTTCCTTATTAGTCAGAAATTTGCAGTCAATCTTGCTTACTTTTTAAAATTTGGACCCAGAGGAGTTTAACAGGGGTTTTGAGGAGTTTAACGGGGGTTTTTTAGTCTCTTTGCAGACTAAAGCAATACATATGGACCTCATCTATGCAATGAAGCAGCAAAGCTTTTCTGGATCTCTCTATTTTAGGAGGTCATATATTCAAAAAATTGAATATCCTTCTGTTAAGCTATAAACCATATTTGGAAACCACTCAACACTGATGTCATGCACTAAGTAAAACCAAACAATCCATATTGTAATTTAGCAATAGTCTGAATGCTGCTCTCTTTTTACTGCTACTTGATCAGATCAGTTCTCCCACTAGGCTCCAGGTTTCTTAATAGTCTACAAAAGTGTTTTCAACCCGATTGCCAATATCAATTTTCTCTATTTTTCTCTCCATCATTCAGAGGTTTTTAACTTAAACTCAAGAGCCATGGTAGTGCAGTGGTTAGAAAGCAGTATTGCAGGCTAATTCTGCTGACTGCCAGCAATTCAATCTGACGGCTGAAGGTTGACTCATCCTTCCATCCTTCCAAGGTCGGTAAAATGAGGACCCAGATTGTTGTGGGCAATATGCTGACTCTAAAGTAAACTGCTTAGAAAGGGCTGTAAAACACTATGAAGTGGTATTAGGTCTAAGTGCTATTGCTACTGCTATTGCTATTGAACAACAGAATCAGAGTTCATGCTTTTCAATGTTTATTTTTAATAACTGGGAGGTGAAAAAAGCATTTCAAAGAGAATAAACCATTTCACCCTAACTCTGGCCTTAATAGACATTGCCTGTGTGATCCAAATAAGGTAAGGTGGATTCACAACAAGCCCTTTGCTCATATAAGGGACACAGTGGTAGGATTCAATTTTTTTTACTACCGGTTCTGTGGGCATGGCTTGGTGGGCATGGCAGGGGAAGGATAATGCAAAATCTCCATTCCCATCTCACTCCGGGTGAAGGATGTACTGCAAAATTCCATTCCCTCCCCACTCCTGGGGGAAGGTTACTGCAAAATCCCATTCCCTCCCCATACCGCTAACCTGCTTTCCAAGCTCCATTCTCCTGTGCAGGGCAACAAAAGAAGACACAGCCGATCAGCTGGGACTCAGGAGGCAGAGAATAGATGGAGGTGGGGCCAGTCAGAGGTGGTATTTGCCGGTTCTCCAAACTACTCAAAATTTCCACTACCAGTTCTCCAGAACTGGTCAGAACCTGCTGAATACCACCTCTGAAGGGACACCTGAATAAATGTCTTCTCCAAAAGGTGTGAATGAATCTTGTGCATGGCAGGGAGGGTAGAAAAAGGTAGGGTAGTAATACTAAAGATTTCTCTATCTGAGAAGCATACTGCTGGATGTTAATTTCCCTATCTTGCAAAGTTTTGAAAGATTACTGTCTTCTTATGTTTTAAGCAAGGATTTAATCATGTAAGGCAAAAACAAATTTCACACACCACAATCTTTTTTAATCAGCTTGCAGAGAACATACCCAGCATTCAATGTCTTTTTCCAAATGTCAAAACATTAACATTTATATATTTATTGCTAAGCTGGTGCTCTTATAAAAATGACACACGCTAATTTTAACAGAAGAGTTTTCCTTTTTAAAAAAAATGCAATATTGTCACCTGCTGTTTGCAACTGCTATTTGTTTTGTGGATTTCCAGAGTACTGTTTGCTTGTTTAAACAGTTTGTGCATTCTTTAGCAGTACTCTGTTTTTGATGGAAAATAGAATTAACTTTTTAAAATGGTGTTCTCTCACTGAGCTGAAGTGTATTAGGGCAACTCTGGCACAATTAGCTGAGATATTAGCTATGCTGCAGCAGCACCATTAAGATGACAATAACTTTTTTTATTATTATTTATTAAATTTATATCCCACCTCTCTTCCCCCATTGGGGAACTCGAAGCGGCGTACAACAAGATAAAAACAGTTGCCTATACAATATAAAATCAAAAAACTCATTCATACCGTCCAAACATACAAGAGAGAAGAACAGAGGTCTTAGTTCCATGCCTTCCAACAAAGCCAGGTCTTAACGGCTTTGCGGAAAGCAAGTAGTTTGGGGATGGTTCTAATCTCCTCAGGGAACATATTCCAGAGGGACGGTGCTGCCACAGAGAAGGCTCTCACCCGCAGACCCACCAGCCAACATTGTCTGGCCGACGGTATCGGAGCAAACCCTCCCTGTGGGATCTAACCGGGCGCTGGGAGGCATAAGGTAGCTGGACTGCAAAACCCTAGTTTAACATTAGAAGGTGGCAAAGATTGTTCTATACTTCTTTGCTGCCATCTATGGTCAGATTTTTGCAACTACACCATTATGGTTGCAACTTACACCATCTCCAAACTACAATCAGCTACAAATACATGGAAACATCAGTGAGATTACCACTGTACATCCTAATGCCTGAGCTTCAGTTCCCAGGTAATGTGATCTGCATTATGTCTCTGCTTTCAAAACTGTCAAACGCTTCAAATGGTAACAAAAATTCACAGGCAGGGCAGTCAAACCTGATATTCAGAAGCAGCACTAAAATAACTGTCAGTATAGCCTATGACACTTTACTCGGGGGCTGTCATTCATTTCAAGTTGCCATTCTTACCCTTCAGATATTTTAGGACCAGTTCAAGACTGTTGGCTGAACAGAACCTTGATTAGAGCTAAGATTTTCTTCTTAGATCTGTCTTCTAATCACAGCTAGGATGATGCCTAACATAGACCCTATTCAATTGTAGTGGGGCATCTTGTTATAAAGCTGACCTGATATTTTTAGAAGTCAGACATACCATTCCTTTATATCTTTACAGTCTTTAATATTTTATATTAGTGTGACTTGCTAGCATGGAGTTTTAACGTTGCTGCTTTTAGTTATACTTCATAATATTCTGCTGTTCTATAGTTGTAATTATATGCTTGTTTTTTTTAAAAAAATTGAATTGTTTTATCTACCATTTTGGAAATATTCCACTAGAGCATCCCAGGAACCACTAAAGAAAGTCCATTATTGTCTATATTTCTCTAATTGTGGAAAGAAAATCATTTTTTAATGGAAATATACTGGAAAAGCATGTACATTTTTAGAAGTTGCATGCATAAAAGCATGCTTTTGTTTCAAAAAGAACTTTCATCTAGGATATGTAAATTTATAAACATCAATCCAGTGGTGCTATTCTACTGGTTCAGCCTGCTTCCTTGCATACCAGTAGCACCAAAGTTCAGCTGAGACCGAACCAGTTCTCTCTGATGAGCTTTTGGGCCCGCATACCCACCCGTGCTCCCATCCTGACCTTTATTCCCTGCTTCTGAAGCACAGCTGCTTTGTGTGTCCCAGCTGACTGCCGCGCGTCAGCTGTTGAAGCTACAGGGATTGCAGAAGATGAGTAGGAAATCCTCTACGGATGCGCAAACTGCACCCACCAAGCCACGCCCACCGAACCGGTGGTAAACGTCTTTGAAACCCACCACTGCATCAATCCCATTCTTTCTTTAACTAATTTTTAAAAATTCTTGAGGAACTTACATGTTCATTAGAAAAGTTCCATTAAAAATGATGTTAGGGAATGATACAAATCAAATGTTTTAGTGATTTTTAAAAACTTCTAAAACTGCCAGTAGATCAGATTACTATTTTACTAAAATGGACATTTAGAAAGTCGTCAGGCAAAAAAAAAAATTCTCAAAAGTTCTCATAAAATTGCTGAAAGAGAATTTGAAGGAAAATTTCAGGAATTGTGCAGAGTGTAGTATTCTTGGATTTAGAAGATGAGGTGTTCACAGAACGTTGCATTTCAATGTTGCATTTTAATCTACGCTATAACCTTCTCCCAGCTAAGCTCTAACTTAACTAAGTAGTCAAAAAGGAAGTGCTGATAGCATGTTTTTGCCGTTGTAGTGTCTCTTTATGACATTTTGCTGCTAAAGCACAGCCCAAATAAAATGCCTTTTAAATACCATTTTAAAGATTGTTGTATCAAGCAGATGCCAATTTCTCCTCTTTGTTATGCCTTCATTTTTCTTCTCTCCCTAGTGGTTACCACCAGGAGCAGATCACTTTATTCTGTTGCACTAGTTCTAATCAACCACTTCCTTTTCAAATACCCTGTAGGCACGGGAATGCTTAAAACAAGTCCCTTTTTAAGGCACCAATGTTTTTAACCGAGCATAATATGAAAGTATCATTTCCACTTGACTCTGTATAACCCAGGATATTGTTCAATAAAGCTGTCAAAAGTCTGAGACCTAAGTAAATGCTGTTAATGATGCTTACCAACCCAGGGGATATTAACAACCGTACTTTGCTTCCAAAACATAAATAGATCAAAAAGAAACAACATGAGACACCCTGCCCTTAGCCATTCTTACTTTTAATCTGACTTCAATCACTGTGTGCTACCTAATAGATGATTGCAGAATGACAATCAGCATAGAAATACGCATGGAAAGAAAGACAGGTGGCAGGTTGACTAAGTAAAAGAGCTGGAAGGTAGAAACAGCAGGATCACAAGAGAAGCAGGAGATCAGAGATCTGTGACAAGGTCAATGATATCAGTGATGAATGTCCCATTTTTGTGCTGAATTCTTCAGCTACATTATAAGTAACAGCAATATATCAGAGAGCAAAGATGAATGTCAGTATCACAAAAACATTAGTGCTGCAGATTAAGCAGTAAACAGATATAGAACATTTGTAAAACAGGAAATAAGGAATCTAGCACTAGCACTTAGATTTATATACCGCTTTACAGTGCTTTACAGCCCTCTCTAAGCAAGTTACAGAGTCAGCATATTGTCAGCTTTGGAAGCCATATTGACACCAGACGCTGCCACACTGCCACATTCTTGAGCCTGGGAAAATGGGAGGGGGGAATTTCTTGGAGTGTATGTGGTTAGACATAATAACATTCTTCTTCTAAGTCAAGGTCATGTTATTCTGCACCTGGGTGAGGGGACATCTCAAGTTGGGATGGATGGTGATTGGGGCATGTGATGCGATGATGGGTGCAGGGGGTGGATTTGTAGTTTTACTTATTGCAAGGAAACCCAGAACTTTCAGATTCGGGATTCCCCAGATGTGCCAGTTTACTATCCAAATAAAACAGAACTTTTGAGAAGATGCCTGTCTCAGAGTTATTGTTTGGAGTGGAGGTTTTCTGGAACGCTGACATATATTGCCCAACAATTTAGGTCCTCATTTTAGCCACCTCGGAAGGATGGAAGGCCAAGTCAACCTTGAGCCTGGTGAGATGTGAACTGCCAAATTGCAGGCAGCCAGCAGTCAGCAGAAGTAGCCTGCAGTACAGCACTCTAACCATTGCGCCACTTGAGGCTCATCAATCTGACGGCAATTAAACATGATAAACATTTATTGTTTTGATGATGTCCAGAAAGGTTAATATGCAAAATCAACCTGACAAGCCTAAAGAAAGAAATCAATGTAGTGCAGTGATTACAGCTGGACTACGACAGTGAAGACTGATATGGGATGACTTTCAGTGGATCACTCTCAACCAAACTATCTGTTACCTTTGTGAGTGGCAATAATATGAAGGCAGAATTGCATAGCTTGTGCTCTTGAGGGAAAGACATGATATCAATCTGATCAACAAATATAAACCAATAGCAAAAAAAAGGTGCATGGACAGATTTCCACTCTCTACATTGTCATGAAACTTTTAGAAATAATAGCTGATCAAAGCCCTTAAGATCAGAACTAGGATGCATGAGAAAAATCTTTACTGTTTGCTGAGGCGGGTGGGAAATGGTTTGTTTTGCTAGATCGCACCTTAACCACTGCATCACATGACTTTCTGCATCAGACCTTCCCACATGTATTTCCTCAGCAAAGGAGAAATATACCTCATGGGATATTGTGGGATTCAGGGAGTTATTACCTTGTAGCAAGTTTTTTGTAACAACTCCCTGAATCCCATGATATCCCACGAGGTATATTTCTCCACTGGAATAGGAAAGCAATCACCTGATCTCTTGTTGAATCCAATCTAATTTCTTCTCCATTCCATCTCCTTCTTGATTCTTACTGGGTAGTTTGTTATACCAATACTCTGTCACAATTCCCAACCCAGCCATGAAATAACTTTGTGACTAATAACCAAATCTGTTGCTCAGCTGTACATGCCTCACAGGTTTACTAAGGATATAAATAAGTGGAAGAAATAGTGTATGCTGCCTGGATGAAATATAGGATTTAAATCCATTAAATAAAATATACATAATAGTTTTTAAACTGTGAAGATGCAAACTTCATATAACTCTATTGTTCAATCTATTCCAAGTGCCTGTCCATGTGATTAGTGCTAAAGCAGATGCAACTGGGTATATGGGAAAGACAACTTTGCTTTATGACTAACCCCTCTTACAACCACTACTTCCTTCAAAGCATCAATCCTGGAACAGAATGGGACTCAAAAATTCATAACTGCTCCTAGTCTTTTTGTGAGTTTTTTGTTTGTTTGTTTTGAGAGGGGTGTTTTTTAAAGGCATGGTACAATTTAACATTGTTAAATTCATGGAAAGTGGTAAGTTAATGGAGAAAGAAGTGCCAAAAAAAGACCCATTTACAGTGGCCTGGTCATATCCATAGGGCTGAAAGAACTAAAGCAGATGTCACAAGGAAAGCTGTTTGATCTCACCTAAAAGATTATAGGGAAAAACTATAACTATACTTTAGGCTTAAAAGACCTGAGTTTGCCTATAGTTACCTGGCAGCATCAGTTACTCTTTTCTCTACTGAATGACAGAAAATAGAAAGCATGAGAAAAAGTCTTTGCTTTCCTGGACCTTAATCTAAATGTTTTCCTACCACCATCTATGGGGGATTCCTAAGATCCTCTTCCCATTTATTTATGGAGTTCATCAGTTGATTTGGGGCTAGTTACTTTTTCTCAGCCTAACTCAATTTTTTTTAGAATTCTTCTGGGTATAAAATGAAAGAGAAAGCCATGATTTCCTCTATAAACTTGGTTAAGGCATGGATAAATCTGAACTTAAATAAATAAAATATGCTTTCCAAAAGTCACACACTTAGGCTATCAGTTATATTAACTTATGAAGTTAATATCTTGGAGCTTCAGGATAGAGAAATCTCACAGAAACATATACCTCCAGTTTGTAGAGTTACTCTCCATTCCTAAAATATATACATTCGCTATAGTGGTGGGATTCAAATTTTTTACTACCGGTTCTGTGTGAGTGGCTTGGTGGGCGTGGCAGGGGAAGGATACTGTAAAATCTCCAATCAGAAGTGGCATTTGCCAGTTCTCTGAACTACTCAAAATTTCCGCTACCGGTTCTCCAGAACTGGTCAGAACCTGCTGAATACCACCTCTGATTCATTACAAGACCTTTTTCTCAAATGCTCTTCAATTACTAAAGTCCTGGAAAAGAAGACTCCAGAGACAGGCTTTTGACTTTGATAATTTACAGCACAGTGGGCTTTCAAACATCTTATCATGAATATGTAGAGCCATAATTATGCAAGTTCAGTGGATATTCTAATTACTATTGTTTCAATCATAGGCTCTTCAGTCAGTTTGATACATTTGTTTATACATTACTTGAACCATATAAGTGAATGACATTAGCATGTGTTGGCCCTGGCAGTAACAATCAGTGTTGTTTCCCATTTGTTTTTTTAGGGAAGGGGCTTTTAAAAGTGGTAACAGGTGTTTATTGTAATGCAAATTGTCAATAGCTACTGTTGGTCAACACATAAATTAATTCCATCTTTACCCAGCCAGATGGTTAATTGTGGAGTAGCAGCATGAGTAAATTTAATAAGCATTCTTGCCATAGAATGTAAGGTTGTCACGTTTCTCATTCCAGCTCTCTTTTGGTTCTCTACTGCAGCTGCTAGAGTTCTCCTACAACAAAAAAATTTACCCAGTCTCTTCTTTGCTCCAGAAAACCAGGTAACATCATGTATTGACATACATTTTTAAAAATTGTCCTTCTAGGCTACAATCCAACACTTCTACCATCATTCTGTAGAGCCTTCCATGGTGGTGCAGTGGTTAGAAAGCAGTATTGCAGGCTAATTCTGCCAACTGCCAGGAGTTCAATTCTGTGTGGCTCAAGATTGACTTAGCCTTCCATCTTTCTGAGGTCAGTAAAATTAGAATCCCAGATTGTTGGGGGCAATAGGCTGATACTGTAAACCACTTAGAGAGGGCTGTAAAGCACTTTGAAGAGACATATAAGTCTAAGTGCTATGGCCATTCTCCCCACATTTAAAAAAATCATCTTGATTCAATGATGAAACAGAGAAAGTGATCTTATGGAATATACCTTGTAGAGTACAAAAATTATAATTTCTGGTACACAATAATTATGCTACCAAAAAGCTCGTTATGTTCCTTCTAGTCCTAGATTGGCTACAGATTCCTGCTTTTTGCGGGGGTGCTGGAAACCTTGAAGCCTGCAAAAGAAAATGCACATAGAGAATGAAGACATTCATGTGAATGTCAAGTTTATGTTCTTATGCATTTAACTTCCGGAGACAACTTGTTCTGTGATATTATTTTTTGTTGTCCTTTTTCAAGACAACTGGTGTGTACATGTGAATATCCAATTGACTATAAATAGCTACAAGCAGCTAGTCTTTGTATGAATAAAATATGATTTTTTTCATAGCAAATCCCAAAAGTATTTGGATTACTAATGATATATACAGTGTATATCCTTAACCATTTATTCTTAATGATTATAAAAGAAGCTATAGTTTCTTTTAAGCATACTTAAAACTTACTGAGTAAGCATAAGAACCTATGTCACACATAAAAGAAAGTCATAAAATCAGAAGCGCACAATTTGGAACTGACTTCATTCCAAAAAGTATTGGGTGGTAATAAGAATAAAAATGAAAATAGATTAACTTCATTTGCATAATTAAGCTTCTGCCACTAAATGTTGCTTATGGTACCACTTAAATCATCATATGGATAGTCTTTACTTAACAATTGGGATGGGATTTCTATCAGTAAGTTTAATTAAAATTTCAGTAGTTGTTGCTATTATTTCAGAGTTGCATAACATTTGGGGCTGCATGCATGGCTGTTAAAATAAATAGTTGATTAGTTAAAAAATTGTAACAAGTTTTAAAGGTCTCTGGGGATAATAACCCAGATGCCAAATTCATAGTAAATAAGCCATAGAGGTGGTCCTCATTTAAATCATTCAAACTTATGACAGGACAATATGTGTGGTATTTACAAACAGTCTTAGCATTTACATTAGTAGCACTATTCCCATTGTTATGATCGTAGTCCAGGCTCTCAGTGCCCAGCTCACAATTACAACATCACAGAGTCCATTGGTCACATGACCACCATTTACAACCTTCACTGCCATCTTCCCACAAGATGACTCTGTAAACCACTTAGACAGGGCTGTAAAGCACTGCGAAGCGCTATGTAAGTCTAAGTGCTATTCAGTGGTGGGATTCAAAAAGTTTTACCACCAGTTCGGTGGGCGTGGCTTGGTGGACGTGCTTTGGGCATGTGCACACACTTTGTGTGCGTGCGCATGACACACACACATTTTGGGCAGGCACAGAGGCATTCCAACTCACCTCCTGCAAACCTGCACTCTCCCAGAAGCTTCAGCAACTGCCGCGTGGCACTCTGCTATGCCGCACAAAGCAGCTGCGCTTCAAAAGCAGAGGATAAAGGTCATTATGGGAACCTGGGCAGGCGGTGGGCCCAACTGCAAAGCAGCGGAGAGAACTGGTCTCTGCTGCTCATCGCCACTACCAACTCAGCAGAACTGGGCCAAAACGGTAGAATACCACCACTGATGCTATTGCTATTGCATTATGACTGCCATAGAAACTCCAGTCCAATTGTTAAGAAAAGACTACTTGTATGGTGATTTCAGCAGAAGCTTAATTATTGAAGAGAGAAGAGCCATACAGGAAAAGGCATGGTTGCAAGGAGGGAGGAGCATAACAGTAATAGATGGAGATCAGGAATTTTTAGGATTTAAAGGAAAGCATTTGATTTTTTTCCCCCAACTGTTTTAAGCCTATTAATCCTAGAACTCATACTACAATGTTTTTAATGCTATAAATGGCAGTCATGCTACAAATCATGCTGTTCATAATTACAAATCTAAGATTTGTAACTGCAGGAGGCAAGCATGCTATACTGGAGCTGCGGAATGTATCTTCATATAACACATGAAGTCAACTTGTGTATTCCTTACAATAATTACACAATTAACTCCCAGAATAGTTTAACCATAGTCTAAGGCTATTATATGTGGCCTCAAAAAATCTGGATGACTGCTGTGTACTAAGAAGAAAGAGAGTTTTCCCTCTGGTCCGCCGATCAGGTGGGAAAATACTGAAAGCTGATTGGTTGACCCATCTGACAGCTCCTATAAAAGGAGAACTGTCAGACAGGGTATTTTGCTGGGTTGCTGTTACCAAATAAAGAAGTTCTGGCTGTTACATCGAGTCCATGTCTTCCTTTGCCACAACTTAACAATGACCATAAAGGAAAACCAGGAATCCAGGGTTTTTTTTCTGTAACTCTTTATTGCAATGTGGCCATCAATTGTTCAATTCTTCTTTAAATTATGCTTTCTGGTAACCAGGCTAAGGACTTTTGCTTGACATGTAATTTTGAAGAGATGAATGCCTTTCCTGATCAATCCATCACTTCAGCACAACTTTTCTATACTTTCATTGAAAAGGATGCACAGTTTAAGCAGTCAGAAATATTTTATTTATACCTCTAATGAAGATAGATGGGAGGCTTCATAGAAGTTGAATTCTCCTGCCTTTATCCTTTAAACAAAACAGCTGCTACTGCTTGTTAAGCAAACTCTACATTCAAATCAAATTGTGTCCAGTCTAAATTTTCATAGATTATAATACAGATTGATTTCTCTATAAGAATTAGGTCCCTTTCGCTTTACTTAAATTTAATTCAGGCAGTCACTATAATATCCTTTATAAATATATGGGGGAGGGAGCATCCTTGATGTATTCTGCCTAGTGTGAGGATAACTATTTGCAAGTGTCTGTTACATGAATGATAAAAACTGCCATTTATTTTGTGAAAGTTATCTCCTTTTTTATTTTATTTTTATGCTAATTTCAGATGTGCAAATGCAGATGTGCCTAAGTTAATGTGCAAAAGAAATTCATATTAGGAGTTTTATATTATCTGAATGGAGACTCCATTACAGTTACTATATCTGAGTGGCAAAAATGCAGATAATAGCCAATAGAGGACAGCAAAATGTTTTTGCTCTCTCTTTGCTGCGTCTAGTGGTTAAACTGAGCTTGCAGCCTACATATTTCTGTACAGGCAGTCCTTGCTTAATGACCACAATCAGGACTGGCAACTCCATTGCTAAGCAACATGGCACTAAGTGAAACGTCACATTACTACAATGGACTTATGACATCACTTCCCATTCAGCTATTAAGCAAGCCATAGTTGGTTGTTAAGCAAGACAACACATGGCTGTGGTTTGCAATTTTACCGCCAGTTTCTCCATTGACTCTGCTTGTTGCCAGTTATAAAGGCAAATGGTGATCACATGACCATGGGACACTGCGATAGCCATAAATACCTGCCTTGCCAATGCCTACCTTGCAAAGTGCCTGAATGTTGAAGTATTTTACCTCAAGGTACTTGAATAAATGATCTTCCCAACATCAGGTCTTATTTGCTTTATCTACTTCACCACATTGCTCTATATTAGGAGTGTCCAACCTTGGCAACTTTTAGACTTAGCTCACTGAGGAATTCTGGGAATTGAACTCCACAATTCCTCCAAAGTCTTAACGTTGCCAAAGTTACACACTCCTGCTCCATATCTTAGAACAAGTCAATATGACAAAGCTTTTTTTTCCTTATAAGTACGATGTTTACATGCACCTATAAAACAATGTTTAGAAAATTATGTCAGGAAATGTTAATTGCTTAATTAAAAATCTTTCCATCAGTTAAATCACATCACAGCAAACTACATAACAGATAACAGATAATCAGAGTTGGAAGGGACCTTGTAGGTCATCTAGTCCGACCCCCTGCCCAAGCCGGAGACCCTACACCATTTCTGCCAAATGGCAGTCCAATTTCTTCTTGAAAGTCTCAAATGATGACACTCCCACAGCTTCCGAGATCAAGCTGTTCCATTGGTTGATTTTCTCACTGTTAGAAAGTTTCTCCTTATTTCCAGGTTAAATCTCTCCTTGTTCAGTTTCCATCCATTATTCCTTGTCTGGCCTTCTGGTGATTTAGAAAATAGTTTGACCCCTTCCTCTCTGTGACAGCCCCTCAAATATTGGAAGACTGCTATCATGTCTCCCCTGGTCCTTCTCGACTAGCCATGCCCAGTTCCTGTAACCATTCTTCATATGTTTTAGTCTCCAGTCCCCTAATCATCCTGGTTGCACTTCTCTGTACTTTTTCTGGAGTCTCAACATCTTTTTTATACTGTGGTGACCAAAACTGGATGCAGTACTCTAGATAACACGTATAGCTTATTGCTGCTATTGATATTATGTACCTGTAATATGATCAGAAAATACCAAATATCCTCATAGATAAGCTAAGCATTTTTTAATATACACCCCCAAAGTTAAGTACCTGCAAGTACCCATATGCTTGCAGATAAGCCCACCTGTGGATAAATTGACCTTCCAATTTTTAACCAAAAATTGTGCTTCCCATAGATAAGCTAACTGTAAAAATTGAAGCATTCACAAAAGGTCATATTATCTACTGACTTGAACACTGGGCCCTATCTAACAAAATGAAATTCAAGGGGTGAGAAATGTATGGTTTTACACTTAGACAAGAGAAATCAAATTTACAGGTACAGATTAAGTGAAACTTGGCTCAATGGCAGTAACTGTAAGAGAGAGGTTTTTCAGTGGAAAGTCACTTAAATATGAGCCAGCAGTGGGTTGCAGCTGCCAAAAAACCAATGCAATCCTAGGTGACATTTACAGAGAGATAGAATCAAGATCACACGATGTGTTAGTACCACTTTATAATGCCTTGATAAGACCACACTTGACATACTGCATCTAGTTTTGGTCACTACAATATTAAGATGTTGAGACGCCAGAAAGAGTGCAGAGAAGAGCAACAAAGATGATTAGGTGCCTGGAAGCTAAAACATATGAAGAACAGTAGCAGGAATTAGGTATGTCTAATGTAGTGAAAAGAAGATCCAGAGGTGACATGATAGCAGTGTCCAATATTTGAGGGGCTGCCACAAAGAAGAGGGGATCAATCTATTTTCCAAAGCATCAAAATGTTAAGCAAGAAGCAATGGGTGAAAACTAATCAAGGAGAGAAGCAACCAAGAACTCAGGAGAAGTTTCCTGACAATGAGAACAATTAATCAGTGGAATGACTTGCCTTCAGAAGTTGTAAGTGCTCCATCACCAGAGGCTTTTAAGAAGAGATTGGTCAGCAGAATCGTATATGGTCTCCAGCTTGGGCAGGGGGTTGGAGCAGATAACCTCCAATGTTCCTTCAAATGTTGTTATTCTGTATTCTGTATAAATCCAAGTCCCTTCCAACTCTATTGTTTTCTTATTCTGTTATCCAGAAGAGGTGCATTTTTCAAAATACTTGGTTGAAAACTTGAGTGTTGCCTTAACTGTGGATGGGCATATCTGAGAGCATGTACGGTATATGAAACAGAAAACATCAAAAGATCTAGGCAGTTCATAAAAAGCAAGAGTTGAGATTGGTTAAACTGAGAAAGCCAATTCCAAGATAATAAAACTGTGAATTCTGGTATTAATGTCCTGGTTAGAGCACATGATGATCTCTTGTCATTTTGAAAAGTTTCACGCTGACAAGAAGTTCCTGGTGAATGGATATGAATACACTCATCATTAGGGAAATTCAAAGTATCCTGCTCCAAAGTTAAAATACTCTAGGGAGTCCCATAATAGATTGTTTTTCTTCTGAACCACAGCAATCTGCATCTACTAGCTTTCTGGAAATAAATAGTAAGGAAAAACCAGGTAGGTTTGCTGGGCTCTAGATGTAGCTTGGCTAACAAGTACTTCTGAATCAATGCATCACTATACTGACCTTGAGTTGAACAATGATTGAACATATAAATCATATGGATATCTCTTTGGAGATATCATGTTGGGGAACAAGCAACCAATGATAAACCAGGAACTTAACTGCCATATGTCAAGCCAGTCATTATAAAGGAATAATGAAGAGGACACAACATAACCTATGGATAACTTCTCATATTTTTCCTGCTGAGAAGAACTAGCCTTCCACGGTGCTTAAAAGTTTTATCCTAGGACTCCTATGCTTCAGTTAACCAGGCTATGCACAGTCAGATATTTGTAGCTCCTATAAGGCTGCCACTTAAGATAAATGGTTCATTTATTTGTGTTTGAAATACTTCTTATGGGGAAAAATCAATACACAAAACATCAAGCTTACAGTATATGCAGGTACAACTTGCAAAGCACTGTGCCACTGGCCATGTAAAACAATTCAGCAAACCTTGGAAAGTTCTGGAGGAAGAAACTTGAAAATTGCAGCATTGGGCTGATAAGCTGTTTTGACTTGTGGGCTTACAAAAAGCATGGTCTTAAAAGCAAAAGACGACTGTGTTCACATGAAAAGTGTTTACCTTTTATTGTAGCTACCTTTTAATCTGCAGTGAAGTTCAGTTTCTGCAACTAATTAACTAATGGCTGTTTGGTTCAGCAAATCAATACAGTCAGACATAAAGCTACAGGTAAGAATGTTGTCATACAATGCCCTCTATGTATATGATTAATTGCACAAGACAGCAACATATTAGAACTTGACTTCATTACAACTTAAACAGAGCTGGACACTGCTATTCATATTCACAATATGATGGATATACTTAATCAGTAGTACTAGTGGTCTAATTAATTTCTCATTAAACTTTATAACCTTGGAAAGCCCATTAAACACTAATGAATACATTCTTTCTTCACAGTGTATGCAAATCATATTTAAGCTTTGTGTGCATTTATGTCCACCTTGGAAAAAAAAACTTTTGAGGACTTTTGCAGACTTCTCATTTTTCTTACAAAGAAAACAAAACCTCAGAACTCCAGGAACATTCTCCTCAAGAAAACAAATTGGCAATATGTCTTAGGCACTGCTAAATACACTCTACTGTACTTCATTTCCAAATGACATTTTTCTGAGCCAATCATTCCTCAGGTTTCCTTACATTGGAGATTTGATGTTTTTTCCCTCAGTTTAAGAGCAGAGATTCTGATAGTAATAGTGAAAACATTTTAGTCAGCTTCAAAAAGTACTTTATTGAAAAAGCAGCACTTGCCCTTGGTTATACAATGTGTATTTAGGAGTAGAGAAAGGCAGATTTAAGTTAAGCCTTTATTTCTGGAAGAAAAAACAACCTTGACCTGTGGACCTTCTATTTCCTTCACAAGTATCATAAATATTTTCATAAATAACCTAGATATTAAGGTCTGGCATGGGTTTGAACAAAGCTCTCTATAGAACTCAAAAAAATGTAATTTTGATTTTTTAGCAGAGGGCACCCAGTGCTATTAAAAGAATATTAGTAATAGCTAAAAAAATTAAAAATCTATTATCTTTGTCAAAAAAAATATCAGTAGTAATATATTAACAATCAGGAGCAAGCTGCCTTTCCTTCATAAAATACCCCTTTAAGACTCTTTACACTGAAAGAGTGCATGTAACAAATCCAGAACCTCTCCACACACAAATACACCCCATGGGATTTACCTATATGTAGGCTTCTAATCCAAAAATAGATTCCTTGACAGAATTCTTATGTTGTCTGTTAGACTACTTCATTATAAATCATAATAAACTATTCCTGAAAAGAACAGTTTCTAGTCCAAACTGTTACTAGGAAAACTGACAGTATCTGCAGTTTTTTATTGAAAATTCACTTATTAGATGTGGATCTAAAATGGTTCCATTGACCTATAAATCACAGCTGCTTGAGATAGATAGCTGGGTAGATAGATGGATGGATGGATGGATAGGTAGGTAGGTAGGTAGGTAGGTGGGTGGGTGGGTGTGTAGATAGGTAGGTGGGTAGATGGGTAGGTAGATGTGTAGGTGGGTAGGTAGGTAGGTAGATGGATAGATGGGTAGGTAGGTAGGTGGGTAGGTAGGTAGAAGAACATACCAGGAAAGAGCCATTTTCTCTCTCTCTCTCTCTCTCTCTCTCTCTCTCTCTGTAAAATAGATTATTGTGGTGGCCTTCAGAGTTGAACATGAGCCTCGGAAGAAGGTACTTTAATAATAGCTAAAAGGAAATTAATATGACACAAGGGAAGCATGCATAGGTTAATTTGCACACAGAGCATGATTTTCTCATTGCAGAAACAATTGCTCAAGTGAAGCTATTTCCAACCATATCAACCGTATGTTCTTCAGTTGACTGGCTAACAGATTAAACATGATAGAGTTGAAACAGTGGGAGTGTGTTTTTTTTAACTAGGCTCGACAAAGTTAATGTTACACATTTTAATCTCCATGAAGCACATAATTAGCTATCACACAGTAAGCAGTTTAAATTAAGCAACAGGTTGCCTGTCAAAACAGACAGCTGGTAATCAGAAATCACCACCATTTCTCTTATGGGTACGTTCGTATCGTTCTACTACTTCATATCCATTACCAATCTTTTGCTTTTAATTTTTTTCTTCTTGGCTTTAAACTAGAAACAATGTTTTGGATTATGCTTCTGCATTAAGAAATGTAAAAGAATTCTTCCATAAATGTTACTGGAAATGAATCCACATCCATTTTCATTGAACTTTACAGAAGGATGAAAACTAGAAGCAAAGTTTACCAGCGTTAATCAATTCCATCGAAAATGAGGGGGTGCAAATTAGGTAGGCCATCTCTTTTTATCACCTTCTTCTCATTATTCAGCATAAGTACACAAAAAGTGTTCATTGTGTCAGAAAAAAAACTACTGTAATCCAGTCCTATTCGTAGAAGAGATAGGCTGTCTAGCTCTTTATTGGTCCTACAGAATTCTATCTAACAATTGTTACAAATTCAGCCAATTCTGATGGCAAGATTACTATTCTTTTACTTTGTTTTTAAATTGGTTTCCATCATTCCAGATAAATACCAGAACGAGTATGATTATCTGGATTTTTCATTAGGTTCGACTGGTTGTCACGTCCAAAAGTGTCATGCCTCAGATTGCTGTCCCCTGTATCTTATTTGCTAAAGACATACAAAGAAAGACCTTCAAAGAAGATGTGAAGGATACTGTTGTGGTTCGCCAGCAGCAGGTGCGGACAGCTGAGGTCTTGCAGAGTGAGGACTCAGATGAGGGGCCTGCGTGTGATGCAGGGATAGGGCCAGGACCATCAGGGAGTGGAGTGCTGCCTTCGGAGATTGAGGAGGCTGGCAGCAGTGATGAAGAGGTCCCTGAGGAGCCTGTGCCCAGTGTGCATGCATGCAGGACTGCTCAAAGGAAAGAGCAGCTGCAGCAGCATGGGCGACTCGGGAGTAAGGCTGCAAGGTAATGGCCTCTCCCTTAAAAGATAAAAGCCAGCTGAGAAACTGGAGTTCTTTTCAGGAAGCAAAGAAGTTTTTGTACTCAAGCCTTGTGTACGTATGGAGTATCTTGGTTGGTGTTTGGAGACTCTTTGTGTTTGAAATATTTCTTAGTAACTTTATCTTGTGTTCTTGGCAGCCTTGCACAACCTTGGCAAAGCTCTTTCTTATCAGAGACAATTAGTTTGAAACAGCCTTTTAACTGTGAAAGAACAGAATTAGTAAAGAATCATTAAAAGGTTTTGCTGTTACCTCTATTTCGTGTTTGTTTCCTTGGAACAAGATTTGGGTCAGAACAGATACTTTGCATTCACAGAAGGACACACACCCCTCCTATTTTACATTGATAACTGAAGTTACCTTAATGCTTCAGGTGATAGTGGGCTCCTAATTACTAAAGTAACACTAATAAAGGCATAAATACTAGCTGGAGTTCTGCTGAATATTTTATCAGTGAAAGTTGTATAGAGAGGTATCTGTAGGTTCCAGTGCAATAATTCAAGTAGCTCCATCCCTTTTGTATATGCTGACAACACATGTGCAAATGATGTGAGTGTTGCAATGGCAAGGTGCTTCTTTTTACATTTCACATACTCATACCTGCCCACACACCATGTGTATGCACTGTGTTTATCAGGAAACATTCCCTTGAAAATGAATGAAATTTTCTTGCTAAAATAATTTGACATTGCAATAATAAGGAAATGCTTCAACGTTGACATATTCAGACTGATCTACACATCCCTGATGAGGACTGAACATCCCAAACATCTCATAACAATCAGAGAATGTAAACATTTCATTCTTCAGACATTCTTAGATAAATGAGGGAAATAAAACCATTGGCAGGAAATGCCATATTCATGGCATTCTCAAAAGCCCATCTGCATACTAGTGTCTTGTTTCACAAATGAAGCACCGAGAGATTACAGTGGTGCATCTTCACTTAGAAATGGGAAATGCCGAGACAAATCAAGCAGTAAATCCATATTGGACAATGACAAATTGATTCTGAAATCATGGTTTGTTTGTTTGTTTTACAATCAGTTATTGCTACAGTGATTGATAGCTTCAAATTTCCATAAGAACAGGAAATCTATTTCAATGCAGATTTAGGCTTATATACTGCCTCATAGCGCTTTACAGAACTCTATGGTTTACAATATAAGCATTATTTGCATATTGCCCCTAACAATCTGGCTCTCATTTTACTGACCTCAGAAAGATGGAAGGCTGAGTCAACCTAGCACTCCATCAGGATTGAACTCCAGACTGTGGGCAGAATTTGCTTGCAATACTGCACTTTAACCACTGCACCACCAGGGTTCCTTTATATCTTTCCCTGTATTTATTTTTCTAAGGAAAGTTCAAACCACCTTATGCTATTATCTGTGAGTGTGGGTGTGAGAGAGAAAATTTCAAAAGCAAGTATGACATTATGTATTTTTATCACTGTATTTTATTTTGATACTTTAAAGATTAAATTAAAGTTACTATAGACATACCTCAGAGATATTGTGAGTTTGATTCCAAATCACTGCAATAAAGTGAATAATGGAATAAAGTGAACCACATAAATTTTTGGGTTTCCTGGGGGTATATAAAAGTTATATTTACCCTATGCTGTGTCCATTAAGTGTGCAATAGTGTTATGCCTAAAAAAAACCCAATGTGCCTACCTTAATTAAAAAATACTTTATTGCTAAAAAATATGGTAATCATCCTCTGAGCCTTCAGCAAGTCATAATTTTTTTGCTGTTGGAGAGTCTTATAAAAAAAAGCAATATGCAAAGCACAATTAAGCAGAACGCAATAAAACAAGGCATGCCTGTATTGAGAACTTTTGTGAATTACATTCTCCAAATGTTACAGGATTGTTAGCATGATTTTTTTTCAGATTATTATTGTTTGCTGTATATTGCTTAATAAATGGGTTGAAAATACAGCTATTAAACTCCGGGATTTTTTTTTACAGAATACAAAAACAATAAGCTATTTGTCATGCACATAATTTTATATACAGTATATGTTGGAGGAGCCTAGAAAAAGGCATCCTTTTTTATGCAGTTTAATAGAATAAAATAAATCCAATAAAAATGGGATATTCAAGCCAGGCAAAAGATAAAATATTTGTAGATTATGCACAGCATAACTTTGGAATTCACTATCATGGGATATGTTGCTGACTGTCATCTTAGCTGACTTCAAAATCATGGAGATCAATTCATGCAGGAGCCATGAATTGGGCCCTCTGAGTAGTCCCCATGGTCCCCATGCAGTTTAATTTCCAAAAACAAATACTCGAGTTACGACCGTAATTGAGCCCTGCAATTATAGTCATAAGTCATGACAATCATAAAACCGGATCACCACGTGACTGGATCCAGTTTTACAACCCTTTTTTGCAGCAGTTGTAAAGCAAATGCTGTGGTTATTAAGCAATCCCATGGTTCACTGTGGGGCGTGTTTCACCAGAAACCAAAAGTAAACACTGGTTTCCAGTAGAAATGTCTTAAATCATAATCATGTGACCAGGAGGTGCTGCAAATGGCTGCGAATGTGGGCTGGTTGCCAAGCACCCAAAATGCAGTCATATGACCCCAGGAGAGCCCGGACATTGGAACTTTGAAACCAGTTCATAAGCCCTTTTTTCAAGGTCCACCATAAATTCAAACAGGCCCCAAGCAAGCAGAGGTGGTATTCAGCAGGTTCTGACCAGTTCTGGAGAACCGGTAGTGGAAATTTTGAATAGTTTGGAGAACTGGCAAATACCGCCTCTGACTGGCCTCACCCTCATCTATTCTCCGCTTCCTGAGACCTAGCTGATCGGCTGGGTCTTCTTTTGTTGCCCTGCACAGGAGAATGGAGCTGGAAAGCAGGTTAGTGGGGTGGGAAGGGAATGGAGATTTTACAGTATCCTTCCCCTGCCATGCCCACCAAGCCACACCCACAAAACCAGTAGTAAAAAAAATTGAATCCCACTACTGCAAGCGAGCAGTCATAAGTTGAATGCTACCTTTAAAGACATGGCTCTCCAGCCAAACATGTGTAGAACAAAAGCCATTCTAGAAGAATCCACTACTATTTTTCTTTATTGTTTATAACATTAAATTTAATGTTATAGTTATTGTTTTTAAGAAGTGATGTCTTTATCGTGATTGCTTTATTCAGATTTTCTACTGTTCTCTTGTACATTGCTCTAGGCTATTCTGGAAAGAAAGTACAGGAAAAAAAATACATTTATTTTTAAGAGAAAAAATAATCAAGTTACTTGGACATATCTAGGTCAAATTATGAATTTCCTAATTGGGTACACTTGCTTTCAAAAGCCTTCAGGCAGCAGTTCTCAACCCTGGAAACTTTAGGATATGTGGATTTCAACAACCAGAATTCCCCAGCCAGCATAGCATCATGGGCGTTGAAATCTGTATATTTTAAAGTACCTAAAGCTGAGACACACTTCCTTAAAGTATATCTTGAATGTAATATTACCTTTCCAAATTTACATTTTAAAAAATCTGTAGTAGAACTTACTTAAAGCATTCTCTTTACTCCAGAGCAGATTTTGCCAGAACTTGTAAATTTCATAGATTTAGAACTATAACACATTCATTTGTAAAGAGCTACAGATTGTGCAGGCGAGTGCATTTATAGTTTGTAATTCAATACTTCTGGAGCATGACAAGTCAAAAATTCTGTTGAGATATTTCCCAAAATATCTAATGCATTTAACCAAGTAAAAAGCAAACGTAATGCTAAATATTTTGTACAGCCAGTGTTGCGATTCAATTTTTTTTTCTACCGGTTCTGGGGGGGCTTGGTGGGCAGGGCAGGGGAAGGATACTATAAAATCTCCAGTCAGAGGTGGTATTTGCTAGTTCTCCGAACTACTCAAAATTTCCACTACTGGTTTGTCTAGAACTGGTCAGAACCTGCTGAATACCACCTCTGACTAGGATGATTCATGCAGTCCCGTGATATATCTTGAGCTACTAAAAGACAGGAATTTGGGAAAGTGCAAATTGTAATTGTAGCTGTTTTGTTATGTTGTTCTTGTGTTGATTTTTAAAAATTGTGATAGGTTTTATTTGACTATGTCCAAAAGTCCTTATGATTATATTTTTATGCTATCCAGTCAATCACTCCATCAATCATGTTCCAGTCAGTTGTAAAATATAGCACATTTGATTTTTAGGCTGTCAAAAATTTAACAGCAAGTATGTGTTACCTTACCAGTCTTATAGACACAGAACTACAGCAAGCTAAGAAAGGACCTTTGTTTTGCTAAGAATTAATGCAGTGTTGAAGATTCCATATTTATCTTCTGAAAAAAAATATAACACACCAGAGTAATGGCTTTTTGATAATGTATTTTGATTTATACACATTCATAAACAGTGATTGTGTTCCAAAAGAGAACAAGACATGTAATTTCAGGTTGTTTCTGAATTACAACTATTTGTTTAGCAATCATTCGAAGTTACAGTGGCATTGAAAAAAGTGACTTATGACCAGTCCTCACACTTACAACTGTTGCAGTAGTCTCACGCCCACAAGATCAAAATTTGGTTGCTTGGCAACCAGCACATATTTACCATGATTGCAGGATCCCAGAATCATATGATCACCATTTGCAACCTTCCCAGTAGCTTCCAACAAGCGAAGTCAATGGGAAAAGCCAAATTTGGTTAATGACTTCTTGATTCATTTAATAATTGCAGTGATGCACTAAAAAAAACCATGGCAAAAAGGCCATAAAATTGTGTGTGGCTCACTTAACAACAACATAGCAACAGAAATTCTGCTCCCAATTGTGGACGTAGATCAAGGACTACCTGAATGACATTCCAGGTTACCACCTTGAAGAGTGAAAATGTTTTTGTCACTTAGCCTCTAAATTGAAATGTGTCATGTGTGTACACAAAAGAGTCAAAGAAGAATTTTGAGTGGCCCATTCACTTTTGTATTGTACATCATTTTCACATTATTTATATATTTTAAGTATTTCCAATGTCTTTAACAGATCCTACAGCAATGCTCAGGCTCTTATAAAATTTAAATACCATCATTAAGAGCAATAATATTACAAAATAAGAGGCTTCTACAACTACCCAACCAAAATAATTGAAAAGGGAAACATCTAACATAACTGATATAAAACCCCTAAGAAAAAGACTAGGGAATGACCAACTAGATCTCTAATTTTTTATATATAGGTTTTTCAAAACCTCCTCATTTGCTTCGGCTTTTAATAGAATGGTGGTTTTTTTTCACGTATGAAACATTTAATTATTTATGCTGTTTCCATTCAGTTTTCAACTTTCACTTGCTTTGACTGATTCCTTCATGAGATTTTATGAGCTTGTAACTATAATATGTTTTAAATGGCAATTTTGAAGGCAATTAAGAGATGTATTAAGTCACAAACCAGCAGATCTTTTGGACAAATATTCTTTGCAACTTGTCCTGTTAGTTAAGACTGGTGTAAGCCAAGTCCAAAATATCTAATGGGTAGCAGGTTGACTACCCATGATGAAATAAATAGTCAAAAGCCAAATTTTGATTTGACAGCAAAGAAAGTTCCAAAACGAGTCATTGTACCCCATTAGCATTTATACATTATGAATCTTTTCCTGGTGACTTTCAGATGTGGAGGACTTCAAAGTCAGTAATCCTATGCTGGCTGGTCATCATAGGAACTGAAATCCATTAAATATCAAGTCTGTGATATGGATACTGTTAAGTTTGCATGAAGAGACAGACACGGAGTGCTTCAAGCTCTTTTGTTTATTAGTGACTACAGCTCAGAACGGACCCAC
Source organism: Naja naja (assembly GCA_009733165.1). NCBI lineage: Eukaryota > Metazoa > Chordata > Lepidosauria > Squamata > Elapidae > Naja > Naja naja. Next base: position 26,715,449 of record CM019153.1, read on the forward strand.
TTTGGCTGGGCTGCGGCTGCTACTTATAGCCGGCAGCCGCAGCTGACAGCCAATCAGAGTGCATGGTTTTCCCACACTTTCTAAACCAATCATTTCCAACACTTTACAAGAACAATTCAAACTAAACCAATGATTTCAAACCTGCATACATAACACCCCTCCCCACTAGGTTCAGTCCATACTCAAACCCCAATCTATCTAATGTATTCTTTTAAATAGGTGGGGCTCTTACGTGTATGTTGAGACCTACGTGGTTCAGATGTTTTAAGGTTCTCACCTTGTGAGAGAGGAAATGTGTCTGCTGACATTTCCTTACTTGGACTTCTAGTAATGGTAGAACCTGTTTGGTTACTACAACCTGGTCTCTCCTCCCAATCCATCTCCAACCCATGTCAGCACCCAAATCAGGTAGTGGTGTGCAATCTTCCATTTGTAAAAATGGTTGTTGGCACTGTGGCAGGTTTTGAGGTGATTCCTGTCATGTTAGCTCGTTACACATGGGGTTGATTCTTGCTTGCTGATTATCCTCATAATCCTCCCCTTCCCCCTAGAAGAGGCAGTAGGTATGGGAACCAGGGAGGAGCAATGGCGATGCTCCTGAGGTAGTCTGGATCTTAGCTGATCAATATGCCTGCTCCAGAGGACACCGTCTTCCGTTTGTACCCTGTAAGACCTGGGGCCTGTGATTTGGGTTATCTCAGCAGGAATCCATAATGGTTCACCCATAAGGTTCTTAACGCAAACAGAATCACCCACAGTGAATGTGCGAATTTTGCTAGTGGAATCTAGTGGTGCGTTGAGTGCGTAAGTGGGATGAAGGCAGTCAAGGGGAGACCTGAGTTTCCTACCCATCAACAATTCAGCTGGGGTTAAGTTAGTTGAAGGGTTGGGAGTGATATGCTGGACACTGAGTAGTTTTTCAACTTTCTCAGTGATGTCCCCTGGACCCAATTGCTGAAGTTTTTCCTTGGTAAATCGTACCATACGTTCAGCCCGGCTGTTAGCTGAAGAATGCTCAGGGGCTGTCAGGGCATGTCTGATACCCTGCTGTGCTAGATATGATTCAAAAAGGTTGGATGTAAATTGAGGACCGTTGTCAGAAACAAGAACATCAGGTAACCCATGAGTTACAAAAAGCTTTTTAAGCTGTTTGATGACAGCTTCAGTTGTGGTGGATGCCATAGGGATAACCTCTAGCCATTTGGAATATGCATCTACTATAATAAGGAAAGTGTGCCCTCTGGTGGGCCAGCAAAATCAATGTGAATCCTGGACCATGGGCCCCTAGGACATTCCCATTCCTGTGTGGGGGCGAGAGGTGGGGCAGGCCTGATTACCTGACAGTTGGGACAAGATGCAACCCAGTTTTCAACCATTTTGTCAATACCGGGCCACCATACATAACTCCTGGCCAATCCCTTCATTCTGACAATTCCCAGATGACCCTCATGTAACATTTCCAAAACCTCTTTTTGTAGTTTTACAGGAATAATCACCCTGTTACCCCACAAAATACATCCTCTTAACACAGATAATTCAGTTTGCCTGGATTTAAAAGGTTGGGCAAGTTGAGGTAGATCTTGAAGTGGCCAACCCTTCTTAATCCAGCCTATAACAGGAGCCAATAAAGTGTCTTTGGCAGTCTCTCTGGCAATTTCAGCAGCATGTACTGGAAGCTTGGCAACAGTTTCTAGAAAAAAGGTGTGAGTCTCAGAAACAGGGTCCTCAATGTGTGAAGGAAGTGGGCAGCGACTCAAAGCATCTGCATGCCCAATGTCTTTACCAGGTCTGTGGATCAGTTTGTATGAATAAGCAGCAAGAAATTCGGTCCATCTCAGCATTCTTGGTGACAGGATCGTGGGCGTTGGTTTGTCCCCTGCCACAATGCCTAAAAGAGGTTTGTGATCTGTGACAACAGTAAATGTTCTCCCATATAGATACTCATGGAATTTCTTGACAGCTGCTACAATTGCCAAGGCTTCCTTGTCCAGTTGGCTGTAGTTCCTCTCTGCTTTGGTCAAGGTGCAAGAGTAAAATGCAATAGGAGCTTCCCTCCCGCTGGGAAGCCTGTGGCTCAAAACCCCCCCCACTCCAAAGGGGGATGCATCACAAGTCAGTACAACAGGCAAATTCTCAGAGAACTGTATCAGTACAGCATCAGACGTGATTAGTCTTTTAATATTGTTAAATGCAGATTGTTCTTTTCTGCCCCAGACCCATGCAGACTTTTTGTCTAATAATCTGTGCAGTGGTTCTGCAATGGTTGCCTTCTGAGGTAGGAACATATGATAGAAGTAAATGAGTCCCAAGAATGCTTGTAAATCTGTTTTGCATTTGGGCCTGGGGGCTTCTTTGATTGCCTGAACTTTGGCCTCTGTGGGGTGGATGCCATGTTTATCTATCATGTAACCCAAGAATTCTACTTTATCTGTTCTAAGTGTGCATTTTTCTTCTTTGACTATTAACCCCGCTTTTTTGAATCTGATCAAGACTTCTCTGAGTCTCTCTTGTAACTGAGTGTCATTTTCAGCAGAAATTAAAATGTCATCAAAATAAGGCACCACCCCTGGCAACCCTTGTAACATTCTTTCCATAAGGCTTTGGAAGATGCCAGGTGCCACGCTTACTCCAAATTGCAACCTTTTGCATTTGAAAGCACCTCTATGGGTCACAATGGTTTGGGCTTCTGCAGTGGCATCATCAACTGTTAATTGTTGATATGCCTGTGCCAGGTCCAATTTGGCAAAAACTGTGCCCCTCCAAGAGAATGTAATAAATGATGCACTACTGGAACTGGATATGCGCTCTGTTGTAGCGCATGGTTCAATGTCCCCTTGTAGTCTCCACAGATTCTTACAGACCCATCAGCCTTGACTGGTGTGACTATGGGTGTCTCCCACCTGGAGTGGTCAGTGGGCTCTAAAACCCCTTGGGCTATTAGTTTATCCAATTGTGCATCAATTTTTTCCTTTAATGCAAATGGAACCCTTCTGGGTTTTAAATGGATTGGTTGTACCTTGGGATCTATGTTAAAGGATATAGGGGTCCCCAAGTACTTGCCTAATCCGTCACTGAAGACCTCTGGAAACTCAGACTTCAAGGCCTCTTCCCATTCAGTGTTGCTCACGTGATTGATGCCAGTCACCTCGATGCCCAGCAGGTTGAACCATTCAAGGCCCAGCAGACTTGGGTGGTCCTTGTCCACGATGGTCAGTGGTAGGAGCTTGGTGTGGCCCTTGAATTTCACATTGAATTCTCTTGTTCCAACTACTGGAATCTTGTTCCCTTGGTAGTCTTTAAGAGTCAATGCTTGCTTCTTGAAGTGATTCTTTTGGATGTTAGGAAGTAGTCTGTGAATAGTGTCCCATGACACCAAGAAAGGTATGAGACTGAGTCCACTTCCATTTGGCAAGGCCTTCCTTCAATAAGTACCTTGACATGCACTTTTCTGCTTTTTAAGGGAGAAGAATGACCAATAGTTACTGTTCTTCCCATTTGCTTCTGTACTGCGCCCCATTTTCTCACTGAGGTTGTTAGGCTTGAATTCTTTGTCTTTGCTTGCAGCAAACTTCCTTCTGTTGGGTGGAGTTCTGGATGATTTGCAGACTCTTGCTAGGTGTCCTCTTTTATCACAACGGAGGCAAATGGTGTCTAAAAACTTGCATTCAGTGCGGGGGTGGCTTCCCCCACAACCTCTGCAGTAGAAATCTTGCCTGTTCCTACCCAGGTATTTCTTTTTCTGCTCCATTCTGAGTCTGTAAATTCCCTCTTCCACCTCACTGCAATCTGACTCAGAATCTAGGTCATCACAATGGTTTGTGGTAGACTTGTCTGCATCAGAATGGTTTGTGGCCCTGTTCATCTTCCTCATGGCTGCTACTGAGGACTTGGTAGCTTCTGCTGAAGAGGCTTCTTCTATGGCTTCTTTTAATGTGATCTTAGGTTTCATTAATAATTTGCTCTGCATCATCTTGTCTTTAAGGCCTAAAACGAAATGATCGCGCATGGCCTCCTCTAAACTGTTGAATTCGCATGCACCCCCAACGTCTCTTAAACTTGCCACGAAGTCGTTTATGCTTTCGTTTTCCCCCTGATCGCGATGGTAAAACTCGTGTCTCTTAATGAGGCACGATACTTGTGGCACGTAATGGGCTCTTAACAGCCTTTCCAGATCAGGCCAAGCCATTACCTTCACGTCTGCTGCTCCCGCGAGTGCCTTCGCCATCTTGAAAACTGCCGTACCGCAGTACATAAGGAAGACCGCCCTCTTCCACTGCTCGGAAATGGCGGCAAGATCGTTTCCCTCTCCAAATACATTTGGAAACGATCTGCATACGACTCCCAGTCTTCTGTCATCAGATCAAACGGGGCTGGGGGGGTGTTCAGCACAGCCATCTCGCTCTTCTTCTGTTCCGCGTTGCCTTCTCTTCAGGGGAACCCGACCTTCATCGCCAGTGTTAAGTTTGCATGAAGAGACAGACGCGGAGTGCTTCAATCTCTTTTGTTTATTAGTGACTACAGCTCAGAACGGACCCAACTGGCTTTGCTGTGGCTGCTACTTATAGCCGGCAGCCGCAGCTGACAGCTAATCAAAGTGCAGGGTTTTCCTGCACTTTCTAAACCAATCATTTCCAACACTTTACAAGAACAATTCAAACTAAACCAATGATTTCAAACCTACATACATAACAGATACCATAGAAACCACCACTCATTTTTTTCTGCATTGCCAATTATACAGCACTACTGTATACTACATTCACTTCTAGTCGATGATGTCTCTTTTTATTTAATTTTTTTCTGGGATGCTCTCATATTGTTTATTTACATCATGTATTAAGCAATCAAGGTCAATTTATTTCTCTAAAAGAAGCAAAATTTTACTATTTTATATATACTTCTTGTTGTTAGGAGATAGTTTTATATTGTTTGTTTTCTTGAATGTACTTTTATTGGTCAATGATCAACATTTCTATTTGTCATCTCAAGAATACCAAACTGTAGGACAAGGAGGGGGGAGTTAAAAGGGGGGAAAGCCCACAATCTCTATGTAGTCTCAAGTGGTCTAAGTTCAACCCAGAGGTGGGATTCTTCCTGTTCGGACCAGTTTGGGCGAACCCCTTGTTACGACGATCAGCTGTCTCCAAACCGGTTTGCTCCAATGAGCATCTGGGCCCGCCCGCCCATCCCTGCTCTTTCCTGTACTTTATGTCTTTTTGTTAGAGCACAGCTACTTCGTGCGGCAGAGCAGTTTGCCATGCCTCCACTGTTTTCTTCAGCTGCAGTTGAAGGTAAGTAGTAGCTTTTTGAATCGCAAAGTATGTGCGCAGAGCATACATTTGGTGCATGGTGCAAACCAGTTGTTATACTGGTTGAATCGCACCCAGGGATGGGATCCAACTGGTATAACTACCGGTTCTGTTGCTCTGCATTGCGCGCGCATGCGTGAGTCATGCGAGTGCAATTTACAACCTGCTGAGCTGCCTGGAGAGCTGAGCAGCACTGTGTGCGGGTGCGCAGCGGTTGGAAAAGCCCTTTTTTCCTGCTTTTTCAACCACAGCTGTGCCGTGCAAAGCAGCTGCGGTTGAAAAAGGAAATAAAGGACAGGTAAGAGCCTGGGCGGGTGGCTGGGCCAAAACAGCAGCAGACACAGAACCAGTTCTGTGTCTGCTGCTCTTCGGAGCTACCAGTTCTGTAGAGCCGAACAGAACTGGTAGAATCCCACCCCTGATCGCACCCCTGGTTCAACCCCTCTTGAATTCCATTACTCTCATCTAATTCCAAGCAGATGCCAACCATTAGTTGAGAAGATTCCTGTGCATAGACTTTTTAGCAATAAATCAATTTAATTGGATCTTCATGTGTGGAATCTGATCTTTCACACCAGGCACAGACTGGGGAAGGCATAACTACTGTCTTTTAAGCAGATCCAATACAATCTAATGTTTACAAGCAGTAAACAATATCCCGATCAAGGAACTACCAACTCAGACAAATGATCAGTAAACAAGAGCCTAATAAAGAAACACTCCAACCAACAAGACAAGCCACTTACATATAAACAGAGGGCAAACCCCACACATGTCTAACACTGATGATGTTATCTAGTTGGGTAATGAAACAGCCACAAATCAACAACCAGGTTCAGGTAGCACTAAGGACTCCACAGTTCAACCCTGAGCTACAATATTCTCTTTTATTGGTACAATCTAATAAACTTGCCACTGGTCACAGATCTCCATCTTCCCATACTCCAGTGCCCCCATTTGTCCTTTCTTATCAAATGAACATTCATGTTTTCCTTAAAGAACTGTGACCTTATGAATTAATCCTGACTTATACTTTTTCATTCTGCTTGCTGAAATGATGACAGGAATTTCTGTCAAAAAACAGAGTCTGTTATTGAATATAATTAAAATGTGGAAGTTTCATCAATATGTTACTATTTACCAGACATGCCTGTTATTTCAAAAGCTATTACCCTCTGTTTGAATGGCAAGACATAAGTTAAGAAACTGATTGTTGTCAGATAACTATTGATTTAAGAAGTTGCTATTGACAAGATCAATTATTAAGCAAATTTTTTCTTTAGTTTTCAATTCTGATTAAAATTTAAACAGGCTCAGTCAATAAAAAGTATTTATTGCATAACCATCCCTGAAGGAACAAACTAGGTCTGGCACTTAATGTATAATCAGAAGGCATGTCAGGGATTTTTAAATTATTCAAAAACGGACAAGAAGATGGAAATTTCCATTAAGAACATTTGGGAACATAATCTAACCTTTTCTTCTTCATCTCAGATCTGCCAAATATCATTTTTAAACATTAGCACTTTAGGAAAATCATTATCCCATTTTTTTTGCAAGCTAATGTTTGCCCCAAGCTTGCAAGATACATTTCTAACACATAACTTGACAATTATTTCCAAACTAAAACAAGACAATCATCTGGCAAATATAAAAATATTCCTCACCGTAAACTGACCATGACATATATACAGTAGATCAGCCTCTTCAAAGTTATTTTTTTACTAAATCAATTTATATAGCTGCCCAACTTACCAACAAATGAGAATTTACTTTCTCTAGATAAAATCAAGGGTAAATGAAACTGCCTACTGCTGCACCAGCCTTCAACACAATGAGGGAGGCTTAGTGGGACTAAAATTGAAGATAAAAATTCCATTCCAAACATTCTCAGTTAAATTGAGCAGGGGGGGTTCCCAACCTCTGGTCCATGGACTGGCATCCGTCTGCAGCATGCCAGCAACTGGGCCATGCAAACAAGCAAAGTCCCATGCAAAAAAATAAAGTGGGATGAAGTCAGCACACAAAACCATACCCTCTCTGGTCCGCAGAAGAATATTTCTCCACCAAACTGGTCCTTGGTGCCCAAAAGGTTGGTGCCCACTGTACTTCAGAGCTTTTTCATACAACATTGTTTCCAAGATTTCCAGACTTGTTCTCAGCATATTTTATTTGTTAGCAGGTAAATATCCACACAGGATTTTGATCAGTTCAGAAGAGCAAGCTGAGATAAGCAAGAGGTCTGAAAACATGTAGGGAATACATACCTAGCTTCACCTTATTTATTTATTTAATTAAACTTGTATGCCGCCCAACTCCCAAAGGACTCCAGGCGGCCTTCTTTATATTTATTACAATCTTGCAGCCAGAAGATTCAATATAGCAATAGCAATAGCAATAGCACTTACACCAGAGGTGGTATTCAGCAGGTTCTGGCCTGTTCTGGAGAACCGGCAGTGAATTTTTTAAAAAAAAAAGTTTTTATTTTTTAAGACAAACATACAAACAAAAACATAAAAACATAAAACCATCTTCCATTTTATATACATACAGTGTGTCAGTTGGTTACAAATCTTTTGTGCTATCCTTTTGTAGTCATCACTCACAATTTATATAAACTTTCACATTGTCAAGCTAACATATGCTTATATATTTATCAGTTATTAATCATCCATGACTAAACTATTTATTCCATCATTTTATACAAGATATTCCAAATTTTTTGTTAATATTTATATTATACTTTCATCCAATGGTTATATGTGTCTATATTATATTTTATATCAATCTGTTAAACTTCTATTACAGAATTATCTAATCTATTACATTACCATGTCTTTTTGTCCACCCATTGATAAAACAAATCCCATATCATATAAAATTGTTTATCTTCTTGTTCTCTAATTTCAAATGTCAATTTACTCATTTCAGCACAGTCCATAATCTTCTTAATAACTTCCTCCTGCATAGGTATTTTATCATTTTTCCAATTCTTGACAAATACAATCCTAGCTGCTGTTAAAACATTTACAATCAAATATTTCAACTCTTTATTGTATATTTCCAGTATAATTCCCAATAAAAAGATCTCTGGTTTAAAGTCTATGTGTTGTTTTATCATTTTTTCCAACCATGTGTGGATTTTAGTCCAATATTTTTTTGCATCCAAACATGTCCACCACATATGGTAATATAAACCAGGTATCTGATGACATTTCCAACATTTATCCGATTTATTCTTAAACACTCACAATTTTCGTCGGGGGTAGATGCCACCTGTAAAACATCTTATACAAATTTTCTTTATATGCAGTTGACATTTACATTTTATAATTTTGAGACCACAGTTTTTGCCACTTCTCTAGATCAATCCCATATCCAAAATTTTTCCCACAAGCAATCATCATCTCTTTAACTAGTTCTTCTTCCAATTTAAATTCTAATAAATGCCCATAAAGTTTTTTAATTACCTTTTCATCAGTAGCCATCAAACTTTTATCTGAATCAGTCAACTTATCATAAATACATTCTCTTTTAAGATCTTTATCAAATCTAGATTGTATTTCAAATATGAAAACCAATTCATTTTTACACCTTGTTCTTCCAACGCTTGCATAGATTTAAGTTCACCCTTTTCATTCAATATCTCACCATATCTAACAGTTTGTGCCTTTTTATATATTACTGGATAGGAAAAAGCTTCAATGGTAGAGATCCATGAAGGAGTTTTTAAGTAATATTGTCTTTTTGTCTTCTCCCAGTTCAAAAACAATGCCTCTCGAATGTAATGTCTTCTAAAGTACCCCTGTGTTTTAGTTCCCTTATACCATAGAAAAACATGCCATCCCAGCAGCAAGTCATGTCCTTCTAAGGTCAATAGTCTACTGTTCCTTAATGTTATCCATTCCTTTCCCCACATCAAACTTGTCACCTGGTAATATAACTCCCAATTGGGCAAGGCAAACCCTCCTCTTATTCTTGCATCTTGTAACAGTTTAAGTTTTATTCTTGCTTTTTTACTCTGCCAAATATATTTCAACACAATTCTGTTTAAATCTTCAAAAAACTCTTTCCCTAATCGGATTGGAATTGTCTGGAATAGATATAAAATTCTAGGCAATACATTCATCTTAATTGTAGTTATTCTCCCAATCAATGATAGTTGTAAATTTTCCCATTTTATCAAATCTGTCGCAATCTGCTGTTTGAGTTTAAGATAATTATCCTCTTTCAATGTGCTACATCTTGGTGTAATGTATATCCCTAAATACTTAACCTTATTTGTGACCTGTATTTCTAAAACTTCTTCCAACTTTTTTTTTCGTCTTGCTAACATGTTCTTTGTTAATATCTTTGTTTTATCTTTATTTATTTTCAAACCTGCTACTTTTCCATATTTTTCTATCTTTTCTATTAATTTAGGTGCTGTTTCCAATGGATCCTCTACTGTAAATACCAGGTCATCTGCAAAAGCTTGCAATTTATACTCTTCCTTTTTAATTTTCATTCCTTTTATTTCTTTTTCTTCTCTAATATTCTTATTCAATGCTTCCAATGTTAACACAAACAGCAGAGGCAACAGTGGGCAACCTTGTCTTGTCCCTTTTCTTATATCTATAGGTTCTGTTAATTCTCCATTTACCATTACCTCTGCAGTTTGTTCATAGTATATCGTTTCAATGGCTTGAATAAATTTTTTACCAAAGCCCATTTGTATCAATTGCAATAAAATGAATCACCAGCTCACGTTTTCAAAGGCTTTTTGTGCATCTAAAAACATCAAGGCCATTTGCTTTTTCAGATGTGCCTCATAGTATTCCAAAGTGTCCAGAATTATTCTCACATTGTCTTTAATTTATCTCTTTGGCAGGAATCCATTTTGGTCAACATGGATAAAGTTATTTAAGTATCTTTTCAGTATTTCTGCCAAAATTGAAGCAAAGATTTTATAATCTGAATTTATTTATTATGTATTTATTTATTTGTTTTGACTTGTATGCCGCCACTCTCCAGAAAGGACTCGGGGCGGCTCACAGATAAAAACACAGAACAATAAATTAGTTAAAAAGAAATTAAACTAAACAAGCCAAAATACAAGTATAAAACTGAATTAAAATCGAATTTAAAACCTACCCTCTCCCCTAGGAGATCAGTCCAGCCCAGCCTGTAAAAACAACCAGGTTTTTAGATCGCGCCGGAAAGAGGAGAGATCGGGAGCCAGCCGGAGCTCAACGGGTAGCTGGTTCCATAAGGCAGGGGCCGATGCAGAATAGGCCCTTCCCCGGCTCACCACAAGCTGACATTGTTGTGCGGACGGCAACCCGAGGAGTCCCAACCTATGTGCTCGCCCAGAGCGACCGGTATTTGATATCGGCAGGAGACATTCCCGCAAGTACCCCGGACCCATGCCATGAAGGACTTTGAATGTTAATGTCAAAACCTTGAATCGCACCCGGAGGGCAACCGGCAACCAATGCAGCTCGCGCAGGAGGGGCGTAACATGGGAGTATTGGGAGACTCCCATCACAACCCGCGTGGCCGCATTCTGCACCAGCTGGAGCCTCCGGATGGTATGCAAGGGCAGTCCTACATAGAGAGCGTTGCAGTAGTCGAGTCGGGACGTAGCAAGTGCATGAGTGACCGTGCGAAGGGCATCTCGATCCAGGTAAAGGCGGAGCTGGTGAACCAGCCAAACCTGGGCAAAGGCCCCCCTGGCCACGGCTCCCACCTGCTCCTCCAAACTGAGCCGTGAGTCCAGGAGAACCCCAGGTTCCCCCTATCCACAGGGGTAACACCTCTCCCCATGGCCAAAGGTGGAATATACTCACTGGAGCGAGATGCCTGTGCACAGCCACTCAGTCTTGGCGGATTGAGCTGTAGTCTGTTCCTGCCCATCCAGATCCGTACGCATCCAAACAACGGGACATCACAGAGAGGGCATCACTGATTTGGTTTGGGGTGGAGATGTATAACTGGGTATCATCAGCATACTGATGATACCTCACCCCAAAACCTCGGATGATCTCACCCAGCGGCTTCATATAGATGTTGAACAGGAGGGGCAAGAGGACCGATCCCTGCAGGACCCCACACGTGAGAGCCCTTGGGGCCAACCTCTGCCCCCCTGCCAACACCGATTGCGAATGCCCCGAGAGGTAGGAGGAGAACCATTGCAGAACAGTGCCCCCCACTCCCAACCACTCAAGGCGCTGCAATAAGATACCATGGTCGATGGTATCGAAAGCCACCGAGAGATCTAATAGGACCAGGACAGAGGAAAAGCGTCTGTCCCGCGCCCTCCAGAGATCATCCACCAGTGCGACCAATGCCGTCTCTGTACTGAACCCGGGCCGGAAGCCTGATTGATAGGGATCTAGATAGTCCACTTCATCCAGGAAAAGCAGAAACTGTTGAGCCACCACACTCTCAAAAACCTTCGCTAAAAAATGAAGGTTGGAGACCAGACGAAAGTTGTTTAATACAGCTGGGTCCAGGGCAGGCTTCTTCAGGAGTGGTCTCACCACTGCCTCTTTCAAGGCGGTGGGGAAAGAGCCCTCCTTTAACGAAGCATTGACAACTGCCCAGAGCCAGCCGCCCGTGACCTCCCTGGTGGCATATACCATCCAGGAAGGGCACGGGTCCAATAAACATGTGGTGGAACTCAAGCGTCGCATAATCCTGTCCACTTCATCCTCAGAAACAGGATCAAACTCAGCCCAGATGATATCGGCCAGACTTCTTGTCCCTCCCTCCTCAGACCACTGCAAGTTAGAGTCTAACCCCTCCCGAATCCGAGCGATCTTATCCAGCAGATACTGACCAAATTCCTCAGCTCTACCCTGCATAGGATCCAACCCCGTCTCCCAATGTAAGAGGGAGCGGGTGACCCTAAACAGGGCAGCTGGGCGGTCGTCTGCAGATGCTATGAGAGTGGAGAGGTATGACCTCTTCGCCGCCCCCAAAGCTACCAGGTAAGTCCTAATATAGGCTCTTAGCTGGGCTCTGTTGGATGCGGAGTGGGTCGATCTCCACCTGCTCTCTAACCTCCTCCTATGCCGCTTCATCTCCCTGAGCTCCTCTGTGAACCAAGGAGCCATCTGGGATCTGCGGCAGTGAGGGGCAAGGGGACAACTCGGTCGAGGGCCTCAGTGGCAGCCTGTTGCCAAGTGGCCACCAGTACCTTGGCCGAGCTGTGGATAAGGGAGGTGGGCAAAAACCCCAGTTCCGTCTGGAACCTTTCAGGGTCCATCAGACGTCTGGGGCGGAACCATCTCAGTGGCTTCTCATCCCAATGGTGTGGGGCCACTTGTTGGAAGACCAGCCACAGGAGATAGTGATCTGACCATGCTATGGGTTGGACATTCACGATGGCCACCCCCCAGATCACTACGCCAACATTCCAAGACAAAAACAAGGTCGAGCGTGGATAATAGGGATACAGGTCTATAATTTTTAACTTGCTGCATGTCTGTATCCTCCTTCGCTGTAAGTGTAATATATGCTTCTGACCATGTTTTGGGTATTCTTTTCTTAAACATAACTTCATTCATAACTTCTAATAGGTGAAGATTCATTATTTCCTGAAAGGTCTTATAAAATTCCACTGGCAGTCCATCTGGACCTGGTGCTTTTCCAACATTCTGTTTTTTTAAAGCTTCTGTTAGTTCCATCATCATTATGTTCCCTTCTAGCATTGTTTCAATGTCTTTGGGTATCTGAGGTAAGTTCACTTTCTGTAAGTATTGCTTAACTTTTTCTTCTTGAATATTCTCTTGACAATACAATTTTCCATAGTAATCTTGTATATTTTTTTTCTTCTCCTCATTTCCATAACAAACATGTCCTTCTTCATTTATTAATTGACTAATGCTTCTTGATTCTCTTTCCTTCCTCAATTTATAGGCTAGCCGTCTGCCTGGTTTGTTTACATCTTCAAAGTAATTCTGTTTAGCATTTTTAACTTTTTATGCTAGTTCCTCTTTTTCCATTAGTCCCATTTTATGTTTAATTATATCCATTTTATTCTTTTTTTTATAAAAGTTTTTTACTTTTAATACAAACATACAAACAGGACATACAAAACATAAAAACCATCTTCCATATATACATACAGTGTGTCAGTTGGTTACAAATCCTTTGTGTCATCCTTTCATATTCATCACTCACAATTTATCAAAAAGAAAATTTCTCATATTATCAATAAAACATTATGTATTTATCAATTATTACTTGTGTACAATTAAACTATTTATTTCATCATATATATGAGATATATTTTTAATCTAAAATTTATGTTATACTTTTATCCAATGGTTATATATATCAACATTATATTTTATATCAGCCTATTATATTTCTATTACAAAATTATATAGTCTATTGCATTACCAAGTCTTTTTATCCAACCATTGATAAAACAAATCCCATATCTTGTAAAATTGTTTATCTTCTTGTTCTCTAATTTCAAATGTCAATTCACTCATTTCAGCACAGTCCATAAATTTCCTAATCACTTCCTCCTGCATAGGTATTTTATCATTCTTCCAATTTTTGGCAAATACAATTCTAGCTGCTGTTAAAACATTTACAATCAAATATTTCAACTCTTTATTGTAGATATCTGGTATAATTCCCAATAAAAATATTTCTGGTTTCAAGTCTATGTGTTGTTGTATCATTTTTTCCAACCATATGTGGATTTTAGTCCAATATCTTTTTGCATCCGAACAAGTCCACCACATATGGTAATATGATCCAGGTATCTGATGACATTTCCAACATTTATCCGATTTATTCTTAAACATTCTTGCAATTCTCGTCGGGGTAAGTGCCACCTGTAAAACATCTTATACAAATTTTCTTTATAAGCAGTTGACATTGTCATTTTATAATTCTGGGACCATAATTTTTCCCATTTCTCTAGATCAATCCCATATCCAAAATTTCCCCAAGCAATCATTGTTTCTTTAACTTGTTCCTCTTCCATTTTAATTTCTAAAAATATCCATAAAGTTTTTAAATCACCTTTTCATCAGTACCCATCAATATTTTGTCTAGCCCAATCTGCTTGTTATAAATACCTTCTACTTTAATATCCTTATCAAATCTAGATTGTACTTGCAAATATGAAAACCAATTCATTTTTATACCTTGTTCTTCCAACGCTTGCATAGATTTAAGTTCACCCCTTTCATTCAATATCTCACCATATCTAACTGTTTGTTCCTTTTTATATATTACTGGATATGAAAAGGCTTCAATAGTAGATATCCATATTGGAATTTTCAAGTAATGTTGTTTTTTAATCTTCTCCCAGTTTAAAAACAAAGCTTCTCGAATATAATGTCTTCTAAAATACCTTTGTGTTTTAGTTCCCTTATACCAAAGGAATGCATGCCACCCCAATAACAAGTCATGTCCTTCTAGAGTCAATAATCTAGTATTCCTTAGTGTTATCCAATCTTTTACCCACATCAAATTTGCCGCCTGATAGTATAGTTCCCAGTTGGGCAAAGCAAACCCTCCTCTTAATCTTGCAATAACTTAAGTTTTATTCTTGCTTTTTTGCCTTGCCATATATATTTCAGCATCATTCGATTTAGGTCTTCAAAAAACTCTTTCCCTAATCTGATTGGAATTGTCTGGAATAAGTATAGAATTCTAGGCAATACATTCATCTTGATTGTTGATATTCTCCCAATCAACGATAGTTGTAAGTTTTTCCATTTTTCCAAGTCTGTCGCTATCTGCTTTTAAGTTTAATATAATTATCCTCCTTCAGTGTACTACATCTTGCTGTAATATATATCCCTAGATACTTAACCTTGCTTGTGACCTGTATTTCTAAAGCTTCTTCCAATTCTTTCTTCCGTCTAGCTAACATATTCTTTGTTAATATCTTTGTTCTGTCTTTATTAATTTTCAATCCTGCTACTTCTCCATACTCTTCTATTCTTTCAATTAGCTTAAGCTGATTCAGTGGGTCCTCTAATATAAATACCAGGTCATCTGCAAAGGCTTGTAACTTATATTCTTCTCTTTTAATTTTCATTCCTTTTATTTGTTTATCTTCTCTAATACACCTGTTTAACACTTCTAAGGTTAACACAAACAGCAGGGCGACAGTGGGCAGCCTTGTCTAGTCCCTTTTCTTATATTTATAGGCTCTGTCAATTCTCCATTTATCAAAACCCTTGCGGTTTGTTCAGAATATATAGTCTCAATAGCACGTATAAAATTTTTGCCAAAGCCCATTTGTGTCAATTGTAGTAACATGAAGTGCCAACTCACGTTATCAAAGGCTTTTTGAGCATCCAGAAACATCAAGGCCATTTGCTTTTCAGGATGTGCCTCATAGTACTCCAGAGTGTCCAGGATTATTCTCATATTATGTTTGATTTGTCTTTTTGGCAGAAACCCATTTTGGTCAACATGTATAAAATTGTTTAAGTATCTTTTCAGTCTTTCTGCCAAAATTGAAGCAAAAATTTTATAGTCTGAATTTAATAGGAAATAGGCCTATAATTTTTAACTTGTTGTAAGTCTGTGTCTTCCTTCGTATAAGTGTGATATAAGCTTCTGACCAAGTCTTTGGTATTCTCTTCTCTTGCATGACTTCATTCATAACTTCTAATAATTGGAGGTTTAACACCTCCTGAAAAGTCTTATAAAATTCCACTGGTAAACCATCCGGCCTGGTGCTTTCCCTGTATTTTGTTTCTTTAAGGCTTCTGTTAACTCCATCATTGTTATATTCTCTTCTAACATTATTTCGATATCTTTAGGTATCTGTGGTAACTTTGCCTTTTGTATATATTGTTTAATTTTTCTTCTTGAATACTCTCTTGATAGTACAATTTTCCATAATAGTCTTGTATAATTCTTTTTTTCCCTTCATTTCCGTAACAAGGATGTCCTTCTTCATCTATTAAATGGCTAATTTTCCTTGATTCTCTTTCCTTTCTTAATTTATAGGCTAACCATCTTCCTGGTTTGTTTGAGTCCTCAAAATAATTCTGTTTAGCATTTTTAATCTTTTGGGCTAGCTCTTCTTTTTCCATTAATTCCATTTTATGTTTGGTTATAACCATTTTGATTTTAACATCTTTTTTTGTGGAAATTTCTTTTTCCAGTTTTTTATATTCTTCTTCTAATGTTTTAAAAGTCTTTTTTTTGTTTGATATTTCTTTTCCTTGTATAATCAATTATCAAGCCTCTTGTATAGGCCTTCATCGTGTCCCAGAGATTCTGTAACGATGTATCCTCTTTCTTATTTTCTTTAAAAAAGAATACCAGTTCTCTCTCCATTTTCTGTTTAAAATCTTCTTCCTTTAATATCTTATTGTTTAATGTCCATCTAGATCTCATCTTTTGTCCTTTCCAAATAATAATCATTGGATTATGATCAGTCCAAATACTTGCTTCTATTTCAATTTTTGTATATTAAAAAATAGATCAGCTGATGTCCATATCATATCTATTCTTGACATTGATTCATGCCTGTTTGAGTAAAATGTATATTGTTTATTTCCTATATTTCTCTCTCTCCATGCATCTTTTAAATTTATTTCTTCTATCATTTGAAAAAAAGGGTTTTGGTAGTTTCTTTCTAGCTTTCTTTGTGGCTTTTTGTGATTTATAATCCAGCTGCTCATTAATTATTCCAATAAAATCTCCCATCATGCATAAATTAACGTAGTCCAGTTCAATTACTTTTTTATGTAGTTTATTATAAAATTCCTCTTGGTGGTCATTTGGAGCATATATTGCTATTAAAAGTATTTTAGTATTATTGTCCATTATTTCTACCATTAAGATTCTTCCATCATCATCTGTATAAATTAATTCAGCCGAAATTGTTTCTTTAATACATAGAACCACGCCTCTTTTTTTACATTGTGCCAATGAAGTAAACAATTTTCCTAATTTTTGTTTCAGTACGTGTTCATGTTGTTTTTTAATATGTACCTCTTGTAGGCAAATTATATCAAATTTTAAATTCTCTAATTTGTGAAATACTTTCCTTCTTTTAATGATTGAATTGAGTCAATTTATATTCATCGTAACCAGTTTTCTTTCCTCCATTTTAGATTTTGTAAGAGGGATTTATTGCTCTGGTGGATCTTATTTCTCTTCGTTCTCTGCCCTGCCTACTGCCTTCTTCTTTTTCCTTTTCTTTTTCAATTATTGCTATCAACTCCTTTTGAGGTTCAATCAGGGGCTCTTCTTTTCTTGTATCTTCCTCCTTTCCTCTAATATATTCATAATAAAATGATTCGCCTTTTCAACCGTGTCAATTCTATGTCTTTCTTCCCATGTAAACAGAAGGCCTTCTGGTATCAGCCATCTATAATTTATTCCTTTTCTAAGCAGTTCTTTGGTTAGAAAGAGGTACTCTCTCTCGTCTCCCTTACTCTTCTTGGTACCTGTTTCAGCACCACAATTTCTTTGTCTTTATACTTTAATGTCTTTTCTCTTGTCATTTGCAAAATTTGTGTTTTAATAATTTTCTTAGTAAATCTAATATGGACTTCTCTTGGTAGCTTATTCCTCATTGCATATCTTGTATGTACTAAAACACTTCATCCATTCCATCCATCATTTTCTCTTTTGTTATTTCTAGTGCTTCCGCCAATATTTCTATCATTTTTCCAACGAGGTTTTCACCCTTTTCTTCCTCCACATTTTGAAATCTCAAGTAAAATTCTGATCTATCCATCTCTCCTCTCAATGATTCAATCCTGTCTTTTTCAACTTCACTCAATCTGATATTGATATTTCCAATTTCCTTATCTCTTTGTTCATCCTGCTCTTCAATTTTCTTAATCTTTTCATAATATTTGGTCATCATCTCTTGGATATTTTCCACTTTCTCATCTGTCTTTCCAATTTTCTGTTGAATATTTTCAACTTTTCCATCCGTCTTATCTATTTTCTGCTGAATCTTCTCCACCTTTTGATTTGTCTGTTCAATTTTTGGGAGATATTCTCATTACTCTTTTCAACATTTTCTACTTTTGTCTGTAGAATTTGAATTCCTTGCAAAATCTTCTGTAATGTATCCTCCTTCTCTTTTTCCTTTTCCTGTTGCAACATTGGCTGTATTGATCGCTGACCTCCAGATGGTGAAGAAGCAGGAGTTGTTGATTGAGAGCTTGGAGCTATTGCTTTTCTACTCATTTTATAGTTATTTCCTAGTAGGGCCCCAAAAAAGAGGGCCCTCAAAATAATAAAATAAGTAGACAAAAAGGGGAAAGTAAAAATTAAAAATATTAAGGAATATAAAAATTAAAGAAACAAAAAAATTCTTCAGGTTCTTGTACACCTTAATCCAGTTGGTTCCACTTGTATACAAAATAGAAAAAAAAAAGAAGAAAAGGAAGGTCTCAAAAGCAACAACAGGTGGTTACCAGTTCAAAAATAAAAAGGAAAAAAGGGACTTCAGATATTTATATACCCTAATCCAATGGCGAATCAACAAGATGAAAAAAAGAAAAAAGTGAAAAGCAAATCATAGGCAGAGAAAAGGAAAAAGAAAAATTCCTGGCTAAAATTGAAAAGGATAATCCAAACAATAAAAATTCAATCAATGGGGGTGGAAAAGATAGAGCAGCCACAAATCCAGCCAAAGAGAAAAAAGAAAACTACTGCCACCAGATGTCCAAGGCTTTTTTAGAATATCAAGTCAAATTTCCAGTAAAATATATTTTCAAGGTCACTTTAGTCTTCTTTCTTTCAGTTCCAACTCTGGGTTCCGCTATCAATAGTTCACAGATGGGCACCTGTGTATACAATCCGTCGTGCTCACCCCACTATCTCTTTCAAGAAGGAACTCTATGTCCTTGAATACAGCGCACATAGATAAACAAACGAAGAAGAAAGGAATACAGTATATCCAAGCCTCTAAATGGCAGTGCTTTCACTTTCACTCCTCCCCTCAAGAGCAAGAAAAAGGGGAAAAAGAGAAAAGGCACATTGGTATTGCTCTCTTTTCTAAAAGTTCTTAAAATCATAAACAGCGTTTAATCCAAAAAATATTGGTGGAAAAAAAGGAAAAAGACCATCAGAACAAAAGATTATTTTACATAGAGGAAAAGCCAGTCCCTTTTAAAATCAAATAGTTCCAGAAGAGATAAAAGGAAGAAAAAGTCAATCTTAAGAAAAGCTTAATCTCACCGCTTATAAACTGTTCTCTTTACTTTTTAAGTCCACTTTCCAGTTATTGGGGTGTTCTCTTCAGAAATAAGTAAATAAAAAAGAACCTCTCACCAAACCGACACACCTTCATCCGATCTTGCCTTTCTTTCAGAGCTGTCCCAGCTTCAGCAGCTTGATGGCTGCCTCTTTTCCGCTGGCAAAAAGAGCTTCTCCTGGATCAACCAGGGACTTTGCGATGTACCTGGGATCGACAGGACGTGCTCTTTCCCTTCACCATCTCTTCGGGACGGTTTAGGTCCAAATGGACCGTCCAGCTGAGAAGATATCTACAGTGATCCAGGAGCTTCCCGATCGCATGTAGTATCACTAGGACACAAGCCCTGCCCTCTCATCCATTTTATTCTTAATGTCTTTTTTTGCATGGACTTCTGTAATTCTTTTTCCAGTCTTTTATAGTCATCCTCCAATGTTTTAAAAGTCTTTTTTTGTTTTATATTTCTTTTCCTTGTATAGTCTATTATCAAACCCCTTGTGTAGGCCTTCATCATGTCCCAGAGGTTCTGCAAAGATGTATCCTCTTTTCTATTTTCTTTAAAAAAGAAAACCAGTTCTTTCTCTATTTTCTGTTTAAAGTCTTTTTTCCTTTAGTATCGTATTATTTAAAGTCCCTCTAGATCTCCTTTTATATCCTTTCCAGATAACTGTCATTCGGTTATGGTCTGCCCAAGTGCTTGTTTCTATTTCAATTTCTTGTATGTTAGTAAGTAGTTCTGCTGACATCTATATCATGTCTATCCTAGACCATGATGCATGTCTGTTTGAGTAAAAAGTATATTCCTTACTTTCCACATTTCTCTTTCTCCATGCATCTTTTAAATTTAATTCTTCTATCATTGAAAGAAAGATTTTGGTAATAACTTTCTAGCTTTGTTTGTTGATTTCTGAGTTTTATAGTCCAACCTATCATTAATTATTCCATTAAGGTCTCCAATCATACAAATATTAACACAGTCCAATTCTATTATTTTCAAATGTAATTTCCTGTAGAATTCTTCTTGATTATCATTTGGAGCATAGATTGCAATTAAGAGTGTTTTAACATTATTGTCCATTATTTCCACCATCAAAATCCTTCCATCATCATCTGTATAAATTAGTTCTGCCAAAATTGTATGTCTAATATATAAGACCACACCTCTTTTTTTAATTGTGCCAACGACGTGAATAATTTCCTATTTTTTTGTTTCAATATAAATTCATGTTGTTTTTAATATGTACTTCTTGTAAACAAATTATATCAAATTTTAATTTCTCTTATTTATGGAATACTTTTCTTCTTTTAGCAGCCAAATTAAGTCTATTTATGTTAATCATAATCAATTTTCTTTCATCCATGTTAAGCTTTATAAGAGGGTTTTATTGTTCTAGTAGATCTTAATTCTCATTGCTCTCTGGGTACACCACCTACTGCACCTTCTTCTTTTTCTTTTTCAATTACTGCTACACACTCTTCTTCAAATTCAATTAGTGACTCTTCTTTTCTTTCTTCTTCCTCCTTTCCTCCAAAATATTCTAAGTAGAATAGCTCTGCTTTTCTGACTGTGTCAATTCTGTGTCTTTGTTCCTGCCAAGTGAACAAGAGGCCTTCTGGCATCAACCATCTGTAGTTTATTCCTCTTTTAAGTAACTCTTTAGTCAGAAAAAAATATTCTCTTCTCATCTCTCTTACTCTTCTTGGTACCTGTTTCAGCACCACAATTGCTTTATCTTTATACTTTAATATTTTCTCTCTTGCCACCTACAGTATCTGTGTTTTAATAATCTTCTTAGTAAATCTAATGTGGACTTCTCTTGGTAATCTGTTTCTCATTGCATATCTTGTATAGACAGGAAACACTTCATCCTTCCCATCCATCATCTTCTCTTTGGTTATCTCTAACGCTTCTGCCAATATTTCTGTCATTATTTCAGCAAGATTTTCACCTTTCCTTCTTCCACGTTTTGAAATCACAGATAAAATTCTGATCTATTGATTTCCCATCCCAATGGTTCACTCCTGCCCTTCTCGAACATTGCTCAATCGAGTATCAATATCTCCAATTTTCTTATCTCTTTGTATATCTTCTTCTTCAAATTTTTTGAATCTGTCTTCATATTTCATCATTATCTGTTGAATATTTTCTACTTTCTCATCTGTCTTTTCAATTTTTAGCTCAATCTTCTGGATTCCTTGCATGACCATCTTCAATGTCACTTCCTTCTCTTTCTCCTGTTGTAGTATTGTCTGTATAGATCATTGTCCTCCAGATGGTGAGGAGATTGGTATCGAGGAAGCTGGGGCTGATCTTTCTACTCATCTTATACTACTTATCTGTAAAGAGAGAGAGAGAAAAAAAAAGAAAAGGGGAAAAACAAGGGCAGACAGTTGCCACTCAAAAGGAAGAAGGGAAAAATTCTTCAGGCACTTGTACACCTTAATCCAATTAGTTGCAATAGTATATACAAAAAAGGAGAAAAATATGGAAAAGGGATAGATAGGATTTTTCTTTTAGAGAAAAAGAGGATGAGAAAGAAAAATAAAATTAAAAAGAAATTAAAAATAGTCTATATATTTCTCTTAATAAAAAGAGGAAAGAGAGCAAAAATAAAAATTTGCATTCTAGTTCCTGGTTTGAACAATTGAAATCAAAAAAAAAAAACCCAACTAGAGGGGAAGTAGAAATGAAAATAAAAATAACAAACAGTTCTAATGTAAAGTAAGCCTCTGCCACTGAATATCCAAGGCTGTTTAATGAATCAACTCAAAGTTTCCAGTTCCAATATTTTCAAGGTCACTTCAATCTTCTTTCTTTCAACTTCAGCTCAGACTCCAGCTATCTATAGTTTCACAGATGAGCACCTTTGTAAACAATCTGCCATGCTCATCCCACTATCTTTTCCAGTGCAAAGCTCAGAGTCCTTGAGTATAACAGGAATACATAAACAAGTAAAAGAAAAAAGAAAACAATATATCTAACCCTCTAGGTGGCAGTGCTACTTATTTTCCTTCACTTTCCTTCACTTTCACTTCCCCTCATATATCCAAAGCCAGGAACATAGGGAAAAAAGTAAAATCTTTTCTTTAAAAAAAAAGTAAATCTCAAATCAAAAGAAGAGCTTTAATCAAAACAAACTTTCAAAAGAATTGTTAGGAAAAGAAATAAAAACAAGAATAAAAATTTAAGAAAGACCAGTCCAGTTTAAAATTAAGAAGCTTAACCAAGTTCAAAGTTCCAATAAAAGGGGAGAAAACTTTCACTTTAATTAGCTTAATCTCACCGCTTAAAATCTTTTCTCTTCACTTTTAATTCCACTTTAAATATTTCAGGGTGTTCTCTTCAAGAAACAATAAGCAAAAGTTCATCTCACCAAATTGACACACTTTCTTTCAATCTCTTCCATTCGAGCTGTCCCAGCTTCAGCAGCTTGAATGGCTGCCTCTCCACCGCCAGCAAAGGGCTTTTCCTGGATCAACCAGGGACTTTGCGATGTAGTGAAAATTTTGAGTAGTTCGAGAACCAGCAAAACCACCTCTGACTGGCCCTGCCCCATCTATTCTCTGCCTCCCGAGTCCCAGCTAATCGGCTGGATCTTCTTTGTTGCCCTGCACAGGAGAATGGAGCTGGAAAGCAGGTTAGTGGGGTGGGGAGGGAATGGGATTTTGCACTAACCTTCCCCCAGGAGTGGGGAGGGAATGGAGATTTTACAGTATCTTTCCCCTGCCATGCCCATCAAGCCACACCACACCCACCAAGCCATGCCCACAGAACCAGTAGTAAAAAAAAATTAATCCTACCACTGACTTAGACTTACATACCACTTTATAAAGCTTTACAGCCCTTTCTAGTTATTTTACAGAATCAGCATATTGCCCCTAGCAATCTGGATCCATATTTTACTGACCTCAGAAGGATGGAAGGCTGAGTCAACTCTGAGTCAGAATCAAACTCCTGGCAGTAAGCAAAATTGGCCTACAATACTGCATTCTAACCACTGCACACCTCAAATATGTATATCAAATAGACACATCTAAAATCGATAAATATATTAAAAGATAAGAGCCTTGGTGGCTCAGGCTGTTAATTGCCTGCACTTAAGTTCCAGCTGCCTACAACTGCTGTAGGCTCAATCCCACCAGGCTCAAGGTTGACTCAGCCTTCCATCCTCGGGTAGGTAAATTGAGGACCCAAGATTGTTGGGGCAATTAGCTGACCTTGTAAAAATGCCGCTTAGTAATAAGCAGGCATATACAATGGAATGAAGGCTATTGCTGAGCACACTGGGTTGTATCCCAAATTGTAAGCCCTGAGTCTCCAGAGAAGGGCAGCATATAAATGTAATTAAAAAAAAAAGATAACCATAAATGCAGTAAAATTACATTAAAAAATAACAGAATAACAGAGTTGGAAGGGACCTTGGAGGTCTTCTAGTCCTTTATGTATTTATTATTTATTTTTACTATTTATTTTCATTTTATGAATTATCACCAGATAATAGTGATGATCACTGAAATTAATATAGTTCTTCAATCAGAAGTAAAATGAATAGAACAAAAAGAAACACAATATTGAGAATCCTGGAAAAATACATTGGAGTCTTGGCCAGAAAACAGAAACAATAATGAAGCCTCATATGTTCTGTTAGTGTATTTCTTCAGAATGCAAATGCAATAAGTATCATCCAAGATTCTGTTAAACGAGCAATGGAGGAACATATGGCTCAGGAACTCCACAGAGCTGTTCTTACTTGGCCATAAATGCTGATATAGAGAGATATTTTTATAACAACCTGACAAGACTGCAGATGGTAATGTATCCAACCTAGCCAAGATGAAAACCCAGCAAAATTTTCAAATAATCATGGAAGAAAGATAGGGCAATGCCTGTGCCAACTTTAAAAAATCCATGAAGTGTGGTACCATAGATATTAGTTTTAAGCTATGTTGAAAATTAGATCCCAGGTATGCTGCTGAAGGAGATTCCTCTCATTTTCAAACCGAGGCTCTCAAAAGCAAGATCTAAGGACTGGACTTTGGTATGAGCATTTTTAAGCCAGGTTAATTTTAAATTGTCTCTGAAGACCTGGGAATACGCATCTCTAATAATCTAAGTGCTAGAGTCACTGTAACAACATTGCCAAAAAGGCATGAAGAGTTGTTTAACCTAATCCTGCATAGCTTTTTCTCTGGTAATATTGTACTACTACTACAAAACATTTGCTAGACCAATTCTCAAATACAGCTCATCTGTCTGGAACCCGCATTGCATATCGGACATTAATACAATCGAGAGAGTCCAGAGATATTTCACGAGAAGAGTCCTCCATTCCTCTACTCTCAACAGAATACCCTATGCTTCCAGACTTGAAATTTCAGGCTTAGACAACTTAGAACAATGCCGCCTTCAGTCCGACCTAAGCACAGTACATAAAATTATCCATTACAATGTCCTACCCATCAATGACTACTTCAGCTTCAACCTCAACAATACACGAGCACACAATAGATACAAATTCAGGGTAAACGGCACCAAACTCAATTGCAGGAAATACGACTTCAGCAACAAAGTGGTCAATGTCTGGAATACTCTATCTGACTCTGTGGTTTCTTCCCCAAACCCCCAAAACTTTAACCTTAGACTGTCAACTGTTGACCTCAGCCCATTCCTAAGAGGTCAATAAGGGGTGGGCATAAGCGCACCAACATGCCTACCGTCCCTAATGCTCCCTTTTATTCGTATCCATTTCATGTATTCATAATCATGTTTATACTCATATCTGTTATCTAATACATGCTTGACAAAATAAATAAATAAATAAATAAATAAATAAATAAATAAATAAATAAATAAAATAAACTCATGGGACCAGACACTGGGCACATAGCCAGCCCAGAAGTTCTGATTTTCATCCATCCAGGAAGGAACAATTGAATGAAGAGGAAAACAAAACTGCTGTATTTAACGTGGCCTGACTTTTGTCTTCGAGGGACATTTCAGCTCCAGATGAACTCTTCAAACTTTAGAAACCGATAATTGGAAATCTGAGGCCTATGGTTTTGCCAAGGTCTTTTTATCTTCACAAGTTGAACAGCAACTTCTAATATTTCTTTTCTTTTTTTTCTTTATTGTTTCTTTTGTTTCTTTTATTTTTCTTATATGTATTCATTTCATGTATTCATAACTATGTTTACCCTTATACTTATTATCTTGTAAGCGATTGACAAATCAAATCAATCAATCAATCAATAAATAAATAAATTCCTCAGTACTGACCACGCCAATGGATTTGCTGGAAATTACAGTCCAGCAACATCCAGCAACATCCAAGCAATAATAGTAATAGTAATAATAATACTTCATTGTCATTGTACATATATACACAGTATACACATACAACAAAATTCACATAAAACCCAGAGACC
The DNA here is from genome assembly GCA_009733165.1 of Naja naja. Taxonomy (NCBI): domain Eukaryota; kingdom Metazoa; phylum Chordata; class Lepidosauria; order Squamata; family Elapidae; genus Naja; species Naja naja. Next base: position 26,741,375 of record CM019153.1, read on the forward strand.
AGACCCAACACACACACATGACAATCCCCAAACACAACCCCACCCGCCAAATTCCCTGTCCCCTACAAACACACAAGCATCCACACAACAGACCAAGTAATACTGTCCAACAGCTCACTGATGGTGGTCCTTAAGTTCATTGTTAAGTGCAATTATAGTTCTGGGATAAAAACTGTTCAGAAAACGTGTGGTCCGAGTTTTAATTGTTCTGTATCTTCTGCCAGAAGGCAACAGTTCGTAAAGATTGTAAGCAGGATGGGAAGAGTCACTGAGAATGTTGTGCAACTTCCTCAAACAGCGAGATGCGAAGATGTCGTCCAGGGCTGGTAGCTGGAGCACGATGATATTCTGGGCAGATTTAATTATTCTCTGTAGAGCTTTTTTGTCTGCTGCAAAGCTGCTCCCACACCATACAAGAATGCCGTATGTCAGGACACTCTCAATGATTCTGCGGTAGTAAGACAGAAATAGATGCTGAGATAGATTTATCTTCCTGAGCATTTTCAGGAAGGACAGCCTCTTCTGTGCCTTCTTCACAAGCATGTTAGCATTCATACTCCATGAGATGTCCTCCGAGATATAATTGCCCAGAAATTTAAAACTACCAATCCTCTCCACTTCCTTGCCATTTATGTACAATGGTAAATGCATATGGCTTAAGAATGCTTTACATTTCCTACATGTTTTACTGTCAAATCTAACACACATGACAGGTTTTCAGGAAGAAAAAGTTTGAAGAAAATGGAATGAAAATCAGTACAAACACCTAGTTCTTTGACACTGCACACAGAAAGCATAGAGTTGATTTTTGCCTCTAATGCAGTATACCATTAGTATTAGCATTAGGGTTAGGGTTAGCACTACCTGACATCTCTGTATCATTTGTGTCTAGATGGGTTACAACTACTACAAAATGACAGGTAGAACAAATGGGTAAAATAATTAAACAATAAAATTCCAGTTGACGAGTTTTTAAAGACTTTGTAAGAGCCACAAAAAGCTTCTCCTTTTATCTTCCAAAACTGAGGGACACCTTCAGACTAGACAGATTTCCGGTCACTGCTAAATAGCCCTGAAACTGCCCAACTACAATTAATAAGCAGATGAGAGCTGGAAAATTAAGCACTCACAGAAGTAACTTGGTCTGTTTCAGTTTTCAAGATAATCATTGGCTTTGTACAGATAGTCCTTGACTTACAAAAGCTCATTTAGTGACCATTCAAAGTTACAACAAATAGTGCCTTATGGTCATTTTTCCACACTTATGACCTTTTCAGCATCTCCAAGATCATGGGATCAAAATTCAGGTGCTTGGCAACTGATTCATATTTATGACATTTGCAGCATCTTGGTGTTATGTGATTCCCCTTTTGTGACCTTCTGATGAGGTTCATTTAACAACTGCTTTTCTAACTTAACAACTGCAGTAATTCACTTAACAACTGTGGCAAGAAAAGTCATAAAATGGGACAAAATGCGCTTAATAAATGTGTCACTTAGCAACAGGAATTTTAGGTTCAACTGCAGTCGTCAGTTGAGGACTACCTGTATTTTGATGAATAAAAAAAGCAGAGGTTTATACAATAATTAAAACAGAACCACTACATTACGGTCCCTGATCCAAAAATACAACAATTTTAATATAGATATCATATTTCTTCATAACCCCAGAGTTTAACCATATGAATTAGTATTCACTCTAACTTCAGTTTGTTTGAGAAATGATAGTAATTCCTTATAGAATACATCAAACTTGAAAACTGTACTGATGAAAGATCAAAAAGGAACATATTTAATTGGACCTTCATTCTATGTTAACTTCTCCAGCTCTCAACCTGCCTTGTCTTCTGTTGTCCACCTGATTCTCTTTTCTTTCTTGTTTACTTTCCTTTTCCCTTTAAAGTTTCCAGAATTAATTATAGTCTTTCAGGTTAAAGATTTGAATGAAGCAGAATTTCCTCTAATTGAATTGTGGAGAGATTATGTACAATTAGTTTCAAACTACCTTGTGAAATAACAAAATCAAGGTCTTAACATTAAATTACAGCATGCTCTGAGAACACAAAAAGCCATTATACAAGCCAATTTGTCTGGTAAAATATAGTCTATCAATGAGATCTAATTGGAGCTTGTAACTCAGTTTAATTGGATGCATCTTGGAACAGGCAAGATGGATTTATTTTAATTACTGTTGCAGCTAAAATGGAACTGTGTATGTGTGTGTGTGTGTGCATGAGAGCAAGATTTTATTTTCATATTAACTTATTAATTAGAATTTTATGTTCTTCCATTCTAATATCATCATGAGAGGAAAACACTCATCCTTTTAGAAATAAATCAATACCTTAAATACTATATATGTGTGTGTGTGTGTATTTCTTAAAAAGTTTCAAGTTTATTTATTTAAAATGTACAGCCTTAAGCCGTTCTATTAATTAACATTAAAATAAATCAATAATGAAATACAGTTAAAACAGGAGATCTTAATTCAGCACCAAACCAGTGGTGGGATTCAAAATTTTTTACTACCAGTTCTGTGGGAGTGGCTTGGTGGGCGTGGCATGACTTGGTGGGCATGGCTTGGTCAGCATGGTAGGGGAAGGATACTGTAAAATCTCCATTCCCACCCCATTCCTAGTGGAAGGTTACTGCAAAATCCCATTCCCTCCCCATCCCATTAACCTGCTTTCCAGCTCCGTTCTCCTGTGCAGGGCAGCAAAAGAAAATTTCCCCTACTGGTTCTCCAGAACTGGTCAGAACCTGCTGCATGCCACTTCTGCATGCCTACTTTCTAGCATCGCTGTATTAATTATAGGAATCATTTCTGGAGAGGGTACAAATAAAATTGTACAACGGTGGCACTACTTCATTAGAGTCAACCAAAAGGAAATGATGGTTTTTTTAGCTGAACCAAGCTAAGAGATTTTTAATAGTTTTCCCCAGACAATTACATGTGATAAGCAGGAAATTGTGGTTAAATCCTCAGTATGGGAATAACCTCAAGATCAGAATCTTTATCTAATAGGCATTTCCTGATTTTTACTCTTAGTCATTGCTGTGGATGTGATCTTAAAGCTGTAAATGTTTGCCTTTTAGAAAATTATGTTGACCTAGCTTTTTTATGGGCCAAATTCATACCTGCCATATCAAGTCAAGAGCCTGGAGGTCGTGATAAGATTCATAACCCTCTTAATTCTAAACTACAAATCAACTCTTCCTCAGATTCTAAAGGAATAATTCTTAACTCACATAAAGGAGATTTATTTCTTGATGCTTTGTTGAATTAACAGGTCCAAGCATTGCATGACAATGAATATGGACTTTTGTGAGAGAAAGAAGATGGTTTTGTAAGCACTGATCAGTACCTTATTTATACAGGTTCAAGCTTTAACTGAAAATAATCCAAATTCTGTTCATAAAATTATTTAACTATAACATTAATATGTGGGGGGGTGATGGCACTGAATAACAAACACTGAGCTTGTCTAGCCCAAGTTTGAAACCTGAACCCTGCATGATGGGGTGAGCTCCGCTATTTACCCCAGCTCCTGCCCTCCTAGCAGTTCAAAAGTATGCAAATGCAAGTAGATAAATAGGTACCACTTTGGTGGCAAGGTAGCCGCATTCTATGTGCCTTGGCCTAGAATCATGCTGGTCACATGACCACAGAAATGTCTTTGGACAATGCTGCTTCCCTCAGCTAAGAAACAGAGTTGAACATCCATTCCTTAGATTCAAATAGGAGTGGGCAGGGCAAACCTTTACCTTTAACATTTACATTGTGGCCTATATTTTAACCAATTCTGAACGACTTCCAAAGATGAGCAGGAATTTTAAGGGGAAACTCCAAAATATTTTGCAGAACTGATTTTGTAAGGTTTCTGAAAGTTTTACATAGTAGGCCTTTCACCTCTAGATATCTGTTCCAACAGCCTTTACGAACTCCAAAATGTATTATTCTATGTTTGGGTGTCATCCAGCTGGATTTATGGTTCTACAGGTTGTTTGCTTTGGTTTGTTTTAGAGCTAGTTGTGTATACTAGCCAAATAGCAGAGAGATCTGGAGGTGTTTCTAAATTTAATACATCTACTCATATCCCCAATACAGTTCTTTTGCTTACTTACTGAATATCAGTCTATTTTTTGTGATAAGAGATGTAGAGGTTGGTAGCAGGAGTTCAGTCAATGCATATGAATGAACTGTCAGCTTTATCTCTGGGCTCTGAGGAATATTGCTTTGTTTGAACATTGCAACCCTGATTCAAGGATCTTCTTGTTGTCCACAATCTTTAGAATAATTCACCTCTCATTGTCAAATTACCTTTGATTAGCTTTGAGTGGGGAAGAGACACACTGCATCTCACTCGAGGCTGGTAGTTTAACAGTGATTCATGCTCTACAGTCTAAGGAAAACTGAAATCTATGAAATAAGTTAAGGATAAACTATGAATACTGCAAATAATGATAATATTATTACACTAAAAGATTCACTTTGAGCACCACATACATAATGGCCCAATTATCCCCAAACTCAATACATGTCATAAGTGTTCATTGTTAAGTTTGCATGAAGAGTCAGACACGAAGAGCTTCAGTGAAGAGTTTATTAGTGACTACAGCTTGAATGGACCCATCTTGGCTGGGCTACGGCTGCTACCTATAGCCAGCAGCTGCAGTTGCCAGCCAATCAGAGTGCAGGGTTTTCCCGCACTTTTCAAAACAATCATATTTGACATTTTACAAGAACAATTCAAACAAAACCAATGACATTCAAACCTACATACATAACATTCATAGTGATTATTTAGATCTGCTTTAAAGCAGAGTTAGAATAATTTAACTGTACAGTAACTAAATGCAGAAGTTGGGTGCAGACTCTGATTTTTTCAGAAGTTAATTAAGATCATACTTTTGCAGTCCAGTAGCAAACAAGTAGCATTATATTTAATGAAGGAGCCTATTAAGCATCAGTTTATCACTTTAATAAGCATTAGGAGATGCTATCAAGAAGACTCTAACTGTCCATGCCCATTTAACTAATACTTACACCAGGAAGACAAATAAATTTCTCTCATATGTTCAGTGGTATAGATTAAGACAGCCTTTAAAACAGTCTAAGCCCAAATTGCTAATTCAACACTGCTTTTGTTAATTTAAATGGGGGTTTTATACCATCTGAATCCATTTGTGATCCTGTTTCTAACCTGGACATGGATTTGAATCCCATATTTCACAAGTGTCCATGTCACTGAAAGAATTGCCAGCCCAGAGATATTCTGTGTCAGATCACACATACAATTTAGCAGTTTTTAGATTAAGTTGAGCTCAGCCTTTGGACTGAGAAAAGTATACATTGAAACCAGTGATGGGATTCAAAAATTTTACTACGGTTCTGTGGGTGTGGCTTGGTGGGCGTGGTGTGGCTTGGTGGGTGTGGCTTGGTGGGCATGGCAGGGGAAGGATACTGCAAAATCTCCATTCCTTCCCCATTCCTGGGGGAAGGTTACTGCAAATCCCATTCCCTCCCACCTCACTAACCTGCTTTCCAGCTCCATTCCCCTGTGCAGGGCAACAAAAGAAGACCCAGCCAATCAGCTGGGACTCAGAAGGCAGGGAATAGATGGGGGGGGCCAGTCAGAGGTGGTATTTGCTGGTTCTCCAAACTACTTAAAATTTCCGCTACCAGTTCTCCAGAACAGGTCAGAACCTGCTGAATACCACCTCTGTCTGAAATTTACTTTAGAACAATAATTGTATATTTTTATACATTTCAATGGACTCAATATTTAGCTCAAAATGATCTGCCAAAATTAAGATATCAAATGTTTTTCTGAAAATAAAGGAAGGAAGAATAAATCTGTTTTACTGGCCGGATATCATGGATTTTAAAAATTGATTTAGCAGTTCTTGATGAAGGTTATAAAATAAAACTATAACTTTCAAGCAAAGGCTAGGTTGGGTTCCACAGTATCTTTGATGTCAAAGTCCAAGGATATTTCTGGAGAAAAGGAACGTACTTGTTTTGATTAAAGTACTCTAATCCAATAAAATAATTTTAAATCATTAAAATCTATTTTATGCCATGAATCACGTTACTCAGTAATCAAGCAGTACTATATTGATTTTTGGCTAACAAGGTTTGAGCTCATTAAAAAAAAGTTGCATTGATATAGAATTTGCCTTTATCGTGACCTCCCCTCTTGCAGAAAAAAGCAGAAGGCTCCTATTGTATATTAGGGTCTTCAGGCTCTCTTGATGTACACTAAAAAGGGAGAAAGGCTTGCATTGAGTTTGTATCATTCTGACTCCCTTTATCTCTCATGTAGATGATGCTGAAGTATTAATATTGTTTGATTTTTCCAAGCATTCCATTCACAAGCTTACATAGTGATCTGAGTTCAGGAAGTCATCAGGTGTGTAGATACTTTTCCACACATTCTAGAAACTTTTACAATTGAGATTCTGAAATGTGGGTAAGCCACCATTCAATAATATCTTCATGCAAAAGCTTGCTATGATGAGATAAATACTTTATAAAGAAAGTACAGCCAGAGCGGAGAGAATTGTGGAGCTCAATTCTGCTACTTTCATTAACACTCTTTGTCTCTTCCCTTGAAAAACAGCAGTAGTTATGGCTACACATATAATTAGAATCCATCTAACAAACTGTCCCTTGATCTATCAAGATGATTGCCCAGATCTATAAAGGCAAAAGTAAGACAAAGACTAAGTTCAAAGATAAATTGAAACTCAATTTATTGTTATTTGGGGAAGGAATGCATCAACAGAAATCTTTTGTGTAGATGCCAATTATCCTATTCTAGTTATGTAGGTATTGTAGGCCTCTATTTCTAACTAACTGAAGCAGAAAATACTTGGATTTGTCACTGGATGCAGCTCGAATTGTTTCTGCACTGCTTGGCTACTCCTATGGTATTTTTCAGATTTTTCCCAACACCTTAAAAATCTTTATGTTGACATTAGCAACTCATTAAAATATGTGAGAAAAAAAACTATGGAAGGAAGCCAGAAATGGGATGCCAAGTTAGAAAATATTGTAGAAACTAACATTTTTATGACTACATACATCCTTATGCAAATATGTTAAGATAAACCATTTTAATGAGGAAAACGACATTCTATCAAAGAGATCACTCTGAGGTATATTTTCCTTAGTGGAAATACATTGAACTCCCAATCCCAAAATTTAAAACACCATAAAATAATATATCTATATTAACATAAGGTAAAAATCTGTGAGTCTATTTTCAAAAATATAAAAATAAAAATAAAATACATCAGCTCCTCATAAATTTTACTTCCCCATGGTTCAACCCAGTTTATGAGATTTCCATTGGTGTTTTGCTTCTCAGGGGCCTAATTTTGTCCACAACACAAGCCTCACACACACACACACAACAGCCCATTTTATTAACAGAAAAGACTTGTAGAAAATGGTTGGAAATGTCAAAGCAGCCTGCCCCTGGAATCAAATAGTTTTGCTCCATTGTGCTATAGAGAACGTATTAAAATAAAGAATAATTTTTGTAGCTCAGGGTCAATATTTGTAGGTTAGGGTTGCTTACTTAATTGTTCGTCTGAAGTTAAGCTTGGAGTTAAGATTAACTTGATTGTTGGTCTGAAGTTAACTCCAAGGTTAACTTCAGACCAACAATCAAATAAGCAATACCACAATCAAGAAGCTGCCAAAGAGCCATCAGTAAACAGCCCACGCAAAGAATCTCTAAGAAGACCACCCTTATCCACACAGACAAGGAAGTCACCAGAATATAAACTGACAGCACACTCCTTACTAGCACTGATGATGTTACCTATTTAGGGTAATGAAACATCTGCAAGAAAACAAGCAAGCTCAGAGAGCACCAAGGACCCCTCAGAAAATATTACAGTAAGTAATTCAAGATAGGTTTGAGGCATAATTCTAAGCACAACTTCAGTTGTGAATCCTATTGGGGAAATCATCTACACTCCACGCAAATAGACATCATCTCATTATAACACCCAAGATGAAATTTGGGGTCTTTGTCTTCAAAACTAAGTATTCTAAGAGATGTCATTTAAGCATTGCAAAATTTTATATATATGGTACATTAATTTATTTCAATAAGGGTATCATTTAAATGAAAAGTAGGTTTATTCTGCTGGCATGCTGGGAAAGCAGGTGTGGTATTCAGCAGGTTCTGACTAGTTCTGGAGAACCGGTAGCAGAAATTTTGAGTAATTCAGAGAACCGCAAATACCACCTCTGACTGGAGATTTTACAGTATCCGTCCCCTGCCACATCTACCAAGCCACGCCCACAGAACCGGTAGTAAAAACATTTGAATCCCACCACTGTGGGAAAGTCTTAACTCCCCTTGGACCTTCGTATGGCTCCTGATCTCCGCTCCTTCGCCGTGACCTGAAGACCTGGCTTTTTCAACAGGCCAGTCTGGACTGACCAAGGGGAGGTTTGTTTTAGAGTTTTAATTAATTTTAATTTTATTGTTTTATTGCATTAGGCTTGTAATTGTTTAATGGTTTTTATTGTAAATTTTGTATTGGGTTTTTATTGTTAGCTGCCCTGAGTCCTTAGGGAGAGAGGTGGCATGCAAGTCTAATAAATAATAATAATCATCATCATCATCATCATCAACAACCTTTATGCCAGAATAGTTCAGAGTAGGATTATATTCTCTGGCACTTTTCTACTTGCTTATCTTGTACTACATTCCCTATAAATTCCACAGAGACTTGCACTTTATTCTTCACATTGCAACCATTATTATAAATATAATCTATTTATGTCCCCATCTGTTTAAAAAGAAGACTCTCAGTACCCATTTTCCATTTCAAAGAACTTTCCACTTTATAAAACCATGCTTTACAATAAGGCAACCTGATTTTTTTTAATGTTGATGTTGCTTGTAAAGGATTATCATTGAGGGTTTAATCTGCCACTTAATGGAGAGCAGTTGAGGCTTTTTTCCCTGTAACTTTTCAAATTTAACATACAGGAAATTGCATATTCCTATGTAAATGTTTAGTAAAATACCATTTCCTATGTCTTAAATTTAAAAAGCATATTTAACAAATATACATAGGGACTTTAGATTGTTAAACTAGAATATTGATGATGAAGACAATACCGATTATGGGAAGTTAAACTAATGTCTAAACTGAATTTTCAAAAATTTAATCAAATAATAGTGAACAAACTATTCAAAAGGTAAAAGAATATGGTTGGTATCAAGTAATTACAGTTTTTGATGGAATGTAAGTGTGAAAAATGCAGTTTGGGGCCCATCAATACAGCATCTAAATTTATCTTCATTAATATAAAGACCATCTATTTTATTTGGCTTTGGCTTTCATTCTGCCAAGAGATCCACATGCTTCATCTTAACCTACCTCACCTCTGTATCAGGGTGGGATTCTACCAGTTCACACTGGTTCTATAGAACTGGTTGTTAACATCACCAGTAGTTCTAAGAACCGGTAAACTGACCCCTGGCTGGCTCCACCCCTCTGCCGCTCCTACAGGCCAAAAACTGAGGTTTTTTCATGCATGCACGACATTTTCCTTGCCTCATTCTCCCTGCCCACCCTCCTTCTCTGACCCCAGCCCCGCCTATCTGCCACTCCTATGCTAAAAACCTGGGTTTTTTGGCATGCGACAATTTTCAAGCATGCACAAAATCCTTGCCTTATTTTCCCCCACCCACCCTGCCTTGCCATACTGCTACCATGTGCACTACCACAAAATTTTCCCACCCAGCCATCATCCTCACCACCACCAGCAGCAGCAGCCACAGCAGCCGGGCAGCCAGCCAGCCAGCCAGATGTCACTGCCTGTCTTCTGCTGCCTTAATGAGTGAGTGAGGGCAAGCCGCAAGCCCCAGTCAACACCACCACTAACCGCCTTCTTGCCCGCCAGCCTGCCTCCGCCCTGCCTTGCCCAGCCTGCCTCCCAGGCCTGCCTGCCTGCCTTGCCTGAACTGCCTCCCATGGCGTGCGTTAAAAAGATGCAAGCCCGGCCACCACTGCTGCTACCCATCCTCGCCTGCCCAGACTGCCTACCCAGCCTCTGAAGATGCAGATTGGTGGTCACGACCTCCAACCCAGTTGCCTGCCTGCCAGCCACCAGCCCGGTCAGGTGCCAACTCGGGATGCCCACTGCCCTCCTTGATGCTCCCCTGCCTTGCCCGCACCATCTTCCCTCATCTGCGGCCCTCCATTGTTGCTGCCTTGCCTTCCCACCACCAATTGGTGAGTGAGGAGTTAAAGCAGCAAGCCCGCTAGTCGCTACCTTCTCCTGCTACCGCTGCTGCCACCACCACCAACCCAGTCAAGGGACTCCTGGGCCAGCCATCCTGCTGCAGCAAGCTTGAAGACTGAGGACGACCCGGCATAGCTGGCTAGCCAAGTTGCCTGCCTCATTTTGGTAGTTGCTTTTTATTTATGTATTTATTTATTTATTTAGTATCTGTTTTTGATTTTTATTAATCATAAAATAAAACAGATACTAAATAAATAAATACATAAATAAATACTATTCATCTTGATGTTTCTCCTTTGTTTTTTCCTATTGAGAAAAAGTAAATCAGAAACAAATATCTATATATAGCATCAATATAACATAAATGGAAACAAAATGTTACATTGCTGTTATATATAGCACTCCAGAGGGTTAACATCATTGCCCAGAAGATCATTGGTTGCCCTCTCCCTCTTTGGAGGCTTTATAGCTCCGCTGCCTTAACAAAGTTCAAGACATTCTCAAAGATCCATCTCATCCTGGGAACCCTTTTTTTTAACTATTACCATTTGGCAGACGGTACAGAATATTAAAAACAAGCACAAATAGACTTGAAAACAGCTTCTATCCCAGAGCAGTAGCCCTTTTGAATTCTACCATATAGTGCAATGTTGGTGTGGTGTCGGGGGGTTTCGGTTCAATGTGTGGAGTGTGAAGGATGCGTGTTTGTGTTTATTTTCATGGTCATAATGTGTGCTGAAGATGGTGTTTGATTTTGTTGTATGAGGTGCAGTGACAAAAAAAGTAAACTAACTAAAGTAAACTAACATAGAATGGAAGCAGACTTTATATTCCAAATGTTTTGGACCAAACCATTTTCTAATACCTACTATCCATGAAAAGTCGATGCAACAGGTTCCCAGAACTTTTGCACTCCAGAAGTTAACTCACATTTAACATCTACGGATATTGTGTCAAGAGATACAATTTTGACAGTTGTTTTTAAATGCCATTCATTGCAATCTCAGAAACAGATATTAGGGGTAATGAGCAAATGCTATGTTCTACCATGTGCTACTTGCTGAGTGATCTTATTCCTTGTTTCTCACACAATCTAGGGCACATCTAACCTGAGCAGCAGCAGCATCTAAATCATTACAGTGCCATTCCCAACATGTCTATGATGGCCACAGACTGAATGCAATCTGAAGGGTAATGCTGACATGTTATGGGTGGAGAGTGGAGTAAGATGGACTGAAGGGCACTCCCATCCTAATTACTGGCCCCATCCCAATGGACAATTATCACAAATGAACACAATAACATAATGACAATGAGAAGTTGCAGACATGACTAATTTCATCAACATCTTTGCCACCCAGTTAGCACCCTCAGTGGTAACTTAAATAATGGCATTTGCTGAATCCCTGGAATGCCAAAATTTGTGGGGACTGAAGCTTTCATTTTGTTTTCAAAAAAAAATACAGTGTTGTCCAAATACGGATAGTGAGTTTTGTCTGAACTAAGAAGTTATCAGGTAATGAAGACCAGTGGTGGGATTCAGAAATTTTTACTACCGGTTCTGTGGGTGGCTTGGTGGGCATGGCAGGAGAAGGATACTGCAAAATCTCCATTTCCTCCCCACCCTGCTTTCCAGCTCTCCCTGTGCAGGACAACAAAGAAGAACCAGCTGATCAGCTGGGATTTGGGAGGCAGAGAATAGATGGCGGGCCAGTCAGAGGTGGTGTTCTGAACTACTCAAAATTTCCACTACGGTTCTCCAAGTTACTCAAAAAAAATTTTTTTAATTCATATTTATATGCTGCCCTTCTCTGAAGACTCAGGGTGGCTTACAATTTTTGGGATACAACCCAATGCGCCAGCAATAGCCTTCCTTCCATTGTATATGCCTGCTTATTACTAAGCGGCATTTTTACAAAGTCAGCTTATTGTCCCCAACAATCTTGGGTCCTCAATTTACCTACCCCAAGAGGATGGAAGGCTGAGTCAACCTTGAGCCTGGTGGGATTCGAGCCTGCACTAATTGCAGGCAGCTGGAACTTAAGTGCTAGGCATTTAGCAGCCTGCACTACCAGTTCTCCAAACTACTTAAAATTTCTGCTACTGGTTCTCCGGAACTGGTCAGAACCTGTTGAATACCACCTCTGATGAAGATGATTAGCACTAATTTCAATAGATTATCTTTTCTTCATGCAGCACAAGAAAATTCTAATTCCAATTCTATCTAATATCTAATTCTAGATAAGCAAACTGCAGGATTAAATCATGTGTTTAAAGGCTCATATTTTTCCATTTTAAAAAGGGGAGGAACATAGTATATGTTTCAGTACAGTGCTTTAGTATGAAACCACAGCTATCTGACAACATATTTTTAATCTAACAACACATCAGGATATTGGATGAAGTAACTGAAACTGACAGAAAGAAAATGATTTTTTTTCATTCAGATTTCCTTTATATGTCAGAATGACCCACATGAGATCTGGAAAAATTAAGGAAATCCAAAAGGGGCAAATATTTTTTTCACTGTACAGTTGACTGAAAATTAAGGAGTGGCGAAGAGATAAATATCAAAGAGAGATGTTCATTGTTACTCTTTGATCCTCCTGTAATATATTAGTTATTTTTGCTTGTTACCCACTATGTTTAAATATTAATTTGGTGTGAAACCTCACCTATTCTGAAAATAAATGATTGATTCACAGCAAATAAATGTATTTGTACAAGGGAAATATTGTGACTCAGCAACTCAGCTCTAAACCTTAGCAACTGCCAAATTCCAGCATTATCATCTTCTTTATTGCCCCTAGTCCTTTATAATAAGATACTGAAGAAGACTAGTTTCAATATAGTGCATTAGAGAGCCTGGACAAGCATTTCTTCCTCTTCAAAATGCAGGAGGACCATTTAAGGGAATCTGATATTTTAACCTCTACATTTCCAACAACACAATTGATTTGGAATTTTTCGCAGTGTTCTGAAAATGCTACCATCTGCAAAGGGACATCCTGCTTAAAGCCGACAGATGATTTCAACAAAGTTTTGAGTGTAATCTTAAGTACTGTCCTAACTGTTATGCTGGCATTGGTGATGTTCTCCATGGGCTGCAATGTGGAACTGAAGAAATTTTTAGGACACATAAAAAGGCCTTGGGGTATCACCGTGGGTATCCTTTGCCAGTTTGGAGTCATGCCTCTCTTGGGTTTTACACTGGCATTTGCTTTTAATGTGCTTCCAATTCAAGCTGTTGCAGTGATCATCATGGGATGTTGTCCAGGTGGAACAGCTTCCAACATTTTAGCTTACTGGTTGGATGGTGACATGGACCTGAGGTAAGAGTGATTTACTTTTGTTAGAGTTTAAATTTGTGTTACCTTTTTCTAAAATAAACTTTAAAACTTTGTACATGTTTATTTGTGAGAGAACCCACTGAAATCAATAGAAGTTATAATTTAACAAACATAATGCAGTGTATCTCTTGATAAAACATTGTATTTAAAAATATTGCCCTGCACCTTCCACCTTATTAGAAGACACTCTTAATAGAATGGCTTGAACACAACTGCATTTGCACTTAAAATCTCGGCAGAAGTGCATATTTATGATGTATTTATCTGCTACCATCAATCTCTTCACAATAAATAGTTATATAGAAAGAGAGAGAGACACCAAATCAAAGTTCAGGTGCTTTCACTGGGAATAGCAGAAATACAGTGAATTCAACTGGAGAAATGAATTTCTCTGTCCTCAGTATAAAATACACAGCAATTAATTAGATTAAAGTGAAAAATAAGTGTAAGTAGAGCAAAGTTGGAAGAGTAAAAGAGAACTTTTCAAGTCAGGTTTGCTGATCATCGAGACCACCAGCCATAAGACAAAGCGGCAAAAACAAAAAAAGGTGAGTAGAAATTGAAGGGTGGAAGAATTCCAAAATTCAGAGATGCAACCATTTTGGGTATTCTTTGAAAGTGTTAGGCACCATTAAATTTGGGGAGAATAAAACAAAACAAAACAAAAGCACCACTGGAACAAAGAGGAGAAAGAAGATCAAGAGAATAAAAGATTAGAAGTACATTTATATATTTCAGTTCTATTTTTTACATATTTTGATCAAAGGTTTTGAAAAGTTGGCAGGTACTTTCCTGAATTTGATGCATGACTCATTCTGGGTTGTGGCTTTTTTGTTTCTTCATTCTTCTTTTAGTCATTAAGATAGCTAACTAGAACGTAAACGGTAACAGAATTAATCTTATTACATGGATAAAAGGAATGCAGTCCAAAGTCAGATCTTGCTTGCTGCTATCAATATATATGCATAATCTGATTCAGCACAATGGTGAATATATTCAGAATCTCAAACCAACCCAAAATCTATACTAGCACAAGTAAAACTTGGCAGAATATAACATCTGATTTATTTTCCTCACCAGTGCCAAACTATTAAATTGCTTTTGAAAGCTCAGCTCAGAAGAGCCAGTTCAGAAATACATATTCATTCTATTCTATTCACAGGTAACCTGCAATATTTATCAGATTGCATGTGTGTAAGGTTCTATATTGGGATGCATATGGATTGGCATATGGAAAATGCCTGCAAGAACAGACTGGTTAATAGGGTGTTCTTCTCTGCATTAAATCATAGGAATTTTGCACTACATGTGTTGCTATTGACAACAATATTATGTTCCAAAATAAATTGAGAATGGATATTGTGAGGGATCCTTGATGCTTTCTGAACTTGGTTATTTACCTGCACACATTTCATTACCCAAGCTATGTAACATCATCAGTGCTAGTGCTAATAGGTATTATTTTAAAATGCAAACATCATCCATAAATGCTAACCATACTTATATATTAATCATGTCCCACTTTGTTTTTGTTAGAAGCAATTGGGATTTTGTCTAGATGCTCTTTAAACAGTTTTCCTGTACTAATTAGCTAAATTAAACTGATACCCACACAAATAGGGTTGCTGCTTTCAATGAACTCCTGTCCATGTTTATTTAGCTATAAAGTCTATTGTACTCACTGGGATTTATTTCCGAGTAAGTTTAAGACTGAGTCAAGGGTTACATACAGTAAATAGGTAATATTTCCCATAATAACAAATGCCTGGCTTAACTATTTAACAGAATCAGATCAGATACAGATTTTGTGTCTAAATTTTGTTTTCATTCCCTCCCAAATTGTACTTAATTATTGTTTGTAATCCCTAATGGGACAAATCAAAGAATAATAGAAGATGTTTATTTTTAGTCCCTCTTCTCCATTAATATTATAAATATAATTATTGGGATATTATACTACAATGAACAAAATGAGCTTTATTAATGCAATTCTTATATTTACTTTGAAAATAAATAAGTAGGGTTCAGTAAGGCTTATTTACATACAAATTCAACTTGTCAATACTGTTATGTATGTAGGTTTGAAGTCATTGGTTTAGTTTGAACTGTTCTTGTAAAATGTTGGAAATGATTGGTTTAAAAAGTGTGGGAAAAGCCTGCACTCTGATTGGCTGGCAACTGCGGCTGCTGGCTATAAGTAGCAGTCGCAGCCCAGCCAAATTGGGTCTGAGCTGTAGTCACTAATAAACTAAAGCTTGAAGCACTCGCGTCTGTCTCTTCATGCAAACTTAACACTGGCGACGAGGTGGGATTCCCCTGAAGAAGCGGCGGAACAGAAGGAGAAGCGAGATGGCTGCACTGAACACCCCAGCCCGTTTGATCCGACAGCAGAAGACTGCATTATGCAGATCGTTTCAAATGTATCTGGAGGAAACGATCTTGCCGACATTTCGAAAGCGGAAGAGGCGGTCTTTCTCATCACCTGCGGTCCAGCAGTTTTCAAGATGGTGAAGGCATTGGCGGGAGCTGCAGGCAGATGAAGGTAATGGACTGGCCTGACTTAGAAAATGTTAAGAGCCCATTACGCCACAAGTATCGTGCCTCATTAAGAACAGTTTTACCGTCGTGATCAAGGGGAAGCGAAAATGTAAAAACCATGGCAAGTTTAAGAGACATTGGGATGCAAATTTAACAATTTAGAAGAGGAGGCCATCGCATGTCGATTTGTTCTGGGCCTTAAGAACAAAGGTGCTGAAGAACAGAAGTTGACTTCTCTTTAGCAGCATGAAGAAAATCAACAAGGCCACAAGCCATCCTGATGTGGAAAAGTCCACAACAACTCATTGTGAGAGCAAATAGATTGAGTCAGACTGTAGTGAGGTGGAGGAAGGAATTTACAGACTCAGAATGGAGCGGAAAAAGAAAGACCTGGGAAGAAAAGAGGCAAGATTTCTGCAGAGGTTGTGGAAGCACCCCTGCACTGAATGCATTTTTAGACACCATTTGCCTCCGTTGTGATAAAGAGCACCTAGCAAGAGAGTCTGCAAATCATCCATCCACCCAACAGAAGAAAGTTTGCTACAAGCAAAAAAATTCAGGCCCAACAATCTCAGTGAGAAAATGGGGCAGCACAAAGCAAATGGGAAGAATGAAACTCATCAAACAGTAACTATTGGTCATTCATCACCTTTAAAAGCAGAAAAGTGCATGTCAAGGTACTTATTGAAAGGAAGGCCTTGCCAAATGGAAGTGGACTCAGGCTCATACCTATCTATGGTGTCATGGGACACTATTCACAGACTTCTTCCCAACATCCAGAAGAAGCACTTCAAGAAGCAAGCATTGACTCTTAAAGACTACCAAGGAACAAGATTCCAGTAGTTGGAACAAGAGAATTCAGCGTTCAAGGGCCACACCAAGCGCCTACCACTGACCATCGTGGACAAGGACCGCCCAAGTCTGCTGGGCCTTGAGTGGTTCAACCGTTGGGCATCGGTGACTGGCATCAATCATGTGAGCAACACTGAGTGGGAAAGAGGCCTTGAAGTCTGAGTTTCCAGAGGTCTTCAGGGACAGATTAGGCAAGTACTTGGGGACCCCTCACATTTAACCTAGATCCCAAGGTACAACCAATCCGTTTAAAACCCAGAAGGGTCCCATTTGCCTTAAAGGAAAAAATGATTGATGCAATTAGATAAACTAATAGCCCAAGGGGTTTTAAAGCCCACTGATCACTCCAGGTGGGAGACACCCATAGTCACACCAGTCAAGGCTGATGGGTCTGTGAGAATCTGCAGAGACTACAAGGGACATTGAACCATGCTACAACAGAGGCATATCCAGTTCCAGTAGTGCATCATTTATTACACTCTCTTGGAGGGGCACAGTTTTGCCAAGTTGGACCTGGCACAGCATATCAACAATTAACAGTTGATGATGCCACTGCTGAAGCCATTGTGACCCATAGAGGTGCCTTCAAATGCAAAGATTGCAATTTGGAGTAAGCGTGGCACCAGGCATCTTCAAAAGCCTTATGGAAAGAATGTTACAAGGGTTGCCAGGGGTGGTGCCCTATTTTGATGATGTTTTAATTTCTGCTGAAAATGACACTCAATTACACGAGACTCAGGGAAGTCTAACTAGATTCAAAAAGCGGGGTTAAAAGTCAAAGAAGAAAAATGCACACTTAGAACAGATAAAGTGGAATTCTTGGGTTACATGATTGATAAACATGGCATCCACCCCACAGAGGCAAAGGTTCAGGCAATCAAAGAAGCCCCCAGGCCAAAATGCAAAACAGCATTATTCTTTGGGACTCATTAACTTCTATCATGTTTCTACCTCAGAAACAACCATTGCAGAACCCCTACATGGTTGCTGGACAAAAATCTGTTGGGTCTGGGGAGGAAGGAACAAGCTGCATTTGTATCAAGAGACTAATCATGTCTGATGAGACTAATCACGTCTGATGCTGTGCTGATACAGTTCTCTGAGAACCTTCCTGTTGTTCTGACTTGTGATGCCTCCCCTTTTGGAGTGGGGTTTTTTTGAGCCACATGCTTCCAAGTGGGAGGGAAGCCCCTATTGCATTTTACTCTCGCACCTTGACTAAAGCAGAGAGAGAACTACAGCCAACTGGATAAGGAAGCCTTGGCAATTGTAGCAGCTGTCAAGAAATTCCATGAGTATTTATATGGGAGAACATTTACTGTTGTCACAGATCACAAACCTCTTTTAGGTATTGTGGCAGGGGACAAACCAGCATACGATCCTGTCACCAAGAATGCTGAGATGGACTGAATTTCTTGCTGCTTATTCATACAAACTGATCCACAGACCTGGTAAAGACATTGGGCATGCAGATGCTTTGAGTCGCTGCCCACTTCCTTCACACATTGAGGACCCTGTTCCTGAGACTCACACTTTTTTCTAGAAACTGTTGCCAAACTTCCAGTACATGCTGCTCAAATTGCCAGAGAGACTGCCAAAGACACTTTATTGGCTCCTGTTATAGGCTGGATTAAGAAAGGTTGGCCACTTCAAGATCTACCTCAACTTGCCCAACCTTTTAAATCCAGGCAAACTGAATTATCTGTATTAAGAGGATGTATTTTGTGGGGTAACAGGGTGGTTATTCCTGCAAAACTACAAAAGAGGTTTTGGAAATGTTACATGAGGGTCATCCGGAATTGTCAGAATGAAGGGATTGGCCAGGAGTTATGTATGGTGGCCAGGTATTGACAAAATGGTTGAAAACTGGGTTGCATCTTGTCCCAACTGTCAGGTAGTCAGGCCTGCCCCCTCTCTCCCCCACACAGGAATGGGAATGTCCTAGGGGCCCATGGTCCAGGATTCACATTGATTTTGCTGGCCCTACCAGAGGGCACTTTCCTTATTATAGTTGATGCATATTCCAAATGGCTGGAGGTTATCCCTATGGCATCCACCACAACTGAAGCTGTCATCAAACAGCTTAAAAGCTTTTGTAACTCACGGGTTACCTGATGTGCTTGTTTCTGACAATGGCCCTCAATTTACATCCAACCTTTTTGAATCATATCTAGCACAACAGGGTATCAGACATGCCCTGACAGCCCCTGGGCATCCTTGACTAACGGCCGGGCTGAATGTATGGTTTTACCAAGGAAAAACTTCAGCAATTGGGTCCAGGGGATATCACTGAGAGAGTTGAAAAACTTCTCAGTGTTCAGCATATCACTCCCAACCCCTCAACTAATTTAACCCCAGCTGAATTGTTGATGGGTAGGAAACTCAGGTCTCCCCTTGACGCCTCCATCCCTTACTTTTAGCACCACTAGATTCCACTAGTAAAATTAGCACTTTCACTGTGGGTGATTCTGTTTATGCTAAGAACCTCATGGGTGAACCATTATGGATTCCTGCTGAGATAACCCAAATCACAGGCCCCAGGTCACAGGGTACAAACGGAGGATGGTGTCCTCTGGAGCAGGCACATTGATCAGTTAAGATCCAGATTGCCTCAGGAGCATCGCTTTTGCTCCTCTCTGGTTCCCATACCTACTGCCTCTTCTAGGGGAAGGGAGGATTATGAGAGTAATCAGCAAGTAAGAATCAACCCCATGTGTAACGAGCTAACACGACAGGAACCATCCCAAACCTGTCACAATACCAACAACCATTTTCACAAATGGAAGATTGCACATCACTACCTGATTTGGTGCTGACATTGGGTTGGAGATGGATTGGGAGGAGAGACCAGGTTGTAGTAACCAAACAGGTTCTATTACTACAAGTCCAAGTAAGGAAATGTCAGCAGACACATTTCCTCTCTCTCACAAGGTGAGACCTTAAAACATCTGAACCACGTAGGTCTCAACATGTACGTAGAGCCCCACCTATTTAAAAGAATACATTAGATAGGTTGGGGTTTGAGTATGGACTGAACCTAGTGGGGAGAGGTGTTATGTATGTATGTAGTTTGAAGTCATTGGTTTAGTTTGAACTGTTCTTGTAAAATGTTGGAAATGATTGGTTTAAAAGTGCGGAAAACCCTGCACTCTGATTGGCTGGCAACTGCGGCTGCTGGCTATAAGTAGCAGCCCACCCAGCCAAATTGGGTCCGTTCTGAGCTGTAGTCACTAATAAACTAAGAGCTTGAAGCACTCCAGTCTGTCTCTTCATGCAAACTTAACAGATACTATCTTCTTTCTTAACAGAATGCTATCTTAACCAGATACTATATTCAGGCATAATTTCCATTATTTTTTTTCCAATAAAATATATGGGTAATCTTTAAGCTTCAACTCACGATTTCTCAATTTTAATTTACTTCCATTTTCATTATCCTTGGAGTCCCTGTTTCTATATTTAACTTCTTATGTTTGAGTCTTTTCCAAACTATCAATTCCCTAAATCCTACTACTTAAAATATTTTTTTTTTGACATTGGGCCAAGTTCATTTGTCTTTTCTCATTATCAAATACTGTCTTTATTCATTCTCTCTCTCTCTCTCTCTCTCTCTCCCTCCTTCTCTCTCTCTGTCTCTCTCCTCCCCTTTTCTCTCTCTCTCTCTCTCACCTCAGGTGAGGATTCTGAGTTAAGTTAATTACAATGAAGGCAAGGTTTCAAACTCTTTCTAAAGTCCAACAGGAATGACTAGACATCACAGGGAGAAAAATCTAGCGAGGATTTCATACGATATCTGCCTGTTACTTTTTACAAGGCTTGCTATTTGTAGGCATTATACCATTACAGATATTCATCAGGATTATGTCTGTAATGGAGCCTGCCCATTATGGTTGTGCATTAATAAAACTACTAAATTTTACTTCTTCTTTTTTTAGCATCATTAAGTAAATGCTGCATTTACATCTGCTATGAATACAGCCATACAGTTGTTAACTCAGTTAACAGTTGTTAACTCAGTTGTTAAAATGATTTCCATGGCTGTTAAGCCAAACTGTTGTTCATTGTGGTGCAGTTTTTCCCTCAAAGTGCCACTTTTCAGGCAAAACCATCATAAAACATGATCAGTGACTGTGAGATGCTGCAAATGGCTGTATGAATGTGATGCTCTGACCCAACCCTGGTTCCAGAGAGCAAACACAAGACAAAGACAGCAACTTCAACCTTTTAATGTTTCATCTATGAATTCTGTTTCCTCACAGATAAAATATTGCTTCCAACAACAGATTAGCTCAACAAAAGAAGAAGAGCCTTGCCAAGTTTTGCAAGATTGCAAAACACAAACAGATGAAATAGTTTACAACTGAAGAGTCTTCAAATACCAACTGTAATGAATCCCGCAGTCTGAGTTCAAAACATCTTTGCTTCTAAAAATGTTTAGCTTCACAACTAACTCTTTTTTTTTTTGAAGGAGGGCCATGCCTTACCAATATACTCCCAGTCGCCAATATACTGTTGTATGCTCTTTCTGTGAACAATCCTGCACACCTGGCAGCACTTAGCACAGGCTCATGGGACCTTCTCATTGCTGTTGCCAGCCCCACAATCTCTGAAGGCAGGGTCCTGGCATCTCATTCCTTGCTCTCCTCAGCCGTCCACACCTGCTGCCAGCTAACCACAACAATGTGGTTCTGTTGCCAAACTTCCAAAGTATGGTCACCCGACTTGGGGGAGGGCAAAGCTAACTGTCAGGGCTTCAGAGTCAAATCATTGCCCTTCTTTTCAAGTAGGTCGTAACTTTGAACTGTTGCTAAGTGACTGGTAGTAAGTCAAGGACTACCTGTATTGATGACAATGCAAAAATCATCCTTACAGTTATATCTGGAACAGAGAAATAAGTACATGTCTGTGAGAAACCACAATTTCGCATCCATCAAAAATTAGAAGCTAACATGATAACAACAGTAACATTGACTGGTTCTTTTTCAGCATCAGTATGACAACGTGTTCAACCCTGCTGGCCATGGGAATGATGCCACTTTGTATCTTTGTCTACACCAAGATTTGGACAGATTTCGACTCCATTTACATCCCCTATGACAGCATTGGTAAGCTCTTTTTCCTCTCACAACCATTCCAAGATCCATTTTTTACAACTGAAGCCTGCAATAGAAAATCACTCATAACCTCCATGGTTTTATGATTGGGGTTAATTAGACTGAAGCTTTAGGACTTCTCTCAAAACAGATGCTTGGCATCTTTTTACACAACTGACAGGATCAGGGATGGCATAAAGCTGAGACTAACTCCCCACAGTAGACACATGGTTGCCAGAGAGATACATGATGCATTTTCAACAGTGACATATAAGCCCTGTTGGGAGTTAAAACGACTAATATTGTTCATGCCTCCTTGTCAGTGCAAATCTATGATATTGTAATTATACTTACAATCGTTGACAAGGATTAACATTGTAAAATTAAGGCATATTAAAAAAATATGGATGTTGGGAAAGTCTGAAGGCAAAAAGGAGAAGGGGATGACAGAGGATGAGATGGTTAGATAGTGTCATCCATGCAATGAGCATGAGTCTGGGCAAACTCTGGGAGACAAGGGAAGTCAAGGAGGCCTGCTGGGCTATGATCCATGGGGTTGCAAAGAATGAGACATAACTTAGTAACTGAACAACAAAAAGAATCTGGACCTATACCCTCTGAAAGTGATGGCACAAACATCTTTGTAAAATGTGTCTTGATGATGTTCATCCATTGTGTTGAAGAGGACCTTGACATCTAATGGGTTGTGGGCTGTCCACGGTGTGGACAGGTGTCTTCAGGTGTCTGACACGGCTGTCTGCAGGTGGCTATTAAGGCCTATATGGGCACAGAATGTTCTGCCACATGTCAGGCAGACATGTGTGGCACCATTGTTGTGTCTTACTTACACATCAAAATTTGTCTTATTTTCAAATGAAATATAAGACTTATGGTGTCCTCCCTTTAAAAGAATATTAAGATTTGACTGCACCAAGATAAGTTCAGACAGCAAATTTTGCAGTTTAAACAGCTCTATTATTTTGTGTTAACTGGAGAAACCTGCATTCCAAGTACCTTCTCTAAGACCATGCAAACCCAATCAATTAAAAGAATAGAAAAACCAAAAGTGAACAACGATGATAATTTAATGCATACATTTCTACTGTTATAATGGACATAACTGTATTGCATTATATGAGTAAATTGTGAAAATGCCTGTTATGAGATGATGGTCCAATTGGTAACCAAAGGAATTATGCAGTAATGACTGTAATGTCAAGATCCTCAGACCATCTCAATTTTTAGTAATACAAAATCCAAATAAGCTAGCAACACATTGAACTATTAATAGGAATCTCTAATCTTTTGGTTTACCCATTCATAAAATAACAAGTTTGGAAAACATAATCAGTTATAAAACAAACATTTTTCAGAATGCTACAGTACTTGCGATCTTCTTTATCCCTATTCTCACAAACTACATATATATATATATATATATATATATATATATATATATATATATATACACACAGTATATTTCTGCCACTTATAATTTTTGTATCAATTATGAAGTTAGTGTCCATGTTTCACCAGCATATGTTAGAACAGGCAGCACATACTGGTTGAAAACTTTTCTCTTCAAACATAGGAGGAGGTTGTTCTTGAAAATCATGCTTAGTGTGCTGAATGCCTGCTAACCAGATTTAACATGCCATTCAATTTCCTTTATTGTATCATCTTCCTTTGAGATCCATTGGCCAAGGCATACTAGATCTACTAGGTCTACTAGGTCCAGTTTTTCTCCACATATAAAAATGAATGGGCTGGTCACATAGCAAGAAGAACTGATGGCAGGTGAACCAAGGCAATCATAGAATGGATCCCACTTGATAAAAAGTGTCTACAAAAGAGACCTAAAACAAGATGGATTGACGACATCAACAAGTATTGTGGGCACAATTGGCAAAAGCTCAGGACTGTATAGGCTGGAAACATGTGGAACAGGCCTTCATCCTGCTGTGGATAGACAATAGCTAAAATGATGAATGATGATATATACATACATACATACATACATACATACATACATACATACATTTGCTATTTTTCAAGGTTGGTGGCTAAACAAAGCCTTGGTCTGCAGGTACTCATCATTAGTAGACAACAGAGCTTTTTGAAAACTTAAATAAACAATATTGCACTGTGCATATAGTATAACATTTCTGACATTGACTGGCAGAGCCTCCATTTACTCTAGTTTTGGAGATGGATAGAGTTTTAACTTTTTGTCTGCAGTTGTCACCTAATTCTGCCCAAATAGCAAAATGACCTCAATTATAAGGTTAAATCACAGCTTAGTTTTAAAACTCATATTCCTATTATCTGGAGCTTGGCCAAGGATTTATGCCTCCTACTAAACATAAAAACTATAGCATTTGTGAGTTTGCTATGTTTGTCCACAGGAGACATGAAACTTCATTTCTCAAATCTCACTTTGGATTCAAGCCACAACCCAAATCAAACAGCCTCTGATACTGTTTAAATTTAATTAAGTGCTGTTTCTAAATCACTAATGTGGGCACAAACTAATTTTTGGAGTCAATATGCAATCCTAATAAAAGCCAAGAAAAAGGGGAATAAACAGAAAAGGCTGAGAACAAAGAAGTTCAAAGAAAATCTGACAGATAAGAGTGTATATAAAATGGCTTTGTCAGAGAGGGAACGTTA
Organism: Naja naja; assembly: GCA_009733165.1. Taxonomy (NCBI): domain Eukaryota; kingdom Metazoa; phylum Chordata; class Lepidosauria; order Squamata; family Elapidae; genus Naja; species Naja naja. The sequence continues at coordinate 26,766,157 of CM019153.1, forward strand.
AGACTGGCCAGGAGAAAGGTAGAACAAAGGAGGATGAAAGTAGTCAATGAACTAAAAAGCTAGAAACTAAGAAAACTCTTGAGATAAAGCTATGAAAATGAGATAAAGAAGAAACAAAGAGAAATTATGTTTTGATGGTACAAAATATTTTTGAATAATTCCCCCAAGTGAGCAATGGGAACTTGAAACAAGTCCATTATTGTTCCATTTTTTACTATGTCCATACAAGTTGTCCACATTAAGTGCTACCTACATTCAATCTCCATTTTAAAAGGTTATTTAAAACATCTTCATGGCAAATAACTTTTAGCACACATGTTTTCAACATTTTTTCAGCATTATTCAAACAAATAAATTTAATGAATAATAAATAAATAAGCCAGCCCTGCAAAAAGATGTAGAGCTCAACAAAGAAGCAGCTACCCAGCAAAGAAGTAACAATAAATTCATTGCAACATATGTCATGAATGACATAACAAAAATACACTTGTATGGCTACTACCATGAAACATTACTTCTAATGCACATTCACTGTTCAATTTTCTCTATTTATTAAGATAGGTTTGTCTCAATAAACAAAGAAAGCAAAATAATTTCTCATTTGGTCCCCTGAAAGCTCAACAGAATAGTAAATCTATTTGTGATGGATGTGCACAGTATTCTCTTTTTAGTTTAGAACCTGCCTAAGAAAGAATAAAACAAAGATAACAGCATTATTTTACAACCCATAAACTTTCAATAATGGTGAATAAAAACAGTACAACTTAGGCATTAAGCAAGCAACAATCAACTTGTGACTCTCTCCCCAACGCAGCAGTCCAAAATAGTTCTCAGGCTCTAAACATGTGCTTATACCTGCCATTCCTCAGTTCCATCCATTTCCTCTCTTCAGCTAGCTGTAGCTAATGGCTGAAGAACTGGAATTTATGCCTACTGTTGTATTGATTAATACACTCTAATTCCCCAGAACTTGGAGGAATAGAAAAGGCACTCTCTGAACAAGATGAAATAAAAGAAATTATTTTATCACAAGCATGGAATACAAATCCAGGACAAATTCTAGAGTATTTTGTTTCACTTTGAAGACATTCAAAATAGTCATTTTAAGCTCAGAATCTTTGAAGCTCAAGCTCTTTTCCCTTTCCCAATCAAACCACAGGAATCCAAAGAATCAAGGAATAAAATGGTTGGTTGGTTGGTTGGTTGGTTGGTTGGTTGGTTGGTTGATGTGTCCTTAGGTTGGTATTGACTCTTAGCAACCATGTAGATTGAATTTCTCTCTTTGGTTGATACATCCCAACAGGAATACTCATCACTATAATACTTAAGTTCAATTGACTTGTTACTAGTTATTGTCTTCTCTATCTTTCTGCTTTTTCCTCATTATCATTCTGAATTATGCCCACTACTGTTGTATACAGAGATATACTGTTATGAAAGAAGCTTTAAGCAAGGAAATAAAACATTCATGTCCCTGCAGTTTTCTTGGCAAGATTTGGAGAAGTGGATTGCCAATGTCTCCTTTCTAGGCTGAAAGAAAATGACTAGTCTAAAGTCACCCAGCTGGCATTGTACCTAAAGTTGGGTTACCATTCACAGCCTCCCAGTTTCTAGCCTGATAGTTTAAACACCAAAGCAAACAGATTCTCATCTCCTTTTTATGATGGTTTATTTTAATCAGTCTTTAATAATGTACTTATTTCTTTGTCTTCTATTTTCTAAGCTCTAGAGTTTTCTGGAGTATGACTCCTGGTAGAGATATACTTTCATAAATACATACAAGTAGGATACATATGTGCATTTTATTGGGCGGAGAAACGTATTTAGCAGGCAATCCAAGATTTTTAAAATGACAATTATGCTTGAGAGTTTAAAATGTTGCTCTGTTTGCAACTCTTTGAGTGGGCATAAGAAACTGCTGACTTAAATTAGAATTGTCTTACTTTTAGGTGAAAATTGGGCACTCTTGTCCTGGAAAAGGATATACAGCAGGTTTACCTTCTTTAAATTCATGGCTTGATTAATGCAAGTAAGGAATGTCAAGTAGTCCTATTTGCAAACAATGTGTGGTAGTTATTGATAATCCTGACTCTTCCATACTAAAATTAAAGAACAGATGCCTTTGGAGATTACTAAATTGTCAAAATCAATTTTTTCTGTAAACATTTGCTGGTGCTTAGAGACAATAAGTTATAACTTGGACTGAAAATATATATATCAGATGATGAGCATTTGAGGAAAAATTAATACCTTAAAAATGAAACCACATATAGTGTATACCATATCCGGCATACTTAAAATGTATTTTCTAGAACAGTGGTCATCAACCAGTGGGCCGGGGACCACTGGTGGTCCATGAGAAAAAATTGGTGGTCCTGAAAGAAATGTCACACCAAAGCAATTAATCCAGGCTACGCGGGTGCACAAGGCTGCGCCGCCCACATGGCCTGCGTCGCTTGCATTGTGAACAGCATGAGGTAGTGAGGGGAGAAAGGGAGGGGGGAACTTGCCCAACTCACCTCACCTGGCCACTGGGCTGCTTCTTTCCGCTTCTTTCTTCTGCTTTTGGCTGCACGCAAGGAAAGCAGCAAAAGTCTTTCTTTCTCTCCCCCAAACTCTGCCAAGAGAGAAAGCAAGACTTCTGCTGCTTCTGCTGCTTTCCTTGCATGAAGCCAAAAGTCTCTCTTTCTCTCTCTCTCTCTCTCTCTCTCTCTCTCTCTCTCTCTCTCTCTCTCTCTGAGAATGGAGCTGGAGACAATATCCTGTGATAAAGAACAATTGATCATTAGGAAAACAGAACGGGGAATTTTCCTGAAGACTTTTTTTGGGATTTTCCCAGGGTCTCTGGTCCATGGGATTTAAAATTATGAGTTTTGGTTGTCCCTGAGGTCCAATATGTTGGCGACCCCTGTTCTAAAAGTCAATGGTCAGTTTTGGGGGCTTACTTGGTGAAAAATCTCCTTGTTTTTGATCCAGTTTTCAGAGGACGTGGCTTTTATTTACAGATGAACTTTGTACTGCAACATCTATATTCCATTTTGGAGAGTAATGAATGACAAACTTTGCCCACTGGAAACTTTCTTTAAAATATCTTCTTGAGATCTGTGTATTTGATACCTCTTATAATTGGAGGATTTTAGGCTTAACTACTTGGAAGGATGGAATTCCCTTCCTGCTGTGTCAGCTATTAAGGAATTCTGATATATAACAGCTTGGCCAAGAGTAACTAATTAGAACATGGAATACATGCCTTAGACCCATGATAAAATTGAACTGTAAAGATAATTTGCTAAAAATAGAGACTATCCAGTATAGCATGTTTAACTACCTGTTGTACTAGAAGATTTACTGTTTTGTACTAAAGGATACTCTTACAAATAATTATTTGTAAATACACTGTTAAGTGTTTGAAAGTATAAGTAATGATGGATAAATAATTAGAGTGCTGTGTTTGGAAATGTCAGTGGAAGTCCATTTTGTTATCTCCATGCAAACCACCATTAATTAAATAATCAATTAACTTTATTAATAAATTATGTCAATTAGTAACTCCATTAACATAGTTAATTAAATTATTGTATGGTGCTCAGAGGGGTATTCAGCAGGTTCTGACCAGTTCTGGAGAACCGCAGTGATATTTTGAGTAGTTCGGAGGACCAGCAAATACCACCTCTGACTGGAGATTTTACAGTATCCTTCCCCTGCCACGCCCACCAAGCCACGCCCACAGAACCGGTAGTAAAAATTTGAATCCCACCACTGGTGGTACTTATTGGACACATACATGTCTTTTAAAGAAGAAATTGATGGATTCATAGAATCATAAAATCAGACAGCTGGAGGGACATTGGAGGTTTTCTGTCCAATCTCCTGCCCAAGCCAGGAGTTCAGGTACTTGATGGAGAAATGATGCTCAAAATATAACTTTGTACTGTATGGTGCTTCCTTTTAGACAGGAGTTATTTTTTCATATTAACTTTATTTTATTTTTTTTAATTACTTATTGAATGCAAGATTTGTTGGTTTCTGAATAATATACCAATGTTTGGAAATGTGTGCAGAACCATCATCAAGAATATTTCCCTTTTTATTTGAAATAAACTTGAAACACAACAGTCTGAAAACCTTATCTTTTTTTTCTTTATTTGAACATGCATTTTATGGCTATGAGTCCTGATTTGGAGAATCACTTAGAAAATAACTTAATAATTTATATGATTAATTTCTATTTAGTTAAGTAAACTGACTTGTATCACATGCATACATAATGTTGATTTTGATAGTGGATAAGAGCTTTGAGATTTATTTATTTTTCATCCTTATCTTTTTTAAAGAGAGTCCATTTCTTTCAACTTTGGTGCCTTTTCCCCAATTTAATCTGTTTGGTGGTTTTCCAGGCATTTCATTGG